>QJPP01001835.1:0-438920 GCA_003996215.1 Jaltomata sinuosa | reverse complement strand
AGAGTTTGCTTATAATAACAGTTTCCATTCGAGTATTGGCATGGCACCTTTTGAGGCTTTGTATGGCAGGCGTTGCAGATCACCGGTAGGTTGGTTTGATGGTTCTGATTCTAGGCCACAGAGTATAGATTTCCTTCGAGATTCCTTAGATTGGGTCCGAGCAATTCAGGATAGACTTCGGGCAGCTCAGAGCAGGCAGAAGAGTTATGCTGATCGTAGGCTTCGTGCCTTGGAGTTTAGTGTCGGTTACTTGGTGTTTCTCCGTGTATCACCCATGAAGGGCATAATGAGATTGGGTAGGCGGGTCAAGCTTATCCCCAGGTACATTGGGCCGTTTGAGATTCTTCAGAGGGTTGGTAGCGTTGCCTATCAGTTAGCCTTGCCTCCGATGTTTTGAGCTATACATCCTGTATTTCATGTTTTGATGTTGCATCGGTATGTCCCAGATGAGTATCATGTGTTACAGTGGGATTCAGTTCAGTTGGGTGAGGGTTTAGCCTTTGTTGAGGAGCCGGCAGCTATTTTGGCCAGAGATGTCAGGAGATTGAGGTCTCGAGAGATCCCGATTGTTAAGGTTCAGTGGAGGCACCGTCCAGTCGAGGAGGCTACCTGGGAGCCCGAGAGAGATATGAGGGCTCAGTATCCGCATCTGTTTGAGCCTTCAGGTACTCCCTTGACCTTGACTTTCGAGGACGAAAGTCCTTTTTAGTAGTGGATGATGTAATGACTCTTCTGGTCATTTTCACGTATACGTTTTCCTTGTACTGTTAGAGCTTTCCTGTAGAGGCCCCAAGTCATTTATGACTTGCTGGGATCGGTGGTTCGGTGCCCTGGCCGTTCGATTAGTCGTTATGATCAATTCCCTGCCTTAGGAGCTGAGTATCAAAATCGTGCGATGGTGAATTGCGAACCTAAATTTAAGAATTTTATTAGCATCGCGCGTATTTGAAAATATTTTATTTTAAAGTTGAATGTGGTAAAAAGATATTTTTTTATTTATTATTACCTTTTTACAATATTTTAAAGGTCTATGAGAAATACTTTTGTTACGATATAATTGTATATTTATTTATTTTATAAGGTTTTTATACATTGTAATATTTTAACGGAGATAGTAAATTTAGTTATGTTGAATTTATTATTATAATATAGTAGGTTTTATTTGAAATAATTTTCTATTTATTATGGTATATTCAAGAAGTTATATTTATTTTATCACGAACCTATGCAATACCCGAATATATACATAATCGGGAAAAATATTATGGTGTGACACCAAGATTTCACATGGAATCAAGGGAAGCCACACCAAAATGCATGCTGCCACTTGTCCACTAGATGGCCTAACATTAATTGTGATAATTGGTGTTGACTTAAGTGAGTAGAATAAACTTTCCATTCACTAATTCATAAAGGAAAATTGAAAGAATTGTTGGCAGAAAGAACTTACTACTCTTTATGAATATAGGATATATTGTTGCTAGTTACGTTTGTAGCGTTAAAGTGTGGGATCATGAAAAAACATTTTGGTGATTTATTTGATTCATAAAAGAAAATCGATTATCTACGTCAAATTAATCAAGCCCGAATTTGAGTTTGATTTTATTTTGGAGCGGTTCGGGCTCGAAAATCATCGTTCTAGCAGCTTGTCATCGGACGACAGGTAGGTTATGGTTTAAACTCCCTAGACTTTGCATAATTAGGATAAAATTGTACTAGCTGGCATCCTTGGATTGGATTATTAGGTTGGTACCACAGACCTTGACCGCTTTATTCATGTCCACCTAATTTTGTTCCTCCGTTGCTTGTAGTACTTGCCGATATATTTTATTTACCCTTGTGGTCCTGTGAGGCCTTGTTGACTCTAGAATATAAAAGGTGGGATGTTGGAAATGTCCGCGAGTCCCGGGCATAGAATTATCCTTCTAGGATAGTTATGCTTGCTGAGTAGCTATGGGCCTGTGCAGGGTCGATAGGTTGATTGTGAGCTGCTGGGCAGCTATTGTGTTTGATCATACCATTTCCATGCATATAAAGAGGTTTTATCCATTCTTTACTACGGTTTGGGCTTCGGGCCTACTGACACTATTTTCTAAACCTTGCATGGCCCTGGGGGTCCATTTTTTATGGAAATAAATTGGAAATGGTTTGATTTAACTTGTGAATATTCTTGGGTAAAAGAAAGTAAAATTATGATTTAAATCACCAGTTTTACGATTAACGCTAGACTCGGCAGGGCCGGGGTGCTAGTTGAGTTTTCTTGCTACTTGAGATGATTTTTAGCCTCGGTCGGACCGAGCACTTGAGATGACTTCCTACTGTTTAGACCCGGTTATGCCCGGGCACCCTGGAGGGGTTTGAGATATTTTCAACTATTCATAGTCCTGGACAGGGTCTGGGCATGCATATTCGAGACTGGGTTCTTTATCTTGAACGCCGGACTTGCTTTCGGATGACAAATGTTTTGATACTGAGTTTTAGTATGGGGTCGGGGACTTTCCATGAACCTTGCGCATCCGGGCCTGGAGCTTCGGGATGCGTGTGCCGGAGGAAGGGTATACGGCGGAGTAGAGGTATACGGGCAGTGTCCTTCTATGGAACCTACCTGCTGGGCCGGATCGGCACCGGAGGAGGTACATACAGAGATACCATTTCACTTGAGATCTTCATGCATCATATCATTCATTATTTGGGGCTCCACCCTTGTTTGTTATTTGTTATTTGTTGATTGTACGCTCCGGTAGTATGGGATGCCGGAGGGTATGTTTTCACTTGTTTGTGTTCCTCGATTGTATGGGCGGCCGGGGGACTGTAGGTAGACTCTTGCTATTTACTTACAGAATTTTGCCCTGTTACGGTTAAGTATGAAATTGGTTACTGCTAGGCTGTTAGTTTCTGAATTTGAGATTGATATTATTAGATGAGTTTGATTCCTGTCTCTGAGCATGCCTATCATTACTCTTTCCCTCTTCTTACACTTGAGGTTACCGGTATACCATCCATTTCGTAAACTTATTATGTATACACTGTTATTGCAAGGACCCTAGGTGCGTTATTTCTTACTTTCACCTGTGCCTATGGTGTATATATTCGACTTGCTAGCCTCACATGTGGTTCTGTTGATTTCCCTCTGGGATAGTTCCTGTGTACCTTTCGTTGATTTCTGTGACTACTTGCTTCTTATATGTGCCCAGTTGGCCTATGATACCTACTGGGTACCTTATGCTTCACATTTGGTGCTCACCCTACCCCCCTGCATCTTTTGGTGCAGATCCTAGCGTGGGCCATCACCGTTAGATCGCTGTGATTCGTGCTTGGATATCTGTTGGGGACTACTTCAGACTGAGGGTGAGCTCTTGGCGACCAGAGCTGAGCTTTAGTTTATCTTTTGCTTTATGTACTCTATTACCATTCGGAGACATCTGTATACGCTATTTTGGATCATTTGTACTCCCTATATGTAGTTCTGGCTCTATACTATGATACTAGGTCTTGGGGTTTGGTTTAGTTTCCGCATATGTATATATATATTCCTTTATCTATTCTCTTCATCTTGTTCCCTTACTTTTGCTTATTGAACTATTCTTCCGCTTATTTGTTAGATAGTAGCCCATTACTAACTGTTCTGGGCTACGGGGATTGGTTCTCCTACTAAGGGGATTGTAGGTGCCATCATGACTGAGAAATCGGGTCGTGACAGTCTTGTTCTAGTTGCTTGAGTACAAGCAAATATTCTAAGTTGAGGTACCTAACTTTCACGGCACATTTGATGCATTTTAACAAGAAATTTTGTGGTTCTTAAGTGTTTTTTATGTGATTTGATTGCGTTTTTTATTTATGTGCAAGGAAACAAGGCATATGCATGAAAGTTTGAGTTTTTAGGAAGAAATAGAGAACCACAAACCATGAAATGGAAGTATGAAGCGTCCTATCATTCGTGAAATTGAATCAGAAAGTTGGTATTTTGACTTCAATCAATGGCCCATTTGACGGACTGTGAAACCAGTTCATGGATCGTTCTGTCATCTGTCGTCCAAGGTTCAGAGAAGATGTAATTTTAGGTTTCACCACTGTCCAAGTTGAAAAATCGTGAAAGCGGTTCACAAATCGTGGAAACTTGTAGATCTAGACTTGACCAAGTGAAAGAACAGTTGACATCCAATTTTCACGAACTGTGAATCAAAACCTTGGTCCGTGAAGTGTGACATGGTCAGTTATCGTAGTTCATTTAGAACAAATTTTTATGTGTCTATAAATACTCTCCTTAGGTTTTATTTTATGTATTATCATGATTATTGCATAATATTTTTGAGAGAACAAAGACAAACAATTTTGCTCATTGTTCTTGAAGTTTTGCTACGTTACTTTGAAGTTAAATTGCTATACAAGATTCAGTTTCTTTATTCTTCTCCTTGTTAGTTTATTATGATGATTATTTTTTAATCTTTCAATAGTGTTCATATAATCATGAGTAGCTGAACCCCATAACTAGGGTTGTAGAAACAATGATGGAGTCACAAAAATAGGTCTAACATAATAGTGATTTTGAACTATGTTTTCACATGTATTGTTGATTCCTTCACATTGATTACTTTTTAGAGGTTGCAAATGTTAGAACTCTTCGTTAATCTAAGAAGTAAAGATTAGAAAAAGAAATTAACAATAGAGATTTGAGGCTATCAACCCTTATCTAATGACTTGAGCTATTACTAGGATAGTCAATCCGAAACTCATGACAAAGTTTAATAAATCAACACTCAAATGACGAAAGGATATAGAGTGACATTTATTTACTTGGGTATAAAGACTTTAGATGAACATAATATTTATCAGTTTTGCATGTGTGACACAAGAATTAATCACCATTAAACTAGACCTGTTAAAGTTATGGAATCATGGGGAACATAGTCCTAGTCTTTTATGAGGAAATTTTGCAAATAACAAACATCATCCCTTAATTAAGAAGGAGATAGCCCAACTTTGATAATTCCAGGAGATAACAACATTAATGCTAAAATGTTACCATTTTATGTGTGTCTTGGAACAATCAAATACAAATACAAATTGCAGATGAAGAGTAAAATTAGCTTAACTGTTATACTTAAAAAAGAAAAAATATTTAATGAGTACAAATCTCTCCTAATATCATGCGTGTGATCTGTATTGAAGATTTCATTTTCAAACAAGAAACTTGAATGAAAAATATTTTTAAAAAATAGAAAAATATTATTCAAAAATTCAAATTTCTCCATCAAAGTTTTGAATTTTGATAATCAAATGTCTGATTTCATCATTCAAATTCAAAATTCAAATTTCTCTTTCTGTTCCCTTTCTCATAATTTTTTTCGTTTTTTGTATTTTATATTTTATAATTTTTTGTATCAAACAATACATTTTTATATAAATTTATCATTTGTATTTGGATGGTTTAACCGTGAATATATACAATTTATTATTTATCTTTGTATACAAATAAGTATATGCATTATTTGTATTTGCTTGAGTCTATCATATACAAATATGTAATGTGTCATTTGATACAAATGTATCATTTGTATTTGTATGTCAAATTTATCATTTGTATTTGTATATAAACAAGTATCATTTGTACCTATATGGTTCAAATTGTATAAACATGAATCCTTTGATACAAATGTATCATTTGTATTTGTATGGTTCAATTTGTATCAATAAATTCAATTTATATGAATAAATACAAATACAAGTATTCATAGAAAGAGAATCAACAGTTCCTTTTCAATTATTTAAAAATATAAATGATACAATCACTATAAATACAAATACAAATACAAAATAAATAAAATAATGAAAAAATATAACTAATGCAGTCAGCTACAAATGATTGTGCGAATACAAATACAAACATAAACTGGTGCGAATACAAATACAAAAATAAAATTTAAGCCACCCCAACCACTGCCAGAACCACCAAGAAACCTTCAGAATCACGTTGTTGTCGACTGACCAACTCCACTCACCATTACTGTTGCCCCTTATATTTTTCACCATTAATTCTCCATCACCTCCACTACTTACACCCCCCAATCATGAACTGACCATCGAAAATAACTATCACCAAATTTGTCTCATCACCATCAGTTCAGATCTGTCAAAAATAAAACATCACTTACAGATCTGGCCAAAATAATGGAGGGAGTAAAAATGGGATAGACGGGCGGCCCTCCACCCCTACTAACAACTGTAAATCAAATACAACAATGAAAGATAAGAAAAAACGTAATAAAATTGACCAAAATTAACTACTGATAATGTTGGTTACCTGATTTTATGAAAGGAACAACTTTGAGAGAAAAAGAGGTTGAAATCGTGAAGAAAATGGTAATGAGGATAATGACAAGATTTTGGAAAAATAAGAAAAGACGTTGAATTCAAAAGAAAGTGAAGAGAAATTAGGAGTAATATTAGAAGTTTGATACTCTTCTAAATATATTTGGAGTATAAGTGATAGCCCACTATAAATATTATTATTTTTGTTGTGGATAATAATATTTTAAAGTATTGTTATGGTTTATAATTAAGATCTTAGGTTTGTTATGTCCTTTAGTTTTCTCGTCTTTTATCATGATATTGAATACAAAAACAATCTTAAACATTATTTCACCGATAATAAAAAACTTAATCCTTTTACTTTATATATCAAACCCCCATTCGAAAATATCGAATAATGATGTGAATAACCACTTTTGATTTATTTCTTGCCATATTATCTGTGGGATTTGATCTCAATCTTGTTGGGTTGTATATTTGAGCAACGACCGCTTTATATCTTTTGCGGAGGTATAATTTGAACGTATCAATCTTCCTAATTAAATTTCAATAACTAATGCAATGTGGACGTTACTAACCTGTCCATATGGATACACGGTCCCCCTTGAAACAAATTATAGCTCATGGACATATTCATCACTTAGAACTTGGTGACAAACTTTGCAGGTCCCATTTGAACACACAAGTCTACTCCACCAATTGTCCCTCTTTGTGCACTATTGAAAACCCTCAGATTCACGCGACATTGGCGAATATTCCTTATATCATAGTCTAGTTGTGTCAGAGTTTATAATGGGAAAATATTGAGTCCAAAGCCATCATCAATCAACACACAGGAAATAAGTTTTCCCCAATATTTGACAGTGACATGCAAAAATCTACTATGCGTCGCTCTTTCAAATGGCAACTTGTTTTTGCTCGAGATTTGGTGATCTTTAATAACACGACTTACCATGGTTGTCATATTATCACCACCTGTTCCTATTGTCACGTATGCTTCATCAATCACCTTTAATAGTGCTAGTTGATGATATAGAGAACTCATCCATAAGGCCCAAACAAAAATTTGAGCCGGGGTCTTTTCTAGATGCTTAACAATAGAATATCTTTTGGTTGCATTCTCCACTAGAAATCTTCAGCCTCACCTTCTGTGATTGACCTCCTCTAGTTTTCTTTTCTTTGTGTACCCTAAGTCAGCTCTCCAAGAATGTAACATCTCCTAGAATGTGTCATCCATTTGCAGTCGCTTGTACAACAAACTTCTCTTTGGAATTGGTAAGGTTATTTTTAGTTTTTAAAGCAAATACTTGATAAGGAACTGCTATCACCACAAATTCTGGACGAGCCTATGTAATCAGTGTAGCTAAAGTTGGTACTATTGAGTTAACATCTACCTTGGCTACAAGGTTATTCATGAACCAATTATATTCCCTCTCGATTATATTTATGGTCACACCTCCATTATTGGGCAATGAATTACTGTTCAAATTAGGAGCAGGTGCTTGGATAGTGATTACCCTTTGATTAATTAAATCTTGAACCTTATGCTTCAGGCAGATGCATCCCTTAGTGTTATGTTCTTGAATGGTAGATATAATGTTGGTCAGCTCGGAAAAACCATGATGCGGTTTTGATAGCCTTTGCATCCACTAGAGGGATCATTCTTGCTGCCATTAGACACTCGAAGAGTTGGGTACGTGTTTTTGCCAAAGGAGTGAAAACTTTGGGAGGTTTTCTTTCTAGGTTAGGATGGGGTGGATTATATGTGTGTGGATTGTATTGTACGACATTTTGGTAAACTGGTGCAATGGCTTAGTTATTTGGTTAGGTATTTTGATATGCTGGTGGATGATTTTGGTAGATTGGTGGGGGTGCTTGGTAATTTGGTGCACATTTGTAAACTGGGTATATATTATATGGAGCTAGTGCATGATTGTTGGGTGAAGAAAACTGGTGAGAATTTCCATTGACAGAGTCATACCCTAATTATCATTGCGGTCTTGGGTTTAGGCTAAAAGATACAATGTATACATTTTCCTTCTTTTTCTGGGCAAACCTTCTGATATTGGACTGTGTGACTTTGTTTGTGGCTTGCAGAGCAGTAAGACTTGTGTCCTTTCAAGACTTAAAGACATCATCTATTGCTTCTCCCATCTTAATCAGTTTTGAAAACTTTTTTCCTATAATAGGCAATAACCTTTCATAGTATTCAAGCTCGTGAGCTCGAATAAGGACATTAGTTATCTCACTCTCAGTCATCAAAGGTCTTACCTTTTCAACTTCTTTTCTCCAATGTTAGCGTACTCATGGTAGTTCTTTGTGATTTTCTACTATAGTTTTTCAAAATAATATCTACCAGGGATGGCTTCACCAACAATCTAGAATTTGTCTAAAAAGTCTTTGGCCAAGGCCCCCACATCGACCATTGACACAGTTCCTATGACATGAACCATTCTAATGCCTCTCCACTGAGACTCTGAATAAATATCCTCATATTCAATGCATCATTCCTTTTGACACCTGCGAACTTGTCATAATAGGCTTGGAGGTGTGCCATGGGATTTTTGACACCACTAAAAGTGTCCCATTTTGGAACTTTGTAACTCTCAGGTATCTCCAAGTCCGAGTTCATGTAGAGGTCCTCATATTCAAGTCTAGTTATTTTTGGGAAGATTGGACACTTTTTACTGCTTGGGAGATGGCACCTTTCCTAGAGCTCATTTCTTGTTTGAGCTTTTCTTCTTTCAACCTCCACTCTCTCTCCATTTCTTCATAGTGATCTAGTTATGGATTTCTAGGAAGATTGGATATGGTTTAGGCATTGTATAAGATGGTAGAGTTTAGAATGTTACAGAAGGGTACACTGGATGGCTAGGAAGTGCATATGGGCTATGGGAAACATGTAGCGAGGTTTGGTAGATTGGCGTCAAATTCTGGGAGTGATTGGTTTTTGGTAACTGGCTTAGATTTTGTTGAGGTGGTGTATGATAGGAAGTGCTATCATAGGGTATGTTGGATATGGTAAGATCAATGGTATGTGGATTGGGAGTGGTAGTAATGGGTCTTGTGGTATAAGTAGGGAAATAGTTGGGCAATGGAGAGCCATCTTATTCTACGATATTATTCTTTATTATGATAGGTGACTTTCATGTTATATAACAGTAAAAGCTGAGAGATGGGAAATGAGGTGGAGGCCTTCTAGTGTCAAGAGAGGGTGCATTTGCTGCATAGCCAACTTGACGAGGTCCTTAGTCGCATTTGCTGCATAGCCAACTTGACGAGGTCCTTAGTCTGTTGTAGATCTCCTTGTTTGTCTCTAATCCATCGCATTAATCGAGCAATCAACTTACTCTGATGTGTAAGTTCAGAATTTCTATTTGTCACGTCTATTATTCCAGTTTCTTTAGGGGTACCAGTCATTTTGCTTTTGCATTTTTCTGAAGAACATTCAAGGAAGGATGGTATGACTGCCTTAGATATGATGAAGTAAGAATGATCAACCCATTTGTTTTCAACGCAGAACACCCTTTACTTGTAGAGAAGAACATCTCAAAAGGCAAAAATAAACACACGTGTAGTTTTTCTCTAAACAAATTAATCCATAAATGTATCTTGATTTAAAGGAGGACTAAAACATATAGGATTTTCTCTATTAATTTAATATTGATTGAATTAGGAAAGTCAACTTGCGTTGAACCATGCTAACTTGCTTTCACTTTTTTTTGCTCATACTGATGAAATTCTTCTGACTTTTTCGTTAATAGGGGAAATGAAAATTTTAAAAGATAGGGACTGAGACTTAAGTAGGCTTCCTACATATCTACCAAGAAATTTAGACACGACGTAGTTCAAATTACACAAAAGACTTAAACATACATTTTCCAAAGTTGATAAAGAGACTAGGCCCAAAAAGGGCTTCTTACGTACTCTCTACAGGGCTCAAGTATCACGTAGTTCTTGATTACAAGGTAATAAATTAAAGACAACATAATATAAAATACTTAAACATAAATTATACCCCAAAGGAGACATTCCTTTTAAAGCCTTCTTTAGTCCAGGTGATGATCTTGTGCTTTCGTCACTTGTGCTCTCTTTTGCTTCGCCTCTTCTTGAGGAAATGCATTCCAAGGTTAGCTGCCCAATTTTATTAGTAAACCTCCTTGTGTGTTATTGTAACGACTGGGTTCATCGTTATGGGTAAACTTTTCATGCCAAGTTCAAGTTAGAATACTTTCGGGTTGAGAGCTGAAGATTCTGGGCTAGGCTAGCCTCGGTCAGAATTATAGCGAGGTATAGTCCAGGGAAATCTGGGTAAGGATTGGGTTTGATGTCTCAATTTGAGCTAGTTTTCTGTGTAGCTAAGACAAAGAGGAGTCCGGGGAACTTTTTGGAATCGAATTCGGGTAAGAAGAGCTCCCAAAATTGAGGTTGACATGAAGGGGTTATTCCGGAACATCAGGGATTCAAGGTGTGTTGTAAAAAAGGATCTTTTCAGGAATTTTCTGAGTTTCTATCCATGACGAGCGCTACCGCTCTGCCATGGTGACCTCTGCTATAGCGGAATAATTACCGCTATAGTGGAAGTTAAGACGGTTAACCTCTGCCATAGCGGTTGACTCCGCTATAGCGGTACCGCTATAGCGGAGCGACGGGACCAGAAAACCCAGAAAATAGTTTTTTTATTTCATTCTCTTCCCTTCAGCCCCAAAAACAAATAAGAGCTATTCCAAAAACCCTCCTAGGCTACTCCAAGTCTTGGGAGCCATGTGGAGGAGGGATTCCAGCGAAAGGGATGCGAAACCATGGATTCAGGCCTACAGAATCATCAGGGAACGCCTTCACAGAGCTAAAAAGGGCATTGAACAACTGCTTGGCATTCAGGTAGGCTAGGTTTCTTCCCAAGAGTAGATTGACCATTTTTATTTCCTATTATTGTGTAGAATGAAAGGGAGAATCCATGATTAGGCCTTCCGGCACAGAGTTTGGCGGATTCAATACTAGTTATGTGTGAATTAGGAATTGTATGGATTGAAGGGTTGGTCTTATGATACGTATAATGTGGATATTTATTATTTTGGTAGAATAAAATAATGGGCTTGGGGACTGGAATGTCGAGAAGGTTTGGGGAACTGGGAGAATGTTTAGGAACTATGGGTAATGGAAATGGAAAACTCCTAGATAAGGTTTTGGGAATGTAAATGGCATGAGATATACCTGTTGGTTTTACTAAGGCTAAGGGGAGGTGTTCCCACTTTGTGTTCGGTATTGGGTAAGTCTCGAGAATCACGTAGTTGCTAAATTATGCTAAGAAAGGAAATCGTTCATTATATGTCAGTAAAGGGAAATGGGCTGATCCTTAGATCAAGGTTGGGCTAAGTCATCCACCCGGGGAGGGGTAGGTGATGGTTAACGATCCCTGTAAATGTTGTATGTTGTGTACTCTTATCTAAGTGCTTGTATGAGATACATTGCTTAAGGAATTGTTAGTAATGTATGTTGTGTACTCTTATCTAAGTGTTTGTATGAGATACATTGCTTAGGGATTGTTAGGAATGTCTAAGAGTCCTATATTACAGTCTGTGAATTGAATTGTGTGTTGCTTGTGGTTTTACAAGTTGTTTGTTCATTATTTAACTGTGGATTAATTGACAAATGGTTGGCTTGGGTACCACGCCTGGTACAGAAATACTAACGGTTGGCTCAGGTACCATACCTGGTATGGGTATAACAAATGGTTGGCTCGGATACCATGCCTGGTATGGGATACTAACAGTTGGCTCGAGTACCATGTCTGGTATGGAAAAATACTAACGGTTGGCTCAGGTACCAAGCCTGGTACGGATTTACTTTACTACATCATTTCATTGATATTGTTGCATTGTGTGATTGGTATTGGTTCCATGAGTGGACCGGGCTGTGTTTATAAATTGTGATACTACTTTTGGTCTTGGTGTAGGCCGGGTTGTTATACTTTATTGTGCTTTTGGTCTTGGTGTAGTCTGGGTAATTATATTATGAGTTTGGTCTTGGTGTAGGCCGAGTTGTTATATTATATTATGCTTTTGGTCTTGGTGTAAGCCGGGTAATTATATTGTGAGTTTGGTCTTGGTGTAGGCAAGGTTGTTATATTATATTGTGCTTTTGGTCTTGGTGTAGGCCGGGTAATTATATTGTGAATTTGGTCTTGGTGTAGGCCGGATTGTTATACTTTATTATTCTTTTAGTCTTGGTATAGGCCGGGTAATTATATTGTGAGTTTGGTCTTGGTGTAGGCTAGGTGGTTATATTATGTTATCAGTTGGTCTTGGTGTAGACCGGGTTATGATGTTAACTATTAATTGGTCTTGGTGTAGACCAGATTTTCATGTTAGCACCTAGATATATTAGGGGGATCCGAGTGGGTTCGAACTATGTAAAAAAGGTTATAAGTTCACAATTTATTGTCGTTAAGTGTTTTAATGAAGTTTAAGAATTTGTTATGGTTAATAAGCTAAGGATGGGTCTTGGTGTAGACCGGATAGCCTGTTGAACACTTAGGTGTGGTTAGAGGATCCTTGGAGGGTCTGAGTTTCGGGATTAGAAAGGGATTTAGATATAACTCTGTTGTTGTTGGTTGTTATAACCAGGATGGAAAGTTGTCTGAGAGGTCCAGGAAGGGCCGGACACCGGTAAGTGATACTACGGGTATAAGTGGTTTGGTTGGGCAGTTAGCCGGGTTAAGTCTGAATATCTAGTCAAGGCGGTTGACTTGGGTAAGGGAAGGGTAATCCAGGTATGGACATTGTTATTGGTAAGGATTAAGTGAGACTTGGGAAGTCTAGGGATAAGGTGACTTGGGAAGTCTAGGGATAAGGCGACTTGGTAAGTCTAAAGGTTAGGAAGGTCGGTTTTGAAAGGGGGAATTGATAAAGGTGATGTTGAAACGGGTGGAACATTTACATTGTGCATTTTATCTTGATTTTATATGATGGTAGGAATGAATTCGGGTTAGCCGATGATGCCTACCAGTACGTGTATTTCTACTGATTCTACTCTTGCTATATCTTTTTGGGTATAGTCTTGTTGCAGGGTTGGTGATGTTTCACAGGTTCAGGATTGCGGTGATCTTCCAGCAGCTCCTACTTCCTTCTATGGTGGGAGTTGTGTCCATTTTATGTTATAATCTTATCTTGTACAAGCTCTTGTACCAGCTCAGACTAGGTTCTGGGGATGGTGTTTATATTGTTAATAAATTTTCGCAAGTTTTAAAGGTTGTGTAATTTTTGAAAGCTATTGTATAAAGATTTTCCAAACAATTGTAAAGGGATTCCTCTTGTATTAAGGGACTTATTTAATGGTTTATTTTCTTTTCCGCATTACCTGCTGGTTTGGGTGGTAAGAGTTTTCCTATCTAGGTGGATTAGAGTAGGTGTCTGCACGGCCCGGTAGTTGGGGTGTGACAAATGGTATCAGAGCCAAGGTTACCAGTCTCCCAGTACAAGAGCAAAATGTCGAATAGAGTCCTGCGGATTAGTGTGTAGACGTCCACATCTAATCCTAGGGAAGCTATGAAGCATTCTAGGAACATCTCTCTTCTTTCATTCCTTTTTGCGCGGTTCTTTCACTTGCTTGTATGGGTTGAGTCCAATTGGTATCTCTTGATACCAATTGGTATCTCAACAAAGTAAGGATGTCATTGGACATCGGTTGCAGTAAGACAAGCAAGGAAAATTAGAACCGAAAAGGTTCCAATTGGTATCTGGCCTGGGAGGCTATATAAAAGATGGATGAATCGGCTAACGGTCATCCATGAAGAAAATGAAAGGTGATGAAACTGGTTTGATTGAGTGTCAGAACTTGAGACTCGTGACTGTATGTATTGCATTGTTTGAATGACTGCAATTTTGTGGTGTAATTGCTGAGTTGCCTTAAAATTTGTAGTTAGTGAAGAGTCTTAACTTGGTTATGTATTAATGATTGAAGGAATTCTTGTTTTGTAATTCAAGTGGAAAACAGTATGCTAAATGCTGGGCAGGGTTTTATCGTTGGTAAAAATGATAAGGGAAAAGGATATATACACTTGTGAAAACTCAGGTTTCAAGTGGTTGGTATGTGAATAAGTACCAGGGACAAGGGCTATTATTGCTTAATAGCGGAATTTATGGTAAAACATGGATGATCGACTAATGGTCATCCATGGGATGAATAGAGTGTAAATTATGTGACTTGATTTGGTTGTGACTTGATTTGGTTGTAACTTAAAGTTGAAATGTTGTGTTGTACAACTCTCGTGTGACTTGATTGAAATGTATGTAAATTGTGTCTGTTGTGCATGTTGAGTCTGTAGAGGGTCATTAAGTTGAAAATTCTGTGTACCTTAGGTTGTGGTAATCTATTAAACGTTCTGATTTAAGAAGTGGTACTACATTTTGAAAAAGGGCTTATCATTGGTTAAGATGATAAGGGATTGAAAACTGTGACTGTAGGAAAGCTACGATTTCAGGGCAGTCGGGACTTGGTTGGGAACCATGGGAACAAGAGAGTCATTAGTGTATAATGGCGAGAAGATATTATTGGGAACAATTGTCTAGTGTTAACACTTCGTAATTGATAGTATTTTATGTTGAATTGTGATGCGTTTAATGCCAGAAATGGTCTTAAGGGTTGTTTAAGACCATGGCGGGATTTAAAGGACTAAACAAAGGTAACTGGGAAAGGGAAAGGATATATTTACTGAAAACTTCAAGTTTCTGGGCTATTATCATCGGGACCGCGGTAGCGGTATGGTTATCGCTACGGCGAAACCGCTATAGCGGAGCGGCCACCGCTATAGAGGAAGAGCGCGAGGAAGAAGCCTCACCCTGTTTTTCCCCCTATTTTTCATTCATTCCTGGGGCATCTAAAGGCAACGGTTGCATTATGGGCTGCCATATGAACAAGGAAATCTACTATAGAACTTATATAGCATTTATATAAGGTGATTTGCCTGCATACTTAGCATCTGTGCGTGACCAAAGGAAAGGGTAGATATGGTAGCCCGGGGGATCGGTAAAACTATGACTGACCATTGGTGGGAATAGTCACCTAGGTAGAGCTTGGCAAAATGACCCGCGATTGATCGAGTAGTGTTGAACACTGCTCATAGGCTATATGATGAGGTGATTATTGACTGGTTTAGTGTTGATGATCCTTAGTGGTAGGGTCGATTGAAGGAGAGGGGTTATTAAATGGGTTTCTTAGCATTATTGTGTTTCTTGTGACCATGATAATACCCAGTGTTACTGCTCGTTAAGTGGTGAGCGTATTCTCGCCATAGCATTGATTAGGGTGTAAGCGACCGGGTAGAAATTCCCCCCAAGACGAGAATTAATGAAAATCTCAAGGTAGGATGAGCCTAATGAAATTCTCTTTGTTGCGTGGTTTAGAGATACGTGGTGTCTCGGGGCATAGTGTTGATAAGAGTAAGGTGACAGGATGATATGTGAGGGGCATAGTACCCCGTAGGAAGCTTTTGAAATAGAGTTCGGGCTAGTAGAACTCCGGGTATAGTGGGAAAGGGATCACCATGTTGGGATCTAGTCCCCTTGGCAGGGAAAAACTGTATCGTTCGTAAGTTGAGTTTCTTTGGCACCGATGTTTTAGCAAGGCCTCAGATTTCTTGGGCACTCGGGGAGGGGTAATCTAGTTTCCTTGTGTAGCTCGAAGGAAGGGATTCCTTAATAGAGTGGAAGTGAATTAAAATTTTGGTTGAATTGGGTATACCAAGGGATTCAAAAGTTTCAGTGGTTTGCATAAAGTTAGAATTACGCTTTCATGATAGAGCGTTGAGGTTCAGAGGGCGGGCTCCGTCTTTTCTTTCTGCCTTAGAGATCATTCGGGGATGAACAATGAGTAAATTGATATCTATTGTAATGACCGAGTTCGTCGTTACGGGTATATTTTTGGGCCAAGTTCGAGTTAGAATACTTCTGGGTTGAGAGTTAAAAATTCTGGGCTAGGGTAGCCTCGGCCAGAATTGGAGCGAGGAATAGTCCAGGGCAATCCGGGTAAGGATTGGGTTTGATGTCTCAATTTAAGTTAGTTTTCTATGTAGCTAAGACATAGAGGAGTCCGGGGGACTTTTCAGAATTGAATTCAGGTAAGATGAGCTCCCGAAATCGAGGTTGATGTGAAGGGGTTATTCTGGAACGTCGGGGATTCAAGGTGTGTTGTAAAAAGGGCTCTTTTCAGGAATTTTCCTAGTTTTTGTCCGTGATGAGCGCTACCACTCCGCCACGGCAACCTCCTCTATAGCAGAATAATTACCGCTATAGCGGAAGTCAAGATGGTCAACCTCTGCCATATCGGTTGACTCCGCTATGGAGGTAGCACTATAGCAGAGCAGGGAACGCTATAGCAGAGCGACGGGACCAGAAAACCCAGAAAATGGGTTTTTTATTTCATTCTCTCCCTTCAACCCCAAAAACAAATGAGAGCTATTCCAAAAACCTTCCTAGGTTGCTCCAAGGCTTGGGAGCCATGGGGAGGAGGGATTCCAGCGAAAGGGATGTAAAACCACGGATTTGGGCCTGCAGAATTATCAGGGAATGCCTTCACGGAGCCATAAAGGGCATTGAACAGCTGCTCGGCATCCAGGTAGGCTAGGTTTCTTCCTAAGAGTAGATTGACCATTTTTATTTCCTATTATTGTGTAGAATGAAAGGGAGAATCCATGATTAAGCCTTCAGGCACGGAGTTTGGAAGATTCAATACTGGTTATGTGCAAATTAGGAATTGTATGGATTGAAGGGTTGGTCTTATGATATGTATAATGTGGATATTTTATTATTTTGGTAGAATAAAATGATGGGCTTGGGGAATGGAATCTCGGGAAGGTTTGGGGAACTGGGAGAATGCTTAGGAACTACGGGTAATGGAAATGGAAAAATCCTAGATAAGGTTTTGAGAATGTAAATGGCATGAGATGTAGCTGTTGGTTTTACTAAGGCTAAGGGGAGGTGTTCCCACTCTGTGTTCGGTGTTGGGTAAGTCTCAGGAATCACGTAGTTGCTAAATTATGCTAAGAAAGGAAATCATTCATTATATGTCAGTAAAGGGAAACGGGTTGATCCTAGGACCAAGGTTGGGCTAAGTCAGCCACCCAAGGAGGGGTAGGTGATGGTTAACGATCCCTGTAAATGTTGTATGCTGTGTACTCTTACCTAAGTGCTTGTATGAGATACATTGCTTAGGGAATTGTTAGTAATGTATGTTGTGTACTCTTATCTAAGTGTTTGTTTGAGATACATTGCTTAGGGATTGTTAGGAATGTCTAAGAGTCCTGTATTACAGTCTGTGAATTGAATTGTGTGTTGCTTGTGGTTTTACAAGTTGTTTGTTCATTATTTGACTGTGGATTAATTGACAAATGGTTGGCTTGGGTACCACGCCTGGTACAGAAATACTAACGGTTGGCTCAGGTACCACACCTGGTATGGGTATAACAAATGGTTGGCTCGGGTACCACGCCTGGTATGGGATACTAACAGTTGGCTCGAGTACCATGTCTGGTATGGGAAAATACTAACGGTTGGCTCAAGTACCAAGCCTGGTACGAATTTACTTTACTGCATCATTTCATTGATATTGTTGTATTGTGTGATTGGTATTCGTTCCATGAGTGGACCGGGCTGTGTTTATAAATTGTGACACTACTTTTGGTCTTGGTGTAGGCCGGGTTGTTATACTTTATTATGCTTTTGGTCTTGGTGTAGTCTGGGTAATTATATTGTGAGTTTGGTCTTGGTGTAGGCCGAGTTGTTATATTATATTATGCTTTTGGTCTTGGTGTAAGCCGGGTAATTATATTGTGAGTTTGGTCTTGGTGTAGGCCAGGTTGTTATATTATATTGTGCTTTTGGTCTTGGTGTAGGCCGGGTAATTATATTGTGAGTTTGGTCTTGGTGTAGACCGGGTTGTTATACTTTATTGTGCTTTTGGTCTTGGTGTAGGCCGAGTAGTTATATTGTGAGTTTGGTCTTGGTGTAGGTTGAGTAGTTATATTATGTTATTAGTTGGCCTTGGTGTAGACTGGGTTATGATGTTAACTATTAGTTGGTCTTGGTGTAGACCGGATTGTCATGTTAACACCTAGATGTGTTTGGGGGATCCGAGTGGGTTCGGACTATGTAAAAGAGGTTATAAGTTCACAATTTGTTAATGACAGTCAAGAATTTGTTGTGGTTAATAAGCTAAGGATGGGTCTTGGTGTAGACCGGGTAGCCTGTTGAACACTTAGGTATGGTTAGAGGATCCTTGGAGGGTCCGAGTTTCATGATTATAAAGAGATTTAGATATAACTCTATTGTTGTTGGTTGTTATAACCAGGATGGAAAGTTGTCCGAGAGGTCCAGGAAGGGCCGGACACCGGTAAGTGATACTACGGGTATAAGTGGTTTGGTTGGGCAGTTAGTCGGGTTAAGTCTGAATATCTAGTCAAGGCGGTTGACTTGGGTAAGAGAAGGGTAGTCTAGGTGTGGACATTGTTATTGGTAAGGATTAAGTGAGACTTGGGAAGTCTAGGGATAAGGTGACTTGGGAAGTCTAGGGATAAGGTGACTTGGTAAGTCTAAAGGTTAGGAAGGTCGGTTTTGAAAGGGGGAATTGATAAAGTTGATGTTGAAAGGGGTGGAACATTTACATTGTGCATTTTATCTTGATTTTTATATGATGGTAGGAGTGAATCCGGGTCAGCCGATGATGCCTACCAGTACGTGTGTTTATATTGATTCTACTCTTGCTATACCTTTTTGGGTATAGTCTGGTTGAAGGGTTGGTGATGTTTCACAGGTTCAAAATTGCGGTGATCTTCCAACAGCTCCTACTTCCTTCCAAACAATTGTAAAGGGATTCCTCCTGTATTAAGGGACTTATTTAATGGTTTATTTTCTTTTTCGCATTGCCTGTTGGTTCGGGTGGTAAGGGTTCTCCTATCTAGGTGGATTAGAGTAGGTGCCCGCACGGCCCGGTAGTTGGGTCGTGACAGGTGTTCAATCTCCAAGGGCCTACCCGATAGTTTGATATTGGTGTTCAAACTCCAAAGGCCTATCCGATAGTTTGGAGATGTCACTTATCTTCTGGCAGATCACAACAATCTGTTTTTCCACCGAGGTGGTTTCCATGTCAACCTCGATGAATCTTTCTCGCAACATCCTTTCTTTTTTGTTTATTTATGTAATTCTCCTTTTTATGCGGCTATCTTTTCTTAAGTCTCAATAATTTCTTTAATATTGATTATTCAATGTATTTGTCACTAACCAAGTCAATCATTGGAATAACATGTTGATTCTTTCTACCGACATTTTTGTAAGTCAACCTTCCTAAGATGGAGGAGTAAGAATTTAGAAAGTTCTTAGAAACGAGGTTCAAATATATTCTGAGATGCCTGGATAATCTCGAGGAGTAAGTTGGACGAACTTTGTTTTTGTGGACTTACATGTAACACCCCATAACTTTCAACACCTATATGACTAAGTTAATATCGATGAAAGTACTTAAGATCGGGATGCTGAGGTTGTACTTTAGCCTAGAATTTGAAATGGCCAAATATATTAAGTGTTAAGTTAACGTATACGGATGAAGGTTTCGAAAATGAAATAAACAAGTGAGGTGCTTGCTTGACTTATTTAAGCTCATAGGTGACAAGTAGTTGCATCACCTACTTATGCTAACGAACCAAGTTACGGGGGTCGATTGCCAGCAAAATCTACATGGATTATTAGACCTAAAGGTAGCCCAAATGAAGCTCAATGTTGACCCATCAAAGTGAATCCAGATCTTGTCCAAACAAGTACAAAACGTAGCCACTAATGTTGACCACATTTTGACCTAAGAGAAGCCCAAAATCAGTCACAAAACTTAACCCTTTTGCAGCCCAAGAAAAGTAAAATTTTGGCCCAAGTTTCTTGAACCATTTTGGCCCAAACTTATTCAAAAATGTTGGCAAAAAATGTCTCCTTATACAAACCTTATGTTGATCAATATTGATAACAAAAATCTGGAAACAATTACTAGAACTCTCTCTTCTCTTCTTGCTCTTGGTGGCAGCCCCTTAGTTTCTTTAAGGTTCTTGAAACCCCATGATTTCTCAAAGATTAACTTAAGATAAATGACTTATGATTTTGGTACTAATCTTCTACATATATCTAGAGATTCATGTGGTGAATAGTTTATGAAAGAAGGCAGCCCTTTCAATAAGATTAAAGACTCAAAAATTATGTAACAATTAAGAGGTTTCTTATTCTCTAACTGGTGCATGTGTAGGGAGTAATTAAGCTCTTCAATACACCAATAAAAAGAGGATAAAAATATCCCTTTAAGTGTGGTAAGTACTCTGCCCATAATCATCTTTTTGGATTAAAGTTCAGATAGAGAAATGTTGTTAAATTATTTTTAAGAACTCACAGGAGTAGATTCTGGCTCTACTCTTTCATATGTTTCCCTGCTCATTGCTGGCAAGTGTGGGACAGACCCAGAGTTGTAGCCTAGACCCTTTGTTGTGTCTACGTTGGTTGGTGAATCTAATATAGCTAGACAAGTTTATCAAGATTTCTAGTGTTAATTTATGACCGTTTTACTTCAACTGATCTGATTGAGTTAGATATGATTGACTTTGATGTCATTATGGATATGGACTGGTTAGCTATATGTTATGCTAACATCAATTGCAGAACTAAGTTGTCAAATTCTATTTTTCGGAGAGCCACTCCTGGAATGGAAAGGTAATGCTGCCACACTAAGGGGTAGGTTTATTTCCTACCTTAAGGACCAGAAAATGATTTCTAAGGGTTATATCTATCATCTAGTTTGAGTAAAAAGCACATAGGATGAACCAATGACTCTTCAATTGAATCTTGTGGTTAGTCAGTTTCTAGATGTATTCCTAGATGAGATTCCTGGAATCCCTCCGGAAAGAAAAACTGAGTTTGCTATTGATTTACACCTAGATACTCAGGCGATATCAATTCCCTCTTATAGGATAGCTCTTGATGAACTAAGAGGGTTCAAGGAATAGTTGAAGGATCTGCTCGAAAAAGGCTTCATTAAGCCTAGAACATCGCCATGGGACACACCAGTTTTGTTTGTTCGTAAAAAGAATAGGTCCTTAAGGATGTGTATCATTTATCGGCAGTTGAACAAGGTTACAATCAAGAATAAATATCCACTTTTAAGGATTGATGACCTATTTGATCAGTTGCAAGGCGCCAAATGTTTTTCAAATATTGACTCGAGATCAGGGTATAACCAGCTGCGAGTTAAAGAGGTAGATGTTTCAAAGACGGCCTTCAGGATGAGGTATGGCCACTTCAAGTTTCCAGTAATGTCTTTCAGGCTTACTAATGCCCCATCAGCTTTTATGTACCTAACGAATCGAGTCTTCAAGACCTTTCTAGATGTATTCGCGATTGTATTTATTAACGATATCTTGATTTACTTATAGTCCAAAGCCAAATATGGAGATCATCTGTGTGCGGTGTTACAAACACTTCAGAATCGTAAATTATATGCAAAGTTCTCCAAGTGTGAGTTAGTTGACTTCGGTGGCTTTTCTTAGATATGTAACTATAGATGAAGGTATTAGAGTTGACAACCAAAAGATTGAAGTTGTAAAGAATTGGCCGAGACCCTTGAACCCTATAGAGATCCATAGTTTTTTGGGATTAACAGGTATTATCGGAGGTTTGTGGAAGGATTCTCTTCTATCTCTAGACCGTTGATAAAGTTGACTCGTAAAGAAGCCAAGTTGTAGTGGTCAGATACATGCGAGCAAAGTTTTTAGGAGTTGAAGGATAGGCTTAGACCAGCGTCTGTCTTAACTTTACAAGAGGGAAACAAAGGTTGTGTTGTTTATTGTGATGCTTCAAGGATTGGGTTGGGCTGCATTCTAATGCAACATGGTAAAATTATTGCCTATGCCTCGAGAAAGCTGAGAAAGCATGAGCAAAATTACCCTACTCATGATCTTGAATTGGCAACTGTTATATTTACCCCAAAAATTTGGTGCCATTACTTGTTCGGAGTCCACGTAGATGTGTTTACAGATTATAAGAGTCTACAATATTTATTCAAATAAAAGGAATTAAATTTGAGGCAAAGAAGGTGGCGAGAGCTACTAAAGGATTATGACGTAGATATTTTATACCATCCAAGTAAGGCCAATGTAGTGGTCGATGCACTTAGCCGCAAATTCATGGAAAGTTTGAGCCACATAAAAACTATAAAGATTGAGATGGAAAGAGAATTGCATCAGTTAGCTATTTGCAGGTTCGACTACTATACCTAAGTAACGGGGAAGTTATTATTATTCAGAGCGCAACATAATCCTCACTTGTAACAGAGGTAAAGGAACGACAATAGATGATCTAGAGTTATTAAGATTGAGGGAAGAAATTCTACAGTAGAAGCAATCATTATTAGAGCTTAAGAAAGATGGGGTTCTCAAATATTGAGGTCGTCTATGTGTACCTAACATTTGGGAGCTTCGAGAGCAGATTTTAGTAGAAGTCTAAAATTTCGGCAATTTAATCCATTCAAGAGCGATGAAGATGTACCATGATCTTCAACAGATTTATTGATGGAATAATATGAAGAGAAATATTGATGAGTTTGTAGCCCAATGCCAGAATTTTCAACAGGTAAAAGTTGATCACCAGATGCCTGAAAGGCTAACTCAGAGTATAGTGCTACCAATCTGGAAGTGGTAAGTGATTAACATGGATTTTATTATAGGCTTACCATGTACTAATCAGAAGTATGATTCCATATGAGTGATTATAGAAAGACTTACAAAGTCACCTCACTTTCTGCCAGTCATGACTACTTATACGACTAAATATTATGCCAAGTTGTATATTGATGAAATAGATCAACTTCATGGAGTCCCAATCTCCATTATTTTGGACAGGGGTGCTCAGTTTACAACAAATTTATAGAGGTCTTTCCATAAAGGCTTAGGTACTCAAGTGAATCTTAGTACAACTTTTCATCCACAGACAGATGGACAAGATGAGCGCACCATTCAGATACTCGAGGATATGCTACGAGCTTGTGTACTAGATTTTAAAGGGGGTTGGGTGACCATTTGCCACTAATTGAGTGTGCTCATAATAATAGACTCCATGCAAGCATTCAGATGGCTCTTTGTGAAGCTTTATACAGGAAAAAATGTAGATTGCTAATTTACTGGTTTAAAGTCAGAAAACAGAATTGTTAGGGCCCAAACCTAGTTTATCAGGAAATGGAGAAGGTAAAGCTAATCCGGGAGATATTACTAACAACCCAAACTAGGAAGAAATCATATGCAGATGTGCAATATCGAGATTTGAAATTTAATGTTAATGATTGGGTTTTTCTAAAGGTTTCGCTCATGAAAGGCGTAATGCGGTTTGGTAAACAGGAAAAGCTTAGTCCAAGATATATCAGACCTTACAGAATCACTCAGAAGGAAGGAAAAGTGGCATATGATCTAGGGTTTCCCACAGAGTTGGAGGCATCCCATCCTATATTTCATGTATCGATGCTACAAAAGTGGATAGGGGATTCTTCACGTACTATGCCTATAAAAGATGTTCAACTTTTTGAAGACTTATCCTACGAGAAAGTACCAATTTCTATCCTAGATTGTCAGGTTAGGAAGCTCAGAACCAAAGAAGTAGCCTTAGTAAAGCTTTACTGGAGAAACAATAATATCGAGGAAATAACGTGGAAAGTCAAAGAATAAATGGGGAATAAGTATCCCCAGTTTCTAATGACCTGAAGATAGTGTTGAGGTGAGTCATATCCTTATGTTCTTAATATTTTTCGTACTATGCAAATATGATTAGATTCAAACGTGTACAAATGATTGCATTTATTGTATATTGTTGTATCGCCCTGTGAGGCATAGTGTTGGACTTTTGCTGAGTTTCAGATTTTTGGATAGTCCCAATTACAGAGAAAACTCTACCAAAATTTCTAGAAATCCTAAAAGACTATAGCTTTATACTTATTACCCTTATTTGATGACGAATGATTTTAAGGGGGGAGGATGTAACACTTAGTACCTTTCAACACCTATATGACTAAGTTAATATCGATGAAGGTACTTAAGATCAGAATGGTGAGGTTTTACTTTGTCTTAGAATTTGAAATGGTCAAATGTATATAAGTGTTAAGTTAAAGTATAAGGATGAAGGTTTTGAAAATGAAATAAAACTAGAGAAGTGCTTGCTCGACTTATTTAAGCTCATAGGTGACAAGTAGGTGCATCACCTACCTACGCTAATGAACCAAATTACGAGGGCCAATTGTGAGTAGAATTTACATGGATTATTAGAGCTAAAGGTAGCCCAAATAAATCTCAAAGTTGGCCCATTGAAGTGCAATGAGATCTTGCCCAAAAAAGTATAAAAAGTAGCCACTAACACTACTAAAAATACAGCGTTTAGCAACGGACTAAATTCGTCGCTATTGAGAAATTTTCTGTCGCTAAACAGTATTAGCGACGGATTAGCAAAGGAATACTAGCCGCTGCTATTTTGCTCGTAGCTAACCCTTTAGCGATGGAATAATGAATTTCGTAGAAAATTTAGCAACGATTTAGCGACATATAGTATCCGTAGCTACATGTTAGCGACAAAATATTTTGTTGCTATTTTTGTATATGTCATTGCTAATTGCATAAATTATTTCGTCGTCCTATAAATTGGTGACGAAATAGTTTGTCGCTAATCCGTCACTACAACTTTTAATTCATTTCTGCCAAGCTTTTAGCGACAAAAATAATTTTTCGCTATCCGACGCTAACTTTTTTTATTTAACAACGTCCAAAATCCATCGCAGAATTTGCCGCAAGTATTATTCTTCTAATTTATTTATTTAAATTAGAAAAATATATTAAATGTAATTTTCTTAATAACTTTAAAAACAACATTCATCTAAAATAATATTTATAGAAGGTTCAAAATAGATAGCAAAATCCAAATCACATAATTAAATCCAAAACAACTACCTCAAACATCTAGGAACTATAATAAGAACCCACATCCATCAAAGTATTGTTTTACTAAATATAAAAAAAAACTTCTAACAAAAACAAACAATATGCAAATCTAATGTTCGAGTGAAGGATTATGGTCATCATCTGAAATCAAGGGATCAATATTATCATCAACATTAGTAGGAAGAGGCATTGTAGGTGCCACAGATGATGGAGTATCTGGTTGATCTGATGGTGAAGGAACCACGCCGCGTACGCTCTTAATCAAAATATGAAGCATATGATCAGTCAATGCAGTAATCAATCGCGTCATAGACTCATCCAAATTTTCTGTTGGTGCAGATTGAGAAATCGATGGTGGTACTGATGAAGCATCAGATTGAGAAGAGATACGAAGTTTCGGTCCATAATAACTTTTTTCTTGAGATCCAAGACCATATATTCTTCTCTTCTTTTCTCCACCCGCAGCTTGGTAATATGCTTCATGTTGATCAATATCAGACTGAGATGCAATTTTTTCTCGTAATATTTCTTCATATTTTTCCTATAATAAATAGTGGATGAATACAAACTATTTAATTTTACAAAATAGAAACAAACATGAATACCAAAAGTTAATAAATTTATAAAAGATTTGACTTACATGAACAATTCATGCACGCTCATCAACAAAAGATTTTTCATCATGATTATGTGTATGAACGTGCAAAAGTAGCTCACTCGGTGTTGGGTCTCGACTCTTTTCAACAGCCTATCCACAAAAACATAATTCTAGTTATGCTATAAAATATTTTTCTGGTGAAAAGAAGGAAAATATAAGTCTTGACCCTTTTCAACAGCCTATCCACAAAAATATAAGTCCACTCATTTTCAGGACTTAAAATTTCTCATACACAGTCCATACATATTGTTAGATATCCATGTACTTAACTGATATCATTATAGCACCTAAAAGTGAATATACAAATTTTCTGCAATATCAAGTAACTGACCGGAATAAGTAGAACTGACTTGAAATGAATTATATTATCAGTATATATAAGTTAAATCTTTTCCAATATCCCTAAGCTGTCCTTTTTTCTCATCTCCATTCAGGTCCCTTCTACTTTATGTGAGAAGTTCCAAGTTCAAAGATGCACGCATATAAAACACTTCTCAAACATAAACCTACAACACCTCTTTCCAAACCCAACAGCCAAACAACCAGAATACCAAATAAAAAAAGAAAAATGTAATCAGGCTTTACCTTGTTAAGCCACTATCCAAATAAATAATAATATATATCTATATATATATATATATGTGTAGTAGAGCCAGCATGATACTTTTCAGAATCACACAAGTCTATATGAGATAGGCACATGTTATACCACTACTTATAAAAATTGGAAAAGAGAGGACAGGTTAAACAATTCTCAGATGAGGAAGGATTGAAAGAGGAATTGTTGAGTCGATACTTGCCAGATGAGATTGTACATCACATTATCTCAACAATACTTTCTCCTCATAGTGAAAAGGAGCTTGACAGGCCTGTGTGGATGCTAGAACAAAATGACAGATTTTCAATGAAGAGTGCATGGTACTACATAAGACATATCATCAGTATTGTCAAACTCATCACAACATCAATAATCAGATCGTGTCAAAAAGTAATAAAGATTCAATATTTATGCTAAGAGTCAGCAGAATCAAAGAGCTAAGTCCATAAATTTAAGTGTAAGGTAAAGTAGCACCAAACAACCATCATTATAAGATATATCTAATTAAAAATAAAAGATATAATTTAATTTTGATCATCAGAATTAAGGTAAATGGCACAGTGAATATGTGTTTGCCACAGCCATAAGTAATATTTTATGATCGTATTGAAATTAAAAACAATTACTAAATCAGAAATTCAAAATTATACCAGAGGCATTATTATCATCCGGAAGATCCAAGTCGTTAAAGAAAAGTGAGTCTTCTATTCCTTACTTGTAGTTAACTTATAATTAAGATCTTAAAGAAAATTGTGCGTTTTTTCCTTGCTTGTAGATCTTGTTCAAGGCTTGCCACGATTTTAAAAATATACTAATAATGACTTAACGAAGAAAATAACAATAAATCTTACCTAAATTATGGAAAGGGCTTCCTGTAAGTCACTTCCAAGTCCTTTGCCACTAATGTTTGGTTTAGCTATCAAAATAATATAATTTTTTAGCCCTTCGTAAGGCTAACAATTACTTGTGAATATTTAGCACTGCTCCCTAAAAATAAAAGTAACACTGAATAGAATGTTTGTACCACATACATAAGGCAAGAATTTTATATAAGCAAGTGAGATTATGTAGTAGCTTTAAAGTGATTTTCACAGAACGACTTCATAAGGGACAATGCTTATATCGCCTTAAACAGTTTCAAAGAGGATACACACAATCTGTTAAGTTTTCTCTCAAGTAATCTGGATAAGAAATATTAAATAGATGCTAAAGCTAAACTATGAAGTTTAGCATCTAGATTACAAACTGTTTATTTATTCAAATTGTGAATTAACGGTAATCAACTTTTCAAACTGAAGTTTCCATTCTGCAACTGTAGGTTGCATCAAATAATTGTAAGTCATGACTGATTTAGGGATGACTCCTTGAGAATAACATGAAAAAATAAAAATAAATATTTGCTTCTAGATTACCGAGCAGAAATCTCTTAGCTTCTATATAAAAAAAGATACGCCTTTAGTCAATGAAATGCCTAGCTAATTGTAATCTGATGGACACCTTCTCATTCTTGTGATTTCTTATTAAATAGTAGAAGCTGTAAAACATATGCAAGTTTCACTTTTTTCGATTTCAATGAGAAGTCATTGCAAATACATTTAGCTGGAAACATAGGCCTTTACTTTTCATAGCTACAACGTAAGGAGGAGTAAATTACTTCAACGCTAACTCTTCAAGTTATTATCATACAGTGAATCTCTCTATTGATAGCTTAAAGTGATTTTATCTCTTGCTTTCTCCACTACATTTCATTTCATCTTTTCATTGATTGCTCAAAGTAAAAAGGTTAAATGAGGTATTTTATATTATTTAGAGATTATTATAAAGATAAATCAAATTTGTATGACGTTGATATTTACGTATAAAAGTAATCCACAAAGAGCAATCAATTCACATCTTTTCGCTCGAGATTGTGTCTCGATCTGACCTATCTAACTAATATATTTTTTACAGAAAAATAAGATAATAGCTCTAACTCCAGCATAAACTATGTAATCAATTCTAGTAGATGTAAAACTATCAAAATTTAATGGTAGTAATATTTATCTTGCTGGATCAGGGGAGAGGAAGAAACTGAAATCAAAGAATATAAAAATTAGCTAGTAGGAACTCCCTGAATTAATATATTTATCCAATGTAGAATATATAGTTCATAATTATCATATCAAACTATTGAGTCTTGGGCTAAAATTATCCCTCATCTATTAGAGTAGGTTCATTTTGGTCCCTCAAATA
This sequence comes from Jaltomata sinuosa, assembly GCA_003996215.1. NCBI lineage: Eukaryota > Viridiplantae > Streptophyta > Magnoliopsida > Solanales > Solanaceae > Jaltomata > Jaltomata sinuosa. Next base: position 410,126 of record QJPP01001835.1, on the reverse strand, counting down.
TAATCCTGAGCATATTTAGTCCCTTAACTTTACTAAAGTGAAGCACTTTTGGTCTTCCTAACATAATAATGTTAAAAATTAACGGAAAGGATAATTTTCTAACGGTGTAAATTTGACAGTGTTTTCTCTTTCTTAATTGATATACATTTTCTTTCTTTCTTGTCTTCTTAATTTTTTAGGATTAATATAGTAGTAGCTATTTATATTTGAAGACAATACTTTAGAACGCAATAATCTGCCCTCTCGAAAAAAATAACCATTTTCTTAAATGCAGTAACAAAATGGTCTTAAAGTCAGTGGCGTAGCTAGTAATTTGGTGAAGGATGTGCGAATTTCTTCTTAATTGTGTTTAAGAGCGTGCAAAATTAAATATATACTCATAATAACTAACACTTAACCTCTAAGGGTTTGTATTTTACAAGTCACGTGGGTGCCACATGGGTTTAACACCGTTATTTTTAAACGGGTTTTGTTAGGGAAATCAAAAGTGCTCCACTTTAATAAAGTTAAGGGACTAAATATGCTCAGAGTTATATTTAAAGGACCAAAATGAACCTACTCTAATAGTTAAGGGACAATTTTAGCCCCAAACTCTCAAACTATTCTCTTGGTTGAAAAATTAATTTATTGTGTTAAACAAATTTTTAGATGATGCACTCTCCATTAATGATGCCCATAATTCTTTTTTTCTTCTTTAAAGCAAAGTGTCAAACACATAGAGGATATGTCCATTTAAAGTAAACACCCGACAAATATTTACAATATTCTATTCTAAGTGAATTCAAGATATAGTTTCAGAGATTAATACAATGGTATAGCAGAAGAAGGAAAAACTCGTTCTTATATATCTAATTCATTGAAATTACATCCAATAAACCAAAAGAATTATAAATCTCCAAAATAATAGATAGAAATATTTTACGAAAAAAAGAGCAAAATCACAAAAGAAAAGATGAGAAAATATTTAGAAACAAACATCAGAAGATTGGAAATAAAAATTGAGCAGACGTGACAGAGAAGAATATAACTCACAACTATATCAGAATACTTCTTGACTCAATTATCAATTTTCACGCCTCAGCTTCTTCAGATCTTTTAATTGTTTGATCCATCCATGAGATGAAGGTTTAATTAAATTCTGAAAACTCCAATTAAAGAGTGCATTGACAACTCTGCGAAGAACACATATGATTTAACACGAAAATAAAAAAGAAGAAGAAAACAACAAACGAAAAGGGCAGAGTAAGAACAACTTATCAGAAAGTTAAAAAAGGCAAAAAGAAAGCTGGAAGAAGAAGTAATGAGATAGAGAGAGATTAGGAAATAAATTAAATTTGTTCATAAAAATTGTACAAATTAAGAAGCCAAAGTTGTAGGTTAATTTATCCGCAATTAACACGTGTAATGATAAGGAGTAGGAAGATTAAAAATTTATCCTCACTTTGGATTTTATTTACCAAAATACCTGGACCATGAAGAGTTATTGGGATTCACACCATGTTCGTTCAATCAAAGAATGTGAACGGCCAGGATCATTTTGGTCATTCAAACGACTCACACTTATTAAATATAATATGATATGTTCTAATCTTTTCATACAAATGTAAAAGTTGACATATGATCTATTATTAAGTTACCTCGAGTTAAATCTATTCTTTCTTCTCTCCCATTACTATGGGCCTGTTTGGAAGGACATGAAAAATATTGGAAGAAAAATTGTGTGTAATTATATAGTTTGTAATATTTGTTCGAACAAATATTATTTGGTTAGTATTGAATTAAATGTAATTGGGGGAGGATAATTATACTCTACAATTTTCAAAGAGGATTGATGATTGAGTGTTATTACATCGTTACTTTTTAATTTCTTTCTTTTTGATTTTATTTTAATATCTTTTCTTTTATCTTTATTTTTTATTTATATTATTGTAACTTCTTTTTTATTTTTACTCTTTATAAATATTTTTCTTTTTATATTATTTATCTTTAATTTTTTCTTCTCTGTTACTAATCTTTAATTCTTATGATTCCATGAATTGTTCGTACTTGTTATTTATTTTTCTTTATTTTTTACATTTAGTACAATTGCATTATTATTCTAGTTCTTGAAACTACATCCCCCTAATATTAAAAAAAATGAGTCATTAACAAAATTGACATATAATGAGTGATGTTATTGAAATAGAATTTCATTACTAAATGAAGTTATTGACTTGTGTTTTCCTTTCTTTTAAATTATATTTACTTAAGTTATGTTGAAACTTATTTTATGTTGTATTGAAATTTGACATAAAAGTATTGCTGTAAACCTTTTTTTGGATTTTGAATTTAGGTAATATTTTTATTTTAATTTATTTGCCCAAGGATGCAAGGCCGATTAAAGAGAGAAGCTCTTCCTAGCAAGATTTTTTTTCATTTTGAGATTCGAACCCAGGACCTCTAGTTAAAGGAGGATGAGACCCAATTTTAACCTATTATTGATTTATAGGTTAATTTTTTTAAAAAAAATATTGAGTATTCCAAAGTAGAAAAGTAAAATATCTTATAAAAAAGAAGGATAATCTTCTGTTTTGTGATTGATATTATTGTTTGAGCAAAAATTGAAAAAATAGAATCACTCCTCCTAAGCCCTTACGGTGAATGAAAAATATCATGTTATTTATATTTGACATTATCAATGAGATACCTACATTATTCTTTTATTTTATTAGAAAACGTGAAATACACTTATAAACACCTTTTTTTGTATCTCCAATAGCCCAAAGCTTAATTTATATCTTTCTCATAAGAAAACATGTACTACACTTTTATACCTTCTTTCTTGTTTTTTTTTCCAAGAGTTTAAGTTTTCAATAAGCTTATATTATTCTGTGACAAAAAAGTCCTATTGTTCGATAAATAAAATACCAAGAGATGAAAATTACTATTGAATAAACTATATTGCACTTTTCGTTTTTCAGGTTTCAAGCATTGCCGCAAGTATACCGAAAATGTTAAAAAGAAAATTAATATTAAATTATCAACTTCTTGAATTAAATTCTATTAATCAAGATCAACAATGTCTGGGGAGAAATTAAATAATTTATAAGAAAATCATTAATAATTTTATATATCAAAAAGCTATATATATACACTCACACACTCAATAATAAAGTTTCTTTTTTTTATAAAAATATAAGACCCCCAATTAATTTTGGCTTTAGGCTACTGATTTTATTGAGTCGTCCCAGCAAACAGTATGCTTATAATTATATGGTGATTACATTATGACAAATAAATATGTATTGTAATTACTATATTGTGTAATAACTAAATTATGTATCATAATAATTATGTTAATTTTAATTATCAGGTGATTTTTCATCTAATTTGCGGACCAATTTTGACCCGTTAAATTAAAGTTTAAAAAGAGGAAAAGAAAAAGAACGAATGGTGAGAAGGAAATTCCATTATTTTAGCATACAAAATTTCTCGCATAACATGATGATTTCGTGTGGTCCTTGTCGCTATTCGTCCATATGTGATTGTGCGGCCTGTGCCCATCAATTCAAAAGAGGCCTAGAAACTTGGAGTTTGGGGTAACTCAAGCCAAAAGAAAAAAATAATTTCCATACTACTTCCGGGTCATTGGACTTATTACGTTTTTTGCTTAAAACGTACACCTATTAAAAATGATATGTAGAGAGTAATTTGACTAAATTATTTTTATTTATTATTTTTTTAATTTAATATTTCTTTATATTTATAATTAAAGATTAAAGTGAAAATAAAATAACTAATTATATCTTGATTTTTTAAAATAAAAAGTATTATGAATTATCTATTTTTAATAACATGACAAGTGAAGTAATTTGGAGGAAGTATTGTTTTGTTCTCTCCTTTTCCTTTTCTGACAAATGATAAGGTTCAAGGATTCATTTCATTTGATCTTTAATGAAATGATAAAAGTCCTTTTTATCTTTTCAAAAGCAACATCATGGGATTGCCAATCAGCACCTGGCACAACTTCATGGGATTGCCAATCGGCACCTGGCGCAACATCATGATACTTCCAATCAGCAGTACACATTATACTTACAAGGGGGGTGGTCATGGGGCTAAAAGGTTTTCTTGAAAGGATGTTCAAAGACTGGAAGAAATTACAGGTTCTGCAGTCATAGATTAGTATGTTAATGAACAAATACAAAAAGGGAGGAAAAATTCAATTCTTTATGACCCATTTCCTACCTTCTATATTGACTTCCAAAAAAAGACACTGCAATCAAATTCGGCAAGAGGCAAAACAAAAAAAGGTAGCTAATTACTTCCCATCTACCTAAATATACTTGTATACCTGTGCTGGTGGAAAGTACTCGATATCCTGCGAAATAGTTAAAGTGTGGACCATTTAGCCAGAACAACACCACTAATGAAATTAAAAAAAAAAATAGGCACTGCAAATTAACCAACTTCCCCTGCAGATGAAGTTCCAGGTTGTCTCAATCCAGCTTCAACATCCCCTGCATCAAAGGATGTCATAGCAGGTTGTTCAAGCAATGATTGTCTACAAGTTGGGCAAGAAGAGTGTGAAGCCAACCAAATGTCTATGCACCTCACATGAAACCCATGGTGACATGGTGGCAGGACTCTCACTTTCTCACCGTCCATAAATTCACCAAGGCAGATGGGACAATCCGTCGCCAGAATATGAATTCCTGATCCATAAACAGCCACCGGAATCCGCCTCAACGTGCTTTTCTTCAACCCCGTAGCAGCTAGGCGTTCAGCCCTCGCGTCTACTGACTCGAAAGAAAATCTCCGACTACATCTTAAAGCACACTTCACGATTGAATTTATCCCAAGTGCGCATATTAATGCACAGAGCAGAGCTGCTAGGATAATTATCATGTTGGTGTCGAAACTTGCTTCCTTGGAGTAACCATGAAATGAATTGCTTTCATTGCTAGCTTGTAGAACAGGATGTGTATCAAGAAGTAACCGGTGAGTACGATAATAAGATTCCATAATTCCAGAAGTTGGTTCAAGTTAACTCAGTTCCTGAATTGCAGCAGCAAAGAGTAGGATATATGTGCTCTGAAATCCAAAAGCCCCTTTCCAATTGTGGGAATTCACACCACTATGATGGCAAAAAAAACCACTATGATGTTTCTTGTTTTGCAAAATTGACTAGAGGTTTGTGATGATCAATGCCAATTCAAGTGAAAAATTGAACCACAAAGGAGAGGGAACGCAACGAAATCATCTTTATCATATCATTAATTTTGTGTTGCTTATAGCCTTCATCCTCCTTTTGTGATGGGGAATGAAAGAGGAGAGTGTAGAAAACAAGTGGTGGGTGTTTTTGCGTTTATCTTGGGTTTATGTAGAAGGAACGGAAGAGACAAAAAGTGCCTAAAACGAAGCTGCTTGTCTTTTTGGAAAAACAAACTGAGACGTTTCTTCCTTAAAACAGAGACCAGACAAGTATAATTAGACAATTCCTAATAAGCAGCAATCTGAACTAAAGTTCAAAGAGACAATTTTTTCTAATGAACTGTTTTCTTTTGCCTTTCAAAGTGAAAAGCTGAGTAAGTAATAAAAGTGGAAGAAAGGCGCTGAGATGAGTTAGATTTTCTGGTGACTTGGGTAGCTACTATACGGAGATGTGGCGAAGGACACAGCTACGTACAGATAAGAAGATACCACATGAAAGTCAGTTATATCAACATAATGTTAGTATCCTGTCTTTTCAAAGGTTTCATGTCATGGGCAGGTTCAAAATTTTAATTTAGTAGGTTATATCTTTAAGGGCTTTTTGGTTCAAGGATTAGGTAGATTAGTCCTATTTGAATTTTGGGATTAAATATTTCCATGTTTGGTTGGAGGTATTATCTAAAAAAAATCGGTATCAAGATCAAGATTGTAATCTGGATAATTTATTCCATATAAAAGGTGGGTAAATTCTAACGCTCCAAACTTAAGATACGTGTGCAATTCGTAAACACTGATGAATCGGTATGAACCGGGAGGATAAGGATGTAAATGTATAATTATATAAAGGTACACTTATATCAAAACATTTTAAGTGCTAGACCAAAGTTAAGACACCATAGAGAGAGTTGAAACAAAAGTTCAAGTTGAAGGGTTCATTACGGTAGAGTATTTCAAATAAGCTCGTATATGGTATGACTTGTAACGGGTATATCTCCCAATATAGAAGGAGTTATAGGTCCTACGTATACCAAATTAAAGGCATTTGAGTCTAGTTTCCAACACAATAAGCCGCTCATCCATACGAGTTTGGAATAAAATGTTATGTGCATTTTACTACAGACACGCGCACTTTCCAATCACTGCAGGACATGTGGCACTCTTGGGTAAGTCGGCCAAAAAGTCAAGTTTTTATATCGGGACTTAGGGATTTCATTTCCCATCTTTCCCAGAATGTAAAGGACCTGTCCCTTACTGTTTTTCTTCAGTTCTTCTTCATCTCCATCTCTCCCTAGCCTAAAGTAAGTTGATTCCTTCAAGAATCAAGTGTATTTCTCATCATATATCATGTAAACATACTTAGCCAATTATTTTCTTGAAGGAAAAGGTGTGGTTTTTGAAGAGTGAAAAGGTGCAAGGATTGGTTTCTTATTGATAACGGTATGTCTGCTCTTGTATCTCCATAAATATGACTCTAAGAGTTGTTTTAAGTATAATTTATGGGTAGGACTCACGGGACAGTGATAGCAAATCGTGAGTCCATCTTTTGCCCATTGTAATTGATATACTTGGGGAGGAGGGAGTATGTAGAGGGCTATATTGATTGTGTTGTTGAATAGATAAGGGGTTTATGGTTGTGTATTGAGGTAGTAATCTTGCTACAATCAGGAGGAAGGCTAGGGTATAGAAAACACGATTTATAGAGCTCTTGCGAGCTTGTTGCTCGTCGAGTGTTTGATGAAATTCATAAATGGATTGAGAATATTGTTTATATGTTTATCTGTGTTACTACTAGAGTATGTATTGCATACTTCTCTCCCAACGTCATCAATGAGGTTATAAGTGTATTTTTATGCTATTAGATAAAGAACTCACGTGATAGAGTTTGAAAGTCGAGAGTTTAAGTTTATGATCTTGTTTGAGATATGTAATGGATATATATTGTAAGTTAAGGATGGAGAGGGTAATATTGGCCGCATAGAAGGTCATAAGTTCAGTTGTAAAGGGGAGAAAGAGAGGTGTAGCGATACACCATTTATTTATCATATTTGCTAAACTTGTCGCTCATAAGCTATTATTGTCTTTCCGACTTTGTTGTACTTCTTTGTTATAAACTACTTGTACCATTGCATATAATGTTATGTTATAAATAAGAAGTGTTTTGAACAACATCTTGACACATCATAAGAGAGAGAGTCTCGAAGTAAGGTATGTAAAACTAAAACCTCTTTTGCCACAAGGCACGACCTAGAGTCACATATTCCTCCTATAAAGGCCGTCATAGATTATATGCTACTTAAAGAAAAGCTTATTACTATTATAGTTCTCTTTCATGTGGAGTTGTAAACCTATAGAGTTAAAGAACTCTTTTCTAGTCAAAGAAGTCATATGTTTCACATGACCGTACGTGTCTTCAGTTAAAACTCCTAGAAGTTACAGAGCATATATGTCACAAAATTTAAAGGAAGTAATTGGCCATAGATTAGCCATATGTATATAGATCACATAAATATATGATTCTTCAGCTAAAGAAAGTAGTAAATATTCAGATAACGAGTTATATATTTGTGAGTTACTTACTATAGGACTTTAGAGGCAAGATGAGATTATGGCCTACTCTGCAGTGTGTGGTGGGTATTTTTAGGGCCACTACCTGTGATGCTATTCTGTGCACAGAATTCAAAAAGTGTCAGCTGGAACTTTTTGTCATGGATTCCCCTTACTATACACGCCGGTGGGAAGACCTTACAAGAGCCCTGGAGGGCGTACCTTAATTGATCACGTCATCTAGACTATGAGATTTTACACATACTTATTACAGTTGGCTACAAATGCCATACATGTGTCACTGATCGCTGACAGTAGGCCATCTTGTGATTTCCTGACAGTTAGTATTACAGAAAGAAGAAGGAAGTAATATAAAAAGGTAAAAGATGTAATAATGCATAGGACCTATATGAGGACCCCTGATATTGGTCATAGTATCTGTTTCATATAATCCTATGTTTCGAATTCGTGTACATATCTTATAGTGGGTATGTTGGGGCCTTGTCCCTACTAGTTATTAGATTCTCAGTTACAGACTCTTTAGAGGCTTCCTAGACTTAGTTTTGGTACAATTGTACAACTAGTCCAATGGGACCTTCAGTTATCTATGTTTCAGTGTATGTAAACACAGCTTGATGTCTATTATGCTACATATCATTTTACGACCTTAGCATGAGTTTCATGGATATATTTAGCAGGTGCTCGTATAACTCCTTAATGTCCGCCCCTCCTAGACAGGGGCGTGACAAACTTGGTATCAGAGCCCAAGGTCCAAGTGTCTCAGGGAGTTTAAGAAGTCGTGTCTAGTGTGATATTTCTTATGAATATGTAGCACACCACGTTTATAATAAGGGACCACACATATTTTGGAATCTGACATTCTATTAAAATCTAGATCATGCAATAGAGCTAAATCATAGAAAGTTACTTCTGGCTCACACTCAGCTTATTTATGATACATATCGTGTTTACTCATGATAAGGATAAAGTAGGCCAGAGGGCCACTACCATCCCTACTAAATAGGTAGCCACTATAGAGCCTTCTCTAACATTAGAAGGTAAGACCAGGGCTCAGGAGAGCTTGCCGAGTCCTATGCTTCCAGGTCCTCAGGTGTTGGGCAACAATAAAAGCTGCAAAAAAGACAACAATAATACTACTGGAAAGGACGATTTTAATATTTCCCATTGTCACAACCCAATTTCTCGATCATGGTGGCACCTACAACCCCCTGTAAGTGAACCAATCCCCGTAGCCTGGAATGATTAGTAATGGGCTAGTATCTAACAAGCAAGTGGAAGAACAATATAAATAGCGAAAGAAAAGGAAATAAATGAAGAAATATACATCTGGAATATATATAAGAGGAAGCTAAACCAAACCCACGACCCGGTATCATAGTATAGAAGCTGGTACTAAATATATAGAGTACAAAATATCCAAAGGAATATTCACATGTGTCTCTGAATAACAAAAGAGTACATAAAATAAAATATGAGATAACAACTAAACTCCAGTCTCCAGGAACTCACCCTTTGTCTTGGATAGTCCAAAAATTAGCCCGCACGAGTCTCCACGAATCAGTGGTGATGGCCCACACTAGGATCTGCACCAAGAGGATACAAAGTGTAGTATGAGCACCAATTGCAAAGTAACGGGTACCCAGTAGGCATCAAAGGCGGACTGAGCGCATATAAGATATAAAAACAATAATATAGCAGAAATCAAAAAGTAGTCACAAAAGCAACAAATAAGTACACGGAAACTAGCACAAAATGAATACAAGAAGAAAACAACATACTTGGCTATCTACTAGAAATATATATCTCACAGACACCGGTGAGGGAAAGAAAGACCGCACATGGGGTCCTTGCAATAACAATATACATAAAGACAGTTAAAGAAATAGGCGGTATACCGGTAACCTCAACTGAAAAGGGAAGGAAGGGAAACAAGTCAATGAACTCATGCTTGAAACCCAACATTAACCAACTAAATCATGCCAATAACCCAAGTATAACCATGAAGTGAATAGAAGTATATACAACATGGCTCCCAAATGTGAGTCCCCAAATAAGAACCCGAATATAGCCATTGTCAAAACCAGAACTGTCATGACCCAATTTCTCAGTCATGATGGCACCTACAACCCCCTAGTAGGCGAACCGATCCTCATAGCTTAGAACGGTCAGTAATGGGCTACTATCTAACAGTCTAAGCGGAAGCACAAATTAATAAGCAGAAACAAGGGAACAAGGTAAAGAAAAATAGATAACAGGGGTAATATGACAATGCGGAATCTAAACCAAACCCAAAACCTGGTATCATAGCGTATAAGATCCCGATCTACATAAGGAGTACAAAGGATCCAAAAGTAATATATACAAAGTTGTCTCCGAGTAGTAATAGAGTACAAAATATACAGATAAACTAAAAGCTAATCTCCGGTCTCTAAGAGCTCACCCTCAGTCTGGACGGTCCAAAACAACACCTCGCACGAGTCTTTGACGAGCTAACAACGATGGTCCACACTAGGATCTGCACTAGAAGATGCAGTGTGTAGGGTGAGCACCAAATGTGAAGCATAAGGTAACCAATAGATATCATTGGCCGACTGGGCATATATAAGATAAAAGAGTAATAACATATAGAATAGGAACAAACAGTCACAGAAATTAACAAAAAGGTACACAGGAACTAGCCCAAAGGGAAGACAACAAGAACAACATACAAGGCTAGCAAGTGGAGTATATACACAACATGCATACGTGAACGTAAGAAAAGGTGCACCTGGGATCCTTGCAATAACAACATATACATAACAAGTTGTAGAAGTGGACGATATACCAGTAACCTTTAGTATAAGGAAAAGAGGCGAAGAGTAAAGGTAGACATGCTCGAAAAATAGGAAACAACAGTCAAACTAATCATATCAATTTCAAGTCCAGAAACTAACAGCCTAGCAATATCCAACTCCAAACTTATAACAGTAACAGGGAACAATTCCATGATAAAATAACAAGAGTCTACCTACAGTCCCCCGACCTCCCATACAACCAAGGAACACAACCAAGTGAAAACAAACCCTCCGGCATACCATACTATTGGAACGTATAATCAACAAACAGAAAACAAGGGTGGTACCTCACACAGATGAATGATATGCTATGAAATTCCAAGATCATGCAATCTCAGTGTCAGTATATTACCCCCTCTAGTGCCCCAAAGGTCTAGTAAAGGCGGGATCCATGGAAGGACTTCTCCCGAGTACATCTGCTCTACCGTAAACCCCTATCCCCAGTCACCCTTTTGCCCATACCACTTGATCCGGAATGATAGGGTCCATGAGGTCTACTCGTATACCACATACTACACTCTAACCTCAAAATACCGTCCGAATTACCACCGGATCCAACTAGTCACAAATGCTCAGAATGGGTGCCTGAATCCTATCCAGGTCTAAATCAATGAAATAAATGTAGTAAAAACCCCTCCAAGGGTGCCCGGGCATCTCCGAGTCTAAAAGAGTAGTAAACAGACTGTTTCTCGGCTTTACCGAGTCTGAAAAACATCACCTACCAATAACGGAACCAATCTAGCACCTCGGTCCACCCGAGTCCAATATAGGATACAAAAGCTGAGACATCTCTCTCTTTTAACCTTTCTTACCCCAAGAAGATCCATAAAAGGGATACCAAACCGTTCATAACACATTTTATCGAAAATGGTCCCCCGAGGCCATGCAAGGTTTGGAAATCATAAATAGTGGGCTCGAAGCCAAAACCGTAGAGAAATCGAGTAGAAAATCCTTTTTATGTTTATGGGAATGATATGATCAAACAAAAATAGCTGCCCCGCAGCTCACAATCAATCTAACGACCCTGCACAGGCTCCACAGCTACTCAACAAGCATAACCAGCCTAGAATGATAATTCTATGTACGGGACTCGCGGACATTCCCAATAATCCCACCATCTATGTTCCAGAGTCAACAAGGCCTCACAGGACGACAACGATGATAATATCAACTACTAAGAATACTACACACAACGGAGGAAAGAAATGGGACAAACCATGGAGAAGCGGTCAGGGTCTGTGGTACCAACCTAATAACCGAACCCAAGGATGCCAACTAGTACAATTTTATCCGATATATGCTAAGTCTAGGAGTTTAGATCGTAACCTACCTGTCATCCGATGACAAGCTTTCCGAACACAACGTCCAAGCCTGAATCGCTTCGAGAGATCCCGAATGACAATAAAACTATCATAAACATAAATAAAACATTAAAATGAGTCTAATGATACCCATGTTGCTATAATCGTAGCCGGGTCAAAATCTGGGTTAAAAATGGGCTCGTGGGGCCCATAACCTGAAACCAAAAATGGAAAGACGCACAATGACCCCAATGATGCCAAGAAGGCATGCTCCAAAATTGAGTACAATTTGCCAAGATAAAGGCGCCAAAACAACCCGCTCAAGTTGGGGCTTGAAGGTGGAATTTAGGAGATAAAAATTAGAAATTTGGCTAGAATCACTTACCGAAAAGATAGTATTTCAAGACAAGACGGATAAAACTCCACACCAAGGAACATGCACCAGCTTAGGAGGCAGAATCTACACAAAAATCCAAGCTTGGATGTGAGCATCAATGGAGGAATTTAGAGGAAAACCAAAGAATCCAAGTGAGGAAGAAGCTTACCAAGAGACGAGGAATTAAGGATAACCGTCGAACAAATGATTCCCCAAGGTTTAGAATTAATCTAGGAGTAATTTAGAAGGGTATTCTAGGAGTTGGAGTTGAGAAGAGATGAGAAAATAATCTGCAAAAATGAAAACACCAAAATATATAGCAGCTGGAAATTGGCCAGCTCCATCGGCGCTCAAGGCCTGACACAGGCCAGCGCGATCGCGCTGCCTGGGCGCCGATGGTGCTGAAGACTAGGCCTGTAACTGTTTTCTGCAACTTTTGAAAATTCTAAGAGACATTTTGGGTACAATTGGAAATCGATATTCAAAAACCAATAATGCTAACAGAGTGGAAATGACATTCAGACTCAACTAAATTGACAAAACTTCCATACGAGGTCGTTTCGAAGAAATGTTGACCCAAGTCAACACTAACGAAAAGGAACTCAAAGGTTCGAAATGAGTCTGGCTCACCCGAAACCCAAACCAACCACCTTCCTATACCAAACTCATCATTTCGGAGCTGATGAAATCGTCGAATTTTAAATCTGAAACTCCGATCATCAAAAGTCACCCAAAGTTACACTCTCAACTCCAAATGGCCTGAAAAAAAAAGAAAACAACACAAAACCCACATCGGAAGTTCTCAGGCCTAAACTAAAGGTCCAAATAGACCAAACTCAACGCTTCGGATCTAATGAAACTGTCGGAATTCAATTCTGAGCATGTTAGCTAAGAATGTTGACTAAAGTCAACAATATTCTAAGTTAAATCTCTAAAACAGGGAAAAGGGAAAAACAACCAAACGAATGACTAGGGCACCGAACTATTAGCCCCAGAAAGCCATATATAACTTAGGACCGCTACAGAAAAGCTCTAACTATACAATAAATGCGTAAACGCGAAGTTGACCTGAAGGATCATCACAACATCCACTACTAAAAAGAATTTCGTCCTCTAAAGTCAAGAAGAAGGGAGTACCTGAAGGCTCGAACAACTATGGATACTGAGCACGTAACTCACTCTCGGTATCCCAAGTAGCCTCCTCGACCGAATGATGTCTCTACTGAACCTTCACAACCAGAATCTCTCTAGATCTCAACCTTTTGATGTCTCTGGCCAGAATAGCTATCGGCTCCTCAATAAATGACAAACTCTCATCTAACTGAACCGAATCCCAATGCAACACATGAAACTCATCTGGCACATACCGGCGCAACATCGAGACATGGAAAATTGGGTGCACAACTGAAAATATCAGAGGTAAAGCCAACATGTAGGCAACACTACCAACCCTCTGTAGAATTTCAAACGACCCAATAAACCTGGGGCTAAGCTTTCCCCGCCGACCAAATCTCATCACGCCCTTCACGGGAGATGCTCGAAGGAAAACCAAGTCACCAACACTGAACTCCAAGGCACGAAGTCTATGATCAGCGTAGCTCTTCTGCTTACTCTGGGATGCTCTAACTCTGTCCTGAATCAAACAGACCGGGTCCAAGGAATCTCTAAGCAAATCTGTACCCTGAAGTCTGGAATCTAACCCATCAAACCAACCAATCGGCAATCTGTAATGTCTACCATACAAGGCTTCGAAAGGTGCCATTCCGATGCTTGAATGGAAACTATTATTATAAGCAAACTCAGCCAAAGGCACAAACTGATCCCATGAACCTCCAAAGTCAAGTACACAAGCCCGAAGCATGTCCTCTAGGACCTGAATGGTCCTCTCGGACTGGCCATCTGTCTGAGGGTGGAAAATGGTACTAAGCTGAACCTCCGTGCCCAAATCCCTCTGCATAGCTCTCCAGAACTGAGATGTGAACTGAGTGCCGCGGTCTGAGATGATAGAAGCTGGAACCCCATGCAACTAAACAATCTCACGAATGTAGATCTGAGCCAACCTCTCAGCACCGTAGGAAGTCTGAACCGGTAAGAAATGGGCCGACTTAGTCAGTGTATCCACAATCACCCTGGAATTAAAACCCTGAGAAGTATGAGGCAACCCAACAACAAAGTCTATAGTAATACCTTCCCACTTTCACTCGGGAATGGGAAGTCGCTACATCAAGCCACCGGGTCTCATGTGCTCAAACTTAACCTGCTGACAGTTCAAGCTCCGAGATACAAACTCTACTACATCTTGTTTCATACCATACCACCAGTAAAGCTGTCTCAATCTCTATACATTTTCACCGCGCCAGGATGAATTGAATATCTAGAGCAATGTGCCTCACGGAGTATCAACTGAATCAAATCACCAACCCTTGGAACACAAAGTCGACCATCATACCTCAGAATACCACCAGAATCCAAAGTAGCCCGGCTGGCCTCACCCCGAACCACCTGATCACGAAGGTCACACAAACTCTGATCCTTAAACTGTCGGCTCTGAATCTGATCAACTAGACTGGAATGAACCTCAACACTTGTAAGAACTCTGCTGGGATCCGACAAGTCAAGCCTAACCAATCGGTTAGCCAAGGACTGGATGTCCAAAGACAACGGTTGCTCAGAAACTGATAGTGAAGCTAGGCTGCCCATACTCACTGCCTTCCGACTCAGGCATCCGCTACATGCTTGCCTTGCCCCGATGGTATAAAATAGTGAAATCATAGTCCTTCAGTAGCTCAATCCATCTCCTCTACCTTGAGTTCAGCTCCCGCTAACTCATAATGTACTAAAGATTATGGTGATCGGTGAATATCTCATAGTGAACTCCATATAAGTAGTGCCTCCAGATCTTAAGCGCGAAGACTACCACCGCTAACTCCAAGTCATGAGTGGGGTAGTTGCACTCGTGAACCTTTAGCTATATCGATGCATATGCTATTACTCGACCCTGCGGCATCAACACATAACCAAGACCAACTCTTGAAGCTTCACAATACACGGAGAAACTCTAAATCTCAACCGGCAAACTCAGAACTGGAGCTGAAGTCAATAAGGCCTTAAGCCTCTGAAAGCTATCCTCGCACTGATTCGACCACTGGAATGGGACATCTTTCGTAGTCAGCATAGTCAAGGGTGATGCTATGGAAGAAAATCCCTCGATGAAGCGTTTGTAGTACCCAGTTAAACCAACAAAGCTATGAACCTCGGTAGGAGTAGTAGGTCTAGGCCAATCACGAATCGTAGAAATCTTACCTGGATCAACTCTAATCCCATCCTTTGACACCACGTGTCCTAGGAATGCAACAAAATCAAGCCAAAACTAACACTTTGAGAACTTGGCATAAAGACGATGATCTCTTAAAGTCTGAATTGCAGTCCTCAAGTGCTGCGGGGGAATTAGTCAACCTAAAACACATCACCAAGAACTCATAGTGTCCATAACATGTCCTGAATGCTATCTTAGGGATGTCTTCCACCCTAATCCTCAACTGATGGTAGCCGGACCTCAAATCAATGTTCAAAAACACGGCTAAACCCTAGTGCTAATCAAACAAGTCATCAATCCTCAGCATCGGATACCTATTCTTCACTGTCACCTTATTCAATCGCCGATAGTCAATACACATCCGCATCAACCCATCCCTCTTCTTTACGAAGAGGACAGAAGCACCCCAAGGAGACACACTCGGTCTAATGAAACCCTTAGCTAACATATCCTGGAGCTGCTCATTAAGCTCTCTCAACTCAGTAGGAGCCATACGTTAGGGAGGAATAGAAATGGGCCTGGTGCCCGACTCTAACTCAATGGCAAAATCAACATCTCTCTCAGGTAGAAGGCCTGACAGGTCGGTAGGAAACACATCTAGGAAGTCTCTAACCACAGGAACAGACTCAGGAGACGAGGGGTAAACACTAGCATCTCTGACATATGCTAGATAAGATAAACACCCACGGGAAATCAAATTCCTAGCTCGAAGGCAAGAGATGATCCAGACAGTGCATGGCTAACAGAACCCTTCAACACAACCAGGGATACACCAGGCACGACTATGGTAATGGTCTTGGCATACCAATCTAAAACCGCATGGTGAGGGGATAACCAGTCCATGCCCAGTATCACATCAAAATCTAACATATCAAGGATCATCAAATCACCCCAAGTCTCCAAATCATCCACAAATATCACATAGGATCTCACAATTCGATCCACTACTAAAGAATCTCCTATTGGGGTTGAAACAGAAACAGGAATAGGTAATGGCTCACTAGCCAACCCAAATAAGGCAGAAAGTAGGCAGATACATATGAATAAGTGGATCCAGGATCAAATAAATCCATAGAAGACTAATGGCATACAGAAATCATACCTGTACTCACAACATTCAAGTCCTGTGCCTCCGGTTTCCCAGGGACATCATAGAACTGATGACGACCTCCACCTGCCCGACCACCATCCCTACCACCCTGATGTTGAGGCGTCTTATCTCTGGACCCAGAGTCATAATCACACATATCCTCTATCGTGCGAGCATAATCTACAATGTCCTGCAATGATCTACCACTGGCAACCAATATCTCGGCTGGCTCTGTAAATTCTAAACTTAATCCTCAAACAGACCTGCGAATCCTGTCTGGCTCAATTGGAATGATCATAGATCCAAATGGTGATAACTGATGAAAACGTGTCTCATACTAAGATACGGTCATAAAACCCTGCATAAGCAAAGTAAACTACTCTCTGCGATGCTCACAATCACTCTGAGGCAAGAAATTGACCATAAAAGCCTCATAGAACTCAGACCAAATCAAAGGAGGTGATGTAGAAGATCGGCAAGCAACCTGTGACCTCCACTATAACTTCGCTGGACCCTCCAGCTGATACATAGTATATCAAACTCCGTTAGTCTCTAGCAATACCAGATAGGGTAACATCTCCTCACAAGTAGTAATGAAGTCATGTGGGTCCTGACCCGATGTACCAGCAAACCTCAGTGGTGCAAATCGCAAGAAACTACCCAAAGCCTTCTGCTCCCTATCTGTCATAGCTGGGAGAAGCAAGAGGCTGTGCAACTGAAGGGATTGGAACAACCTTGGCATAGGGAGTCGTAATAGCAGGATGCGCTCCTGAACTCTGAAAACCCAGGGCTGGCCCCTGAATGGGTGTCTGTGCTACCTCAGAAGGTCGCTCTCAAATCATACCCAATAGCTGAACAAGTAAACCTCTAATATCGAAAGACTGAGCTAGGGCTGAAGCTGGCACAAAAACTGATGCTGGAGGTTGTACTAGAGCTGGTGGTACCTGGGCTGTCCTCGGGTCCACATGCTGCTGCTCAGGAGCAAACTCGGGCTCATAATCAGGCTCAGGCTCTATCTCAATTCTAGCAGCTCTAGCTGATTCCACTGCTCTGGGATGAACCCTACCTCTACCCTTGCGACCACCACGACCCCTAGCTGGAGTCAGAGGCGCAAGGGCAGGAGGCTCTCCTACGCTTAAAGCTGAAGATCTCGTACGAACCATCTGCGGAAGAGTGAACCAGAATGAGTTAGATTTCCAGAAACTTTCAAGGTTACTATGTATGAGATAGAAACAAGAAAAGTCTAATTCTTCCTAAGATGTCACTATAGCCTCCCGAAGATTGAGTACGAACGTCTCCGCCCCGATCCGCAGGACTCTACTAGATGTTGGCTCCTATACCAATGACACCGATGAACCTACGGTACTGATACCAAGTTGTAATGATCCAATTTCTCGGTCATGATGGAATCTACAACCCCCTAGTAGGTGAACCAATCCCCGTATCCTAAAACGGTCAGTAATGGGATACTATCTAAAAGTCTAAGCGGAAGCACAAATTAATAAGCGGAAACAAGGGAACAAGGTTAAGAAAAATAGATAACAGGGGTAATATGACAATGCAGAATTTAAATCAAACCCAAAACCTGGTATCATAGTGTATAAGAGCCCGATCTATATAAGGAGTACAAAGGATCCAAAAGTAATATATACAAAGCTGTCTCCGAGTAGTAATAGAGTACAAAATATATAGATAAACTAAAAGCTAAGTTCCAGTCGCCAAGAGCTCACCCTAAGTCTGAACGGTCCAAAACAACACCTCGCATGAGTCTCTAACGAGCTAACGACGATGGCCCACACTAGTATCTGCACCAAAAGATGCAGTGTGTAGGGTGGGCACCAAATGCAAAGCATAAGGTACCCAACAGGTATCATAGGCCGACTGGGCACATACAAGATAAAAGAGTAATAACAGACAAAATAGGAACAAGAAGTCACGGAAATCAACAAAAAAGTACCCATGAACTAGCCCAGAAGGAAGACAACAAGAATAACGTACAAGGATAGCAAGTGGAGTACATACACAATAGGCACATATGAACGTAAGAAAAGGCGCACCTGGGATTCTGGCAATAACATCATATACATAAGAAGTTGTAGAAATGGATGGTATGCCGATAACCTCAAGTATAAGAAAAAGGGGCAAAGAGTAAAGGTAGACATGCTCGGAAGATAGGAAAAAACAATCAAACTAATCATACCAATTTCAAGTTCGGAAACTAAAATCCTAGCAATATCCAACTCCACACTTATAACAGTAACGGGGAACAATTCTATAATAAAATAACAAGAGTCTACCTACAGTTCCCCGATCACCTATACAATCGAGGAATATAACCAAGTGGAAACAAACCCTCCGGCATCCCATACTATCGGAGCGTACAATCAACAAACAGCAAAAAAGGGGTGTTACCTCACACAGATGAATGATATGCTATGAAATTCCAAGATCGTGCAATCTAAGTGTCAGTATGTTACCCCCTCCGGTGCCCTAAAGGTCTAGTAAAGGCGGGATCTATGGAAGGACTTCTCTCGAGTGCATCTGCTCCGCCGTAAACCCTTACCCCTGGGCACCCTTTTTCCCGTAGCACTTGGTCTGGAATGACAGGGTCCATGGAGGTCTACTCATAGACCACATACTACACTCTAACCTCAAAATATCGTCCGGAGTACCATCGGATCCAACTAGTCACAAATGCTCGAATTGGGTGATTGAATCCTATACAGGCCTAAATCAATGAAATAAATGCAGTAAAAATCCCTCCAAGGGTGCCCGGGCATCACCGGGTCTAAAACAATAGTAAACAGACTGTTGCTCGGCTTTACTGAGTCTGAAAACCATCACCTACCAATGACGAAACCAATCTGGCACCTCAGTCCACCCGAGTCCAATATAGGATGCAAAAACTGAGACATCTCTCTCTTTTAACCTTTCTTACCCCAAGAAGATCCATAAAAGGGATACCAAACTGTTCATAACACATTTTACCAAAAATGGCCCCCCGAGGCCATGCAAGGTTTGGAAATAATAAATAATGGGCCCAAAACCAAAACCATAGATAAATCGAGTAGAAAATCCTTTTTATGTGCATGGGAATGATATGATCAAACACAAATAGCTTCCCTGCAGCTCACAATCAACCTATCGGCCCTGCACAGGCTCCGTAGCTATTCAGCAAGTATAACCAGCCTAGAAGGATAATTATATGTCCGGGACTCGCGGACATTTCCAATAATCCCACCATCTATGTTCCATAGTCAACAAGGCCTCACAGGACCACAAGAGTGATAATATCAACAACTAAGAATACTACACACAATGGAGGAAAGAAATGGGATGAACCATGGAAAAATGGTCATGGTCTGTGGTCTGACCTAATAACCCAATCCAAGGATGCCAGCTAGTACAATTTTATCCGATATATACTAAGTCTAGGATTTTAGACCGTAACCTACCTGTCGTCTGACGACAAACTGCCCGAACACAACGTCCAAGCCCGAATCACTCCGAGAGATCCCGAATGATAATCAAACTATCATAATCATAAATAAAATGTTAAAATAAGTCTAACGATATCCATGTTGCTATAATCATAGCCGGGTTGAAATCTGGGTCAAAAACAGGCCCGCAAGGCCCACAACCCGAAACCAAAAATGGAAAGAAGCACGATGACCCCAATGATGCCAAGAAGGTATGCTCCAAAATTGAGCACAATTTGCCAAGAGGAAGGCGCCAAAATAGTCCGCTCAAGTTGGGGCTTGAAGGTGGAATTTAGGAGCTAAAAATCGTAAATTTGGCTAGAATCACTTACCGAAAAGATAGAATTTCAAGCCAAGACGGATAAAACTCCACACCCACGAACATGCACCAGCTTAGGAGGCAAAATCTACACAAAAATCCAAGCTTGGGTGTGAGCATCAATGGAGGAATTTAGAGGAAAACCAAAGAATCCAAGTGAGGAAGAAGCTTACCAAGAGACAAGGAACTACGGATAATCGACGAACAAACGATTCCCCAAGGTTTAGAATTGATCTAGGAGTAATTTAGTAGGGTATTCTGGGAGTTGGAGTTGAGAAGAGATGAGAAAATAAGCTGCAAAAACGAAAATAGCCAAATATATAGCTGCTAGAAATTGGCCAGCGCCATCGGCGCTCAAGGCCTGCCGCAGGCCAGCGTGTTCGCGCTGCCTGGGCGCCGTTGGCGCTGAAGGCCAGGCCTGCAACTATTTTCTGCAACTTTTGAAAATTCTACGGGGCATTTCGGGCATAATCGAAAACCGATATTCAAAAATCAATAATGCTAACATAGTGAAAACGATGTTTCTGACTCAACAAACTTGACGAAACTTCCATATGAGGTCGTTTCTAAGAATTGTTCACCCAAGTCAACACACAAAAAGGAACTCAAAGGCTCGAAATAAGTCCGGCTCACCCGGAGCCTGAACCAACCACCTTTCTAACCCAAACTCATCATTTCGGAGCTGATGGAATCATCAGATTTTTAATCTGACACTCCAATGATTGAAAGTCACCCAAGTTATACTCTCAACTCCAAATGACTTGAAAATAGAGAAAATAACACAAAACCTACACGGGAAGTTCTCAAGCCTCAATTAAAGATCCAACTAGACCAAACTCAATGCTCCGGAGCTAATGGAACTATCAAAATTCAATTCTGAGCACGTTAGGTAAGAATGTTGACTAAAGTCAACGATATTCTAAGTTAAAGCTCTAAAATAGGAAAAAGGGCAAAACAACCAAAAGAACGACCAGGGCACCAAACTATCAGTCCCAGCAAGAAAAAGGGCAAAACAACCAAAAGAACGACCAGGGCACCAAACTATCAGTCCCAGCAAGACATAAATGACTTGGGGCCGCTACAGAAAAGCTCTAACAGTATAATAAATGCATAAACGCGAAGATAACCAGAAGGGTCATCACAAGAATGCGATAGAATAACAATATGTCTACTTATAGTCCCAATGGGAGCCCATACACCCGAGGAACACATACAAGTAAAGATAACCTCTAGCATCCCATACTACCAGAGCGTACACTCAGCAAACAACAAACAAGGGTGGAATCTCACACAAATGAATGATATGATGCAATAGTGAAACCAGGTGGGACAGTAACTCTGTATGTACCTCTTGTGGTGCCTATGTGCCAAGCGGGTAGGATCCATAGAAGGACACGCCCCGTATACCTCAACTACACCATATACCCCTCATCTGGAACACTTGGCATATAGACCCTAGTCCGGATCAGCAAGGTCCATGGAGGTCCTCGACCACATACTAAATCTCAGAATCTCAATATCATAGTCCGGAGTGTATTCGGGTCCAGGCCAGTAACCAAATCTCAAAAATGCATGCCCGGAGTCTATCCAGGTCTAAAACAGTGAATCAAGTCTTAAAATCCCCCAATAAGGGTGCTCGGGTGTAACCGGGTCTTAAATAGTAGTAAAACCAATCTGACGCTCGGCTCGATTGAGTCTAGTATCATTTCAAATCATCAGTAAAACATGTCTAGTACTCCAGCTCTGCCAATTCTAGTAATAGTATTAAAACCGGTGATAAAATCATCCTTTTAACTCTTTTACCCCAAGAAGATCCACGAAAATCAATTCCAAACATTTTATAACCATTTTTACCGAAAATGGGTCCTTGGGGCCATGAAAGATTTAGAAATCCATTTAAAGTAGGCCCAAAGCCAAAACAATATTAAAACATGTAGAAAACCACTTTATATGCTGATAATGGCATGCTCAATCACAAATAGTAGCCCAATGGCTCAAAATCAACATAATGGCTCTGCACAAGTTCTAATCGCTTTATAGCACAAATAACCAAGTTTACAATCAAATATTGATGTCCAGGACTCACAGACATTCCCAAATAACCCACCATCTATGGTCTAGAGTCGAATACAATGCCACACAGAACCACAAGGGTGATACTACCAACTATAGCGAATACTACAATCATAGGAGCAAAAATAAGACGGATATGAAGAAGTGGATAAGAGGTCTGGGATGCCAAGATAATAAACCCAACCCAAGGAGGATAATTAGTACAGTTATATCCACATACATAAAGTCTAGAAAGGTTAAACCGTAATCTACCTGTCGTTTGATGACAAGCTGCTAGAACGATGATGTCCAAGCCTGAACATCTCCGAAAAGCTCCGAACAGCAGTCACACTATCATAAACATAATCTATGCATTAAAATGATGCTAAGGATACCCATATTGCTAAAAGTATATCTGGGTCAAAATTAGGGTCACAAGTAGGCCTGCGGGGCCCATAATCCAAAATCAAAAATGGAAAGACATGCAACAATCACAACACTCCCACGAGTGCATGCTCTAAAATTGAATGGATTTTAGCCGGAAATGAGGGATCAAAACAACCCCCAAAGAGAAGAATTAAAGAGGCAAATCAATGGATAAACCCATAAAAATAGGAAGAAATTTACTTACCACGATGAGGAAAACAAGCTTACGGAGTGAAATCCTCAAAATTATGAACAAACGATCCCAATTGAGCAGCTACAATCAAAGGAAAACCAAGCTTGAGAATAACTCATCAATAGGGGTTTTTAAATTAAGAAGAAGAACTTTGGGGAAGAAGAAAACTTACTAGGTGAAGAGAGAAGCCATAACTTAGCGCCAATTGAGAATTCCCCAAGGTTAATACTGTTTAGGAGCAAATTGAGTCGAGAGAAAAGAGTTTGGGGTTGAGAGAAATGAGAGAGAAGGCTGGAAAAATCGTGAAGGGGTTATTTCATATGCCTGGGCGCAGGATGGAGCCATTGGCGCTGGCCAGGCGTCGTTGGCGCTGAAGGAAGGCCAGGCACTTGGGCGCGATCGCACGGCAGGGGCGCCATTGACGCTGGCGGGAAAGCGGGCGCTTGGACACCATCAGTGCTGGCAGGGTGCCATCGGCGCTGAGGGCAGGCGCAGGCTTGCACGATTGCGCTGCCTTGGTGCTATTGGCGCTAAAGGCATGCCTGCAACAGAAAACCTGCTAAGCAAAAATCTTCAACGGGGTATTCCGGGCACAATTGGATCCCGATACTCAAAAACCACACATGCTATTAGAGGGACATTCCAGACTCAACGGAATCGATAAAACATCTATACGAGTTCATTTCGGAGGAATGTTGACCCAAGTCAACACTAACTAAAACCAACCAAACACCCAAAATGAGTCTGTCTCACCCAGGACCTGAACCAACTATCTACCTAACCTAAACTCTACATTCCGGAGCTGATGGAATGGTCAGATTTCAAATTTGACACTCCAATCATTGAACGTTGACCAAAGTCACACTTCTAACTCCAACTGGCCCAAAAATAGAAAAAGTAACACAAAACCACACCGAAAGTTCTCAGGCCTCGATTAAAGGTCCTTCTAGACCAAACTCCACATTTCAGAGCTAACAAAACTATCAGAATTCAATTCCAAACATGTTCTCTAAGAAAGTTGACTAAAGTCAATGATTTTCTAAGTTAAAGCTCTAAAGCAGGGAAATGGTCATAAAGACCAAATGAACGGCGAGGGCACTGAACTACTGGTCCCAGCAAGCCATAAATGACTTGGGGCCACTACATGTAAGCTCTAATAGTAAAAAGAAAGCATTAACATGGGAATGACCGGAAGGGTCATTACATCATCCACTACTAAAAAGGACTTTCTTCCTCGAAAGTCAAGAACAAGGAAGTACCTGAAGGCTCAAACAACTGCGAATACTGAGCTTGCATCTCTCTCTCAGTCTCCCAGGTAGCCTCCTCGACTGGACGGTGCCTCCACTGAACCCCTCCTCGATTTGACGGTGCCTCCACTGAACCTTAACAACTAGAATATCTCTAGATCTCGACCTCCTAACATCTCTGGTCAGAATAGAAACCGGCTCCTCAACAAAGGCCAAACTCTCATCCAACTGAACTATATCGCACTACAAACATATGAGACTCTAGAATATACCATCGCAACATCGATACATGGAAAATCGGGTGCATAACTTAAAATATTGGAGGCAAAGCTAATATGTAAGCAATATTACCAACCCTCTAAAGAATCTCAAATGGCCCAACATACCTGGGGTTAAGCATGCCTCGCCTACCGAATCTCATCACGCCCTTCATGGATGATGTTTTATCGCATTTTCACTTCTTATTTGAAAAGAAAAAGCAACTTCATTTTGAAACGCTTTTTGACTTGTATTAAATTTGAAAACCTAAAGAAAATTCTCAAAACTTAATTAAAACATAGTCGCCACTTAATTTTTTATAAAAAATCAAGAAAAGCTTATTTGAAAATTCAAAAGATATAAAACAGATAAAAATCTTTGAATATTAAGAAATCTAGGTAAGAAGTTCATATTAACATTTTAGGAAGATTTTTAAGGCACCTAAAATGTCCGTTAACACGAGGTTATTCGATTATTTGTCTAACTTATATTATTTTACTAACTTGAAAAATGGATATTTTGACAACTAAATAAAGAAAGAATTATTTTCACGAAAAAAAAGAAATATTTGTTTGTAGCAAAAACAATGATAAGTGATTTTTCGAAAGAAATTTACAAGTAAAACTTAATGGCAACTTAAACGAAGATTTGAAATTAATTTAAACACATGAAAATTTTGCAAGTAAAATACATGGTACTCCAATGAGAAATTTAACTAAGTTAATTAAAAAGAGTTAGAGTTTTACAAAGTCCAAATTATACAAGAAATCTAAACTAAAAGGAAGGAGAAGTTGGGTTTAGGAACTTAGGCCCAAACCCCTACAAACGTCCATGTTGGACTACCAATTCCTCGAGTTAAGCCCGTTTATCTTCGTCTTCAATTGACCTTCCTTGTATATTAGGTTCCCTTTTTTTCGTGTGGCACTTAGGCCACACTTATTTTTTCTTTGAATTTTAAACCCTCTTAGGACTGATTTGACTCGAAACTATTGGGCCTTCTTGGACCATCCAAATGTATGCAATGGGAAGAGAGTCCACGAGGATTCGGATAAAAATCACATGTAATCACAAAAAAGAAGAAGGATAAAGTATAGGTATTTGCCTACGAAATATTAGTGAGGAAAACTATTTTAAGAAAAGAACATAAGAATCAAAATAATGAATCACTAGTTCACTACACTCAAACTTTACCACATGAAGGAAGTAATTTGAATAGACATAATAAACAAAACAAAGACTCGTCATATTTAAAAACTTTTATGCAATTGTTTTATTCAATCAGTACCAATTTGACACAAGAAATATGGGGAAAAACATATTCCATGTCATTACTCTTTCAACATATCAATTCTAATATTTTTTATTCTATAATTTGGTCAGAATACATGATAATGGAAGAGAAATTAATAGGGTATTTTGAATGATTTAAACAAATCCAGAACTGTGAATACACGAATGAAAATATCTGTGTATTAAAATCTCAAGTTACCCAATTCAAATACCACTCAATTAAAAAAAAAAAATTCTTGAGAATATGATCAGATCAAACTGAGCCTAAAACAAATCAGATAATGTTCGGCAAACAGAGTTAACCACTAAAAAAAAGAAACTCAGACTTGTAGTCATTCCTTCTTTGTATCTTTTAAGAAAATCAGGATATTTGCACGAGTTGGAAGACATTAAAACAGTGATATAGAAATGAGACATTGCAAGAATGATACTTTAATACTAAAAAGAAACGTGACCTTGAGTGGCAAGCTAAAAAAAACTGTAGAGAAACAAGGTGATAAACTAAATTCCACATCGAATTTTGAAGAGAAGCTCCCATGATAAGACAATTGCCCAAGTAATAATCCTTTATGAAGTCAAGAATTTGTTTTAAATTAACAGAACACAAGATTAGAGGGGTATTCATCACGATGTTATTTTAGCAAATGGTCTTTTAAGGTGAAATTAAGCCATGATATGAGCTTATTTTGAGGAGGAAATATATCAAGAAAGACCAATTTTTATTACCTATTTGGAAAGAAGTTAAGTTGAATCAGATTTTCCATCACAAATTTAAGGGTAAATATGATCTTATTGTCACACAACAACCATAAAGCACATGATTTTGATGAAAAAAAGATGGTAATCCTTGTGGCGGGGAACTCAAAAGGGAAGAAAAAGTTAAAACTTTTGAAAATCATATTCACCTCTGCTCCAACTTTCAAGTAGAAAAACCAGAAACCTAAAAAAGATTGTAAACATAGAGTTTAGCACACACAGAATTAGTTATGTGAATAATGAATTTGTCATTACCCAATCAGTGATCCAGCAAGAATGAACTCAAAGAAAATTACGAAATTCATGATGAAAAACAATCTTTAAGTTTCAATTAATGAAAGGAGTAGGAGATGACTTTACTTCAAAAACAACTAAACCAAACTAGTTTCGACCAAAATATAAACAATTAGAGCAAACAAGATATTGAGAGGAAAGAGAATGAAGAAGGGAAGAGAGAAAAGACCATCTAGAAACCATGAATTACATCTCAGAGTTTAAAAAATAAGCACTATAATTGATCTTTATAGTAAACCACCCTAGCTGTATTTTGCTTCCAAGAAAGATCTGACCTTTGTGACTCGCTCACAACCAGTCATGGACTTAAACACAATCATAGGAAGGCACTTGTCGACTCAGGTTATGAACCTTCACCGTCCAACAGAATTACTATGAAGGGAACAACAAATTTATTTAGGATAAAATCAAATACAAAGCCATGGAGAAAAGAGGGAGACTTTTATTATCTTTGAAAATGATTTAACAACATCATAGAGGAGCTATAATGACTATCATAAATTTAGAAACTTTTTAGGCAAACTAGAGAAAAATCGAAAATTATGATAGAGCTTGGTTTTACTCTAACAGTTGGTTCATTGGGGAAGGCTAAAGAGCATTCCCAAAGACCGACTTTGCCCTTTTCTTAATAATCCTTGCTTGACATTATAGGCCAAGAAGATCTTTTAAGGAGGATTCTTACACGTAAACACGATAGAATTCATATGAGCAAACTCATAGCAGTAAAACGATAGGAACATCCAAAGAAGAGTTTCAAGATCCTATAAGGTAAAACAAACTGCTTGTACCCAGAAATAACATATACAAGAATGCTTACATGAACACATAAACAATCGTAAAAAAAGTGAGAGTAAATCAAAAATTCCATCAATCTCTAAAGATTGACAACAACCAACAAAAATAAATTCTGAACTTCATTCTAATTTTTAACACCACAATCAGATTCTATCAAACAAGATCAGCTCAAAACCATCCTAATAGTCACAATAATAATAAAGGTGAGAGAAAAGAGAGGGTGAAATGAAGGGTTAACTGTCTTTGGACAACAAACTAAAACACGAGCTTCGTCAGGAACTTTTACCACTGAAACTTGAAACAATTTTGTCGGAACTTGAATTTTTAATGTGTTTTCTCTCTGAAAACTCTTGATTACGTGAGATTGATGGAATACTCCACCAGAATCTCTAAATTGTTTCCCAAAAGTCCAACTAGCTTCTCTTTGGAAGAGAGGGGTTTATATAGGAAATTGTTTGGGTGAAATGGGAAGGGAAAACAGTGAGTCTTTTTTGGGAATTTTTGCTTGGGGAATTTCAAATTCCCTCTTGCTCTTGCCGAATTGAGCCACATATGTACTGTAGTAGTACGAATGCAAGGTGATTTTGCCATGATTTTAGGGAATTAACATTGGAGGATCCAGTTGTCTACTTCTACAACCTTCTCAGCGGTGCCAACATGATTTTGACAGAGATTAACGAAGATTTGATGGAGATTAGATGATTGTTGGGGTCATTTGGTGGAGATTACTGTGCGTTTTAAGCGTTGTTGGATGGCATTGGAAACGTTAGGGTTTGGTTGGGTTTTCTGTCAAGAAGAAAATGAAGTACAAGGGGAGATAGGGTGTATTGTATGAGGCGCGTCAATTTGGTTTATGCGTTCTTTTGGGAGATGAGAATCACGTTAGAGCATATTTGTTGAGGGAATAATATATGTGAGTGCAAATATATGTTGTGAGCTGATAAGGGAATAAGGATTGGGCCGGGTATGTTGTGGATTTGGGCTTGGAAATAATTTCTGATGGGTTGAGGGAATTTAATGTTTTGGGCTAGAAGTGAGTGAAATGGAGAGGAAAGGTTGGTTAAGGATTTGTCCATATTGCTAATGTGGCCAATTTTGAATTGAAGAGGTAACCAAATTGGTTAAAAATATGGCTATATCGATTAAATTAGGGACATTAGGTCGAAATTGAAATAAGATGAATTAAATCTTTAATCAATTATCGAGCTTCTAGCTTTAATAATTAAGAATAATTACTTTATAAGACATAATTATTTTATTTAAAATCACGAAACTAATTGTTTGATCAATTTCTAATTTTAAATAATTTTTGAGGTAAAATAAAGCACATTTTAAATTTTAAATATGATTTTCATTTGAAATAATTTTGAAATGTCTCTATAAATAAAATTTATATATCTCTACATAACTAAATATAGAGTATATATATTTCACTTAAAATCACTAAATCAATCCTAAATTAATTTCGAAAACCTTAAAATTTTATAAAGACGATTATTTCAAAATTATTTAAGATAGTAGAAGCTCAAAATTAATTACGAACATGGAGGGAAAAAATTGGGTGTCAACAACTGTCCCTCCCTTTGGGTAGGGTGGATGCAAGAAACCCTGTGCAAAGGAAATTGACATTTCCAATTTTGTCCGACCATAAATTCATCTATCGAAAGAGGTTGGTTCTAGCACAAATTTCAATGAATCATGGCCGGACCTAGATAGTGGGTTTAGTACATATCTCAGTTACATACAATTCAGGCCACTTGTAGTTCAAGACGCTTGATTTTACACATAATTTTAAAAGAATCCAAAGTTATTCTGGTTTTGGATTACGGAGAGACCATAAAGAAGAGGAGTAAGAGGATTGGAGAGAGTTTGGGATGCAACTGAGTTTTCAACATAGAGTCCGCCTACATATCCCTAGATTCAAGGAATTAGACTGCTTGTAGTTCGATTCAATCAGTGGAAAAGGTAGTCTTTATGTTAAGATAATCTTTGGCTCGGGATGAGTGGCAAGTAATTGAGTTATGGAAAAAAGGCTTGCAACCTCTTAACTATGAATGTTGTACACTTAACATCCATAGGTAAGATTTTACCTGGACATAATTTCCAAAGCTCTAGGCGTTTGTCACCTGGATTTGAATAAAAGGGATATTGCTTCTAGTGTGAATTCAAAAAATACTCTGGATGCGAAACTGAAACCCAATAAGAAAATACCCACACGCCTTCTGATAAGGGTGTGGTTTGATGGTGGTGGAAGTAGTCCCTCAGCTCACGTCCAAAGAGTTTGATATTCCTCCTCAGACTATGTCCCAGTTTGCTGCTAAGAAAAAGTTCCACGTTGTGCTGCATCTTTTTTGGAGTCGTCCGCACCTGTGGTTTTGTTTTGAGAATTTCATCCTCTCAGATGCTCTCAGAAATATCTCAAAGCAAGATGGTTAGGGATTTTTTCTTTGTCATACCTCCTCCTGGGACTATGTCTTGATCTATTAGGAATAAAATCCATTTTGTGCGACGCCCTCTTGGCGTAATTTGCACCTGTGTTTCTGGTTTGAGATTTTCATCCTCTTGGATGCTTTCGGCAACATCTTAAAACAAGATTGTTAGTAGTAAAGACATCTAAGAAAAGGATAATCTCTTTACCTGGTCTTCGTACATGTTGATGTCATGACGATTTCCATGATGATGTAGACATAGCAACCCTCTTGGTTATTAGGTAGGATTTCCTTTGTGGTGGTTGAATGCGATGATTGGTTGGATAAAATGACTTTCTTGATCGTCTATGATATAACGATCCTTGTAACTATTTGTAGCATTCTCTTGATGTGATATCCTTCATAGCTATTGGTAGTGATTCCTGCATATGACTCTGGGGTAAGTCTTGCGCATCATTCATATCGATGCGACTTATAGATGTCCCTTGAATTGTCAAGCCTCAGGTAATCTCGCACATCATCCAACCTTGGATAGAGGCGTCTTACAGATGTCCCTTAAATTGTCAGCTTTTGAGTAATCTTGCACATCATCCGACTTTGGATAGAGGAAATTTACATATGTCCTTCGAATTGCTAGTTTTTAGGGTAATTCTGCACTTTTATCCGATCTTGAATGTAATGCCCTTGGACTATCAATTTTTGGTAGTCTTGCACTTTTATTCAATTTTGAATATTATTGCGACTTACGCATTACCCTTGAATCGCCAATTCTTGGGCAATCTTGCACACTATACTATTTCAGATATCGCTGCGTCTTATAGATAGCTCTTGGTCTGTCAAATTTTGGGCAATCTTGCACACTATCCAATTTCATACATTGCTATGACTTACAGATGACCTTTGGCCTACCAAAATTTGGGAAATCTAGTCCATTGTCTGATTTTGGATGGCAACTTATATCCTTCCCTTAGACTATATGCTTTCGACTCTGACAACAAGCGTTATTTGATCATCGGGGGTGACAAGGCCTTTGCCACACGATCAAATATGGTCACATCTTTGGCGATCAATGCTCTTGAATGTGTAAACATCCTTTAGTGTGAGACTTCATCATCTCTATGCGGTAATAAATAAGGATGCATAAATATCCTCGACGTCAGACTCTGCTGTCTTTATGTGATATTGGATATAAGCATGCTCAATGCCAGACTTTATCGTCTTAGCGTGATAATAATATAATAAATCAAAGATATCCACACTGTCAGACTCCAATATCTCACGCGATATCGGATATGAATATGCTCGATGCCAGACTCTGTCGTCTCAGCATGATAATATAATAAAGTAAAGATATCCTTAATGTCAGACTCCACTATCTCATGCAATATCAGATATGAATATGCTTGATGCCAGACTCTATCGCCTCTGCGTAATAATATGATAATAAAGCAAAGATATCCTCAATGTCAGACTCTGCCATCTCACATGATATCGTATACAAATATGCTGAACGCCAGACTCTGTCATCTCGGTGTAATAATATGATAACAAAGCAAAGATATCCTCAATGTCAGACTCCACCATCTCACGCGGTATCGGATATGAATATGCTGAACGTAGACTCCATCGTCTTGGCATAATAATAAGAATTCATTAAATATCATGGTATAAATATGCATGTGCAAATATCCTCAACGTCAGACTCTGTCATCTCCACACGATATTGGATATAAATATACTTCTTAGGTTGATCCTGTGCACCAAGTGTGACTTAGGGATGCCTCTGAATGACATCCTCTTTGAAACCAGCTGGTAGAGGGAAATAGTCTTCGCAGCAAATGTGTATTTGCGGTGTTTGATAATGATGGTCCCTGCAACATGGTCCTCGTGACATGGTCTTCTCGATATGGTCCTCTCGACATGGTCCTCTCGACATGCTCCTCTCGACATGCAAATATGATAATGATATGGATGATCGTGCAATGGCATGCGTAGCAGTTGCAAAAAATATCACCTTTGGTCTTTATGTTGTCATGTTAATTCCTTTGCGTGTACCTGCGCTCAAGGTAAATAATTAGTAGACACAACGTCGCTTTTACTAGCGACCATAGTTGGATTCAAAAAATATTAAAGACAACATTCATGAAGCTGATCAAAATAACTTTACTTGCAAGAATCATCTTTTTTAGAGGTAGGTAGACAAGCAAGAGGTCATTTAAAACGTGAATGAAATGGTCGCACCCATTTCTGGGGACAGCTACAAATACCATTTCTGAACATTGTCTGTTCGTTGTGATTTCTGATTCGCTAGGAATTTTCGAAGGATGTCACCAATTTCTCATTCAGTGCTCTAATTTTGATGTCGTCTATAGCATCCTGATTTGTAGGGGATTAGAGGATGTTGCTGATCTCTCTTTATCTGGTAGTTCCTACAAACTATAGGAAAATTCGCCCATTCCAGGATACTTTGCCTCTTTTGGCTTCTTTCCACCTTTTTGGATTTTCTTGCCAAGTTTTGGGGAATGTGGTCTCATTGTATTACTTTGAATACGTTGAAAAATGATATTTTCACCGATCCCTGACATTTTTTAGGACAACCTGCATCCATAGAAAAATTGTTAGTTTTTAGTGAAACTGATCTGTGTCGACCTCCTTCGATCCTCTGCACCTTGCTTTATCATATCTGGATATTTTCTATCTTCGAGTGTCTGTCATCCTCGACTCCCCATGTCATGGTAGACATAAAACAAAGCTAATTTATAAACGAGTAAATTAACTTGTAAAGATTTTTCAAAAGTAATTTTTGAAAAAATACTAATTTTGAAAGGATAATTTAGAAAAATCTCTGCCAGTCTTGTCATGTCATGTACTAGCTCAACGAACGTCCTTCACTAGAGGTTTGACATATCTGACACATTGTTGGTGGGTTCTAGAGATGCTTCGTTATCCTAGCTGGGGAATTTGGAAATGGTTTTTCAAGAAATTTATCGTAGCTGAGGATTAATCCATCTTGGACTTTGTTGCAGCTGAAAAATTCTGAAGTAGATTCTGATCCCTTGGTGCTGGGGAATTCTTCGGAGCTTGTTTTATGAACTTCAAATAAAGTTTGGTGGAAATTTTGAGGTCTTCCTAAAAATTTCTTCTCCAGTTAAAGGTTTTGTGATGAATCTCATCCCGTTGACACTCTGTGGGGGTTATGAGATTTTTCTAAAGATTTACTTTAGTTGCTCGTTGGCACAATTTGGAATTTGATTTGGAGAACGATCTTTGCCTTATGAATTTTCGAGAAATTCTCGAAAATTCTGCCCTAGTTTCCATTTCCTAGGGTAATATGACCAAGCCATTGTGACGCCTACGTATCCCATTGAAGCAGGAATCAGGTCAAACACAATTCCCATACTTATAGTGGGAGAATATTGGAAATAAATAAAGGGGTGACTGAAGCCGACAAAGGCCACCTACCTATCTCATTCTTGATAATTCAGGTCAACACGTAGTTCAAGATAAAAAGGGAAAGATGAATTTTTCTAAGGGGTTGACCGAAGCTGACACAGGCCACCTATGTATCTTATTCTTGAGAATTCAGGTCTAACATAGTTCGTACAAAGAGGGCAGGGAAATTTAAGCTATTATAAAGCATAAAAACGATTATAATCATAAAATGCGATTACAGGGAAAGAAATAAAAGAGAACAAAACTATCTTCATGTGTAGTATCTCTTCACAACATCAGAGTTAATCGGCTTGGTCCATACTTAGACATCCATTTTGGACAAAATCAAATATCCTACAGATAAAACTTTATGGACGACATATGGTCCTTGCCAATTTAGTGTAAAATATCCTTTGTATTCCTCTTGATGAGGAAAAATACGCTTAAGGACCAATTGTACTATGGAAAACATACGAGCTCGTACTCTCTTGTTGAATACGTGAATAATTCATTGCTGGTACAATTGATCGTGTCACACGACATTCATCCTTTTCTCATCAATCAACATGAGTTATTTGTAACAGGCGTGAACCCACTCTTCATTGCTCAGCCCGGCTTCTTGAATGATCCTAAGGGAGGGTATTTCAACTTCAGCGGGTATCACCGCTTCTGACCCTTAGACTAACGCATAATGAGTTTCCCCAGTCAAAGTTCTGATGGTCTTCTGGTACCCCAACAAAGTGTAAGGCAATATCTCATACCAAGATTGGTGGCTATCGACCATCTTTCTTAAGATCTTCTTAATATTCTTGTTGGCATCTTCCATAACTCCATTCATTTGTGGATGGTATGCGGTTGAATTTTGATGAGTGATCTTGAATTGCTCACATATTTCTCTCATCAAGTGACTATTCATATTTGCTCCATTGTCCATGATTATTGACTCGGGGATTCTGAATCGGCAAATCAAATTGTTCCTGACAAAGTCAGCTATAACCTTCTTGGTCATAGACTTGTAAGAAGCAGCTTCTACCCATTTGGTGAAGTAGTCAATAGCTACCAAAATGAATCTATGTCAGTTTGAAGTAGATGGCTCGATTGGACCTATGACATCCATGCCCCAGGCTACAAAAGGCCAAGGTGAGATCATAGCATAAAGCTTGCTAGATGGCACTCGAATCAAATCTCCGTGGATTTGGCACTTGTGACACTTTTGTACGAACTTGCTACAGTCATTTTCCATGGTCATCCAAAAATATCCGGCTCGCAAGATCTTCTTGGTTAAGGTGAACCCATTTATATGAGGTCAACACACCCCGGCATGCACTTCTTCTAACAACTTTGTGGCTTCAATCGAGTCCACACATCTTACGAATCCAAGGTCCAGAGTTCTCCTATAAGGGATTTCTCCATATAGGAAAAAATTATTGGCCATTCAGAGGATTGTCTTCTTTTGGTTGACAGTCATATCTTCTGGATAGATTCTGGCTTCTAGGTACTTTTTGATATCATAATACCATGGTTTTTGTCTGGTTTTGCTTCGACTTGTGTACAATGCACATGTTGTTTTTTCAAACCTATCACTAGTGAGTCGATGTAATTCTGGTCAGTATGCTGAATCATGGAGGATATGGTAGCCAAAGCATCGACAAACTCATTTTGAATCCTCGGAGTATGCTTGAACTCGATATTTCTAAACCTTTTGCACAGACTTCATACCAATTTCACATACGACACAATCTTGGGGGTTTTCACGGCCCATTCACCCTGGACTTGATGAATTAGCAAATCAGAATCACCGATAACCAATAATTCTTGAACATCCATATCAATAGCTAACTGAATGCCAAGAATACAAGCTTTATAGTCGGCCATATTATTGGTGCATGGAAAATGAAGTTTGGCTATCACCGGGTAATGCTGACCAATTTATGATACCAAGACTGCTCCAATGCCTGAACCTTTGAAATAGACTTCTCCATCGAAGAATAATCTCCACATGGGGTGTGACTCTGCAATATCCTCACCTACCAACAAAATATCTTCATCTGGGAAGTAAGTTCAGAGTGGCTCGTAATCTTTCTCCATTGGATTTTCTACCGAATGATCCACTAGGGCTTGTCCCTTAATTGCTTTCTGAGTCACATATACAATGTCAAATTCACTCAGCAACAGTTGCCACTACGCCAATTTCCCCGCAGGCATGGCCTTTTTAAATATATACTTCAAAGGATCTATTCTAGAAATGAGATATATTGTGTATGACGACAAATAATGTCTCAATTTCTAGGCAACCGATGTCAAAGCAAAAAAAATCCTTTCTAACAAAGTGTAACGAGCCTCGTATGGAGTGAACTTCTTGCTCAGGTAATAGATTGCACATTCTTTCTTCCCACTCTCATCATGTTGCCCCAAGACACATCCGAAGGCACTCCTAGACTGACAAATATAGAAATAATGGGCTTCCTTCTCTTGGAGGAACTAATACCGGTGGACTGGATAAATAATTCTTGATATGGTCAAAAGCTTATTGACACTCCTCGGTCCAGTTGGTTGGTGCATCCTTCTTTAGCAACTTGAATATGGGTTCATAAATAACTATTCGCTGGGCTATGAACTGGCTAATATAGTTCAATCTTCCCAAGAAACTCATGACTTCCTTCTTAGTTTTTGGCGAAGGAAAATCCTGAATTGCCTTGATTTTCATAGGGTCGAGCTCAATGCCTCTCCTGCTGACTATGAAGCCTAACAGCTGGTACCCTAAAACCACACTTAGCGAGGTTCAACTTTAGGTTGTACTTCCGTAGTCTATCAAAGAACTTCCTTAAATGAGTCAAGTGATCTGAACTCTTGCGGGACTTGATAATCACATTATCCACATACACTTCAATCTCTTTGTGATCATGTCATGGAATATAGTTGTCATGTCTCTCATGTATGTGGCACTTGCATTCTTAAGACCAAACGGCGTCACCCGGTAATGATAAACACCCAAGGTGTAATAAAGGCCATTTTCTCCGCATCTTCTTCATCCATTAAGATCTGGTGGTATCCTAAAAAACAATCCATGAATGACTGCATCTCATGATTTGCATAGTTATCAATGAGGATGTGCATATTGGGCAATGGAAAGTTATCTTTGGGACTAGCCTTGTTCAGGTCTCGATAGTTAATGCAGATTCTAATTTTTTCGTCCTTCTTGGGCACTGGAAAATGTTGGCTAACCAAGTCGGATACTTTGTGACCTCTACCACTCAAGATTGAATCTATTTGGTAACTTCCTCCTTGATTCTCAAACTTAGGTCTGGTTTGAACTTTCGAGTCTTTTGTTTCACTGGATCGAACCCTGGATTGATGGGAAACTTATGAGAGACAATGTATGTGCTTAACCCATGCATGTCACTGTAGGCCCAAGAAAATATGTCGATGTACTCGCAAAGCAATTTAATGAGTTCTCTCTTCTGTGCTTCTGTCTGGTGAACACTGATCCTTGTTTCTTTGACCTCTTTGTTATTTCCTAGATTGACCATCACAGTTTCCTCTAGGTTGGGCTTTTCCCAGTTTTCAAAATCTTTCAATTCTTTTGTTAACTATTCTGGGATCATAGTTTCTTCATCATATTCTTTAAACTCATCGTCATCTACCTCGATTTGTTCATTAAGCTCTTGACATGACATTAGAAGGTTTTAGATTATTATTACTGAAACCAAAACAAAACGAGTTAGATAATAACAAATAAGTAAAATAAACAACAAAGGTTTTCATAATAAAGGAGGCTTTTCATTGAAATTCAAAAATATTTACAAACTATGGCTACAACCCGCATGAATTCAGGTCCATGCCTTTTGGAAAGCAGTAAAATAGTACGAGGAAATTAAAAACATAGAGGGTGGTCCGCGGGCCTCATCCGGACCATCAATGATTTTTCAGATAAATAAAGTCTTTGTCTACCCAGACAAATAGAGAGTCATAAGAGGAGTAGCGGCCCAGTTCTGCAACTCTTCACTGGGCCTGGCATCCCTGATCATGGTTGCTTCATGGACTTTTTCTATTATGGCATCACATTCCCCGAATAGATTTCCTATCCGATCCTCTATATCCTCTCTTGGGGGACCACTTCACACTGGGAATGACTAATATAGATGAGGTAGTGGATTTGGCAATCCTGACTGCTTTTTTTCTTCGGTTTTTGTCTTATTTCCTTGGAACACATACCCTAGTCCATGCTAGGATAGTTGTTCAGATATCCTTATTGTTTCAATCACACCATCAGAATTCTTGCCTAAATCAAATCCTGGCTCAAATCTGCTTCTCAAAATCATAGTTGTAATCATCTTGTAGACCGGCAACATCAGCACTTGTGGTGTGAGATCCTCTTCGGTGGCATTCATAATTTCCATGGTATAAAATTTGCTACCCCTTAGAATTTCTTCTATTATGGGAACACAACTATTGGGGTGCCTCAGATGACTCCCTTCACCATGAATGATTACTTCGTGATCTTCCCAGATAAATTTTACCATCTGATACAAAGTCGAGGGCATAGCTCCAGCCTGGTGGATCCATGGCCTCCCAAAGAGC
Source organism: Jaltomata sinuosa (assembly GCA_003996215.1). Classification (NCBI taxonomy): domain Eukaryota; kingdom Viridiplantae; phylum Streptophyta; class Magnoliopsida; order Solanales; family Solanaceae; genus Jaltomata; species Jaltomata sinuosa. The sequence continues at coordinate 371,900 of QJPP01001835.1, read as the reverse complement.
AAGATATAACTGGTGGTAATGTCCATGAACTGAAATTCTACTCGAAACATAGTGGGTCTCATATGAATATACAAACTGACCTATCCTATAGTGTCCCTTTGACCTCCATCAAAGGTCTCACATTTACTCTTCTTTGATGGACTTTACCCAGGTCATAGTCTAGCTTGATAAGTATAGACAACGGGCATATATTCAGTCCTAAACCATCATCAACCAATACCCTATTCACAATCTTCTCTTGACTCTTGATAGTGACGTGCAAGGCCTTGTTGTACATCATTCCTTCAAAAGGCAACTCGTCATCATTAAAGCAAATGCGGTGGCCCTATAAGACTCGACTTACCATGGCAACCATGTTTCTGCACTCGTGCCCGTAGGGACATGGGCCTCATTAAGGACTTTGACTATGGCCTACCTGTGGTACTAAAAACTCATAAGTAATGGCCAAATATAGATTTGGGCAGGGGTTTTCTCCAGATGCTTCACGATTGAATACTCTTTCGATTGCATCCTCCTCCAGAATTCATCCGTTTTCCCCTCAGTGATTGGCCTCTTCTATTGATCCTTCTTGTAAGTATCATTAACTAGATTGTTGGTGATATAACATCTTCTTGACCTTGTCATACCATGGGCTGCGGTGGCCTCGACTACAAATTCCTCCTTTTGCGAGTACCTGAGCAAAAACTTGTTGAGGTGCGGCTAATACAATGAATTGTGGTTTCTCAGCAATACTCAGGGCAGCCACAACTTTTGCCAACTCTTTTAGCTTTTTAGGACTGGCTGGCACTATGGATTTGCTTACAACCCATTCTTCATCTACCTCTATCATATTCACAGTGGCTCCCCCGTGATTTGGGAGCGGGTTGTTGTTAATATTTGGTGGTGCCGTCTGCAGTGTGATTACCCTTTGATCAATCAAATCCTGAATTATGTGCCTCAGGTTAATACAATCTTCGGTATCATGCCCAGCTCCCCCAGAATGGTAAGTACAATGCCGGTCGTCCTTAAAGAAATGAGAATTGGTGTTGCCTGGTTTGGGTTGAATGGGATGAATAAACCCAGCAGCATCTAATCTCTTATATAACTAGGTTCTGGTTTCGTCTAGTTGGTTAAAAATTCAAGGAACTTTCTTTTCCAGATTTTGGCGAGAAATATTAGCATTGGTGGGAGGGGGTACCTGGCGATTATTTTGGTTCTCGGGAGCCTTTTGATACACTTGGAAATTTTGGGGAGGAGCTTGGTAAATGGGCTGTACATTTGGTTGTGGGGCTTGGTAAATTGGCTACATATTTGGTTGTGGGGCTTCGTAAATGGGCTGAGTATATAAAACAAGTTGAGGATTTTGTGGAGCTAGAGGAGAGGTTGTTGGAACAAGATTTTTTATAATTTGCTCCGAAGGGTTTTCATGGACTCGTGCTTTGACTAGAGGATACTGAAGAGACTTCCTTTTTCTTCTTTCTGGGGAATCCTACCGATCTCGAGGATGCTGAGGCCTTGGTAATCTTGCCACTCTGAAGGCCTTCCTTAACAATTTCACCAATCTTAATTAGGTCGGTGAACTTAACTTTAACTGCCAATATCATTTTGTCGTAGAACTCCGATTCTTGAGAGCGCATGAACTCCGTGCTAATCTCTTCTTCGATCATGGGAGGCCAGACTCTTGCCGCCTCCTTTCTCCACCGATAGGCATAATGTTGGAGTCCTCATTTGATTTCTGCTTGATATGACCCAGAGAATATTAATCCGAAACAACTTCCACATTGTATGCGAATCTCTGAGCAAAGTCTTTGTCCAAATCACTCCATCTAGAACACTTTTTCAACTCTTGAGTGGTGAACCACTCTAAAGCTTCCTCACTAAAACTCCGTCTAAACAACCTCATTAACAGAGCTTCGTTCTTCCTTGCGCCGACTATTTGGTTGCAGTAGCTTCTTAGTGAGCCTTAGGGTTCCCAACACCATTGAAGGTCTCAAATTTAGGGGCTTTGAATCCATCCGGCAGATCCAACTCTGGATGAATGCAAAGTTCATCGTAATCATATCCCTTCTCATAAGATGAACCTCGGGATTCCCTGATCTTAGCTATCTCTTTTTTCATCAGTTCCATGTCATGATCATGGTTCTTTTTTGTGGCCCTCAACTCTTTCTCCTTTTCCTCATAGTGGTCAAGCTCAGGGCTTTCTAGGAGGGCGGCATATGGCTCTACCATAGCATAAAAAGTAGTAGGTGGCATATTCTAGACAGGGGAAGGCTGGACATGTGGGATGACATTTGGGTATGTAGAGGTATAGTTTTGTGAATTGATGATATTGGGGTGGTTACTTTGGGATTTATAGGCATTTGGTGGTGTATTTTAGTAATTCAGGGGGAGGTTTTGCGGATTGTAGGCATTCAGGTTGTTGATTTGGTTAGTTTGCTGGACATGGGGAGTACGGATTTGGTATGAGGATCCGATATGGGGAGGATTATTGGAGATAGGTTTGTTAGAAGGTCTAGGTGCGAAGGCGGAAGGTATGCCTCTTGGATGGTTTTTTGTTAAAGGGGAATTTAGCGGAGGGATTTGGAGAGGGGTTTGGGAGTTTCCCAGAGTTGGGGTATTAGCGGCAATAGCCAATCTCGCCATATCCTTGTCTTTTTGCAACTCTTCTTGCATCTTCTCTATCTTCCTTGCAATCTCTGTAATCATTTCACTTTGATCAGCAATAACATTATCTCTTATGGCTAAAGCATTCTCTTCCTCGCTATCAGTCATTTTGCCCTTAGAAAAGCGACAGATAGAAGAGGAATCTATGTGTGCCTTTGAGCGGGTGAAGTAAGGGTGTTCGACCAATTTATCGACACAAATCAATTTCTATTACCTGTTGAAATGAAAACAACTCAAAGGCAAATAAGTCAGAACCCATTAGTGATAAACAACACAAGATACCTGACTGAAAATAAACACATAATAAATGCTTTAAACACATAAAAGTTGCTTTTCATCAAGGTAAATTGATCCACGGGTAATTTAGACTCAAAGATTTTAATGGATAGGATTTTCCTCATCGATTTTGGATAAGTAGATTTTATCAGGAAGGTTGACTTGTTGAGTCTTCATCTTCTGACACTTTTTCTATTGCGTTTCTGAATCCTTTCGGCACTTTCCTCAAAGTGGGAGAAATGAAAATTTCTTAAAGATAGGGGCCGGGCCGGGAAGGCTGCCTACGTATCTCACGAAGGATAATTCAGGCCCTACGTAGTTCAAATAGGTAGTAAATAAATTAATTTTTATTTCATTTCATTCATATACTATATTTGATTACATGAGGAAAATAAAAACGACATAAAGGAAATAACAAAAATAAAACTCTGCTACTTTTAAAGCTTCATTTGGATAGTGACGGGTCTTCTGGACTCTTCTCTATTTTCTTCCTCAAGGATGATAAGGTGGGAATTCCAACTCAATTTTTCCCATATCAATGAGATACTCCATGTCCACTCGAAACTGGCAATAAGTCCCGATGTCATGGCCCCCTATCCCTCCGTGATAGAGGCAAATCTCTTTTTCTTGGTGCCAAGCCCTAGACATCTTTCCTAGATTTCTTTCCACTGGCTCCAGAATCTTGGCTTGAACCAACTTAGCATACATCTCATAGTAGGTGCCCTAAAAGACTGTAAAGTCATAATGGTGAATTAACACATCCTCGGTGATTGTCATGCCATGACCAACTTGGTCGCATGCGAGGATAGTTCTGGGACCCCACATATGGCTTATCTGTCCACTGGTAATCATGTGATAAATTTTGGCTGTCAAGGTATTGCATTCATCAGTGGTATGCCCTTTCACACGGATGATAGGCACACTTCTTGTGTTCATTCTGAGGGTGACATCTAAATCCCTCAGATTGGTCGGGATAAAGAACTCCCATAGCTTTCAAAGTTTCATAAATTTTTGAACATAGGATCACTTTTGGATTTTTGGCATACAGTCGAGAGTGAACTTTGAGAGTGATAAACTTTCCTCCTGTCCTGAATATGGTAGGCCACACAACATCACTTTTGACCTTGGTCCAATGGTTGATTCCCGTGTCAGGGAGATGAATTGTTTCAGCATTCCTTCTGGAATTTTCATGAATGTTCTTGTCCAAAGCGAACCCCGTGAGCACTTGCAAATGTTCCTCAGATTCTTCAGTTACTTTCTCTTTTCCTTTGTTGATCTGTTCCAACCCTCCAGTTATGTCCCCAAATTCCAGGAGAAGTTCTTCGAGTTCCAGATTGAAGTTTGGTTCGGCCTTTGGTTTGCCCAGTATCTAATCAATCATGATAATCCTGTCTTTGGCTTTGGCCGTCTGCTCCTCCACCTCTTTGGTCCTAGCTATAGCAATTTCCATTAGTCAATCTACATTCTCATGCTTCTTTTGAACTTCCTTGATTTCCTATCGAACCCTTAGCATTCTTTTGTGCATGATTGCAGCTTCCATCTCAACCTTTCCCGAAAGAATGGAGATTTTAGAAGGCTTTAGGGCTTTCAGAGAAACTTGGAGGACTTGGAGTATTTTGGTCGGACCTTGTGTAGTCGGCTTATCTTTCTGCCTACGGTATTCTAGAAATCCTTGAAAAATAGGAGTGGGTCAATTTATTCTTGATTCAAGCAACACACGTATTACATAAAACAATTATAACACATAAAAATATATAATAACGCGCGTATCCTAACTTGGTGACCTTTTTTTGTGCCAAAAGTTGGCCTAGCATTTTGAAAGACCTATATGTCGTATAGAACCATTTCATTGGCCCCAAAATATATATATATATATATATATATATATATATATTATATATTATTATATATATATATATAATCAAAACTTTCCGGTAAGGGATACAATCAAGCCGAAAGGGAGATATATTTTGTAGAGGAAAAGGGGAAAATAGTGCATAAAATATGCCCGTGGAAGGGCAAAATAGAGCAAACCCACGCAGGATATTTTAACAAAATACATAGGAAATAGAAACCCACACAGTGGTATTTTAGAGAAAGCAATACATAAAGATAAACCCACGCAGGGGTGAGACTAAGGTGCTCCTGATGATGATCCTTCCTACATTCAGCTCTTTTTGAACTTTTCTGCGATCTCTCAAAGCTCGTATGATCTCTTCCAATACTCGGTCTCGACCTCAAGTGACCTCCGTTCTCTAAGTAACTCAGCAAAGCCCAGATATTTTTTAGTCATGGTGGATACTACTTTGTTCACTCCCATTTTCGTACTCAAGCTCTTGGGTAAGATCATCAATGGTTCATCAATCTCTTGCTTGTTCTGACTTAACCTGAGCTAACTTTTCTTGAATTTCTTGAAGTTGGAGATGAATTCTGGACCTCAAACCAATCTAAGTCCTGTTTTCGGCCAAATATTACAAGTCTATTTCTAGCCAAGCCTTGTAACCCTCGGTGCACCCGACATTGTACCTATATGCAGCAAGTCCTGTGGTGGTTTTTTCTTTGGCACTCTTTCTCTAGCTTTTGAAGATCTCTGCTACTAGCGGGGTTTTGTCATCTCTGTAATCGACAACATAGACTCCCATATGCCCAGTTTCAATTTAAGTTTGCGTTCTTCCGAACTATCTGATGACTCTTTGGGGGACATAAGGTCGAATTCCTTGAATCCCAAGGACTGGTAAGAAGGGAATTCCTTCGCTTCTGATGATGACGACATTGGAAAAGAAGTGATATGGAATCAATTGGATATTATCCTCCCTTAACCCTGCGAAGATCCGAGCCCATTCCCCTTTTGACATTTCTAGGCTTATTTGTTCATCCTCTACCCTCTTGTTGAAATTTCTGATTCTGTTTTTCCCTCGAATGAAGAAAGTTTGGGTGGTGCATCTTTTATAATCACATGACTCAGAATTCACATTTGGAGAAGCAGATTGCATCCCTGAAAGAAACCATGCCGACTTCAACACCTTCCCAAAGACTGATAGATATCTCCCAAGATGACGGGCGCCAGTGGAAAGTATTTGATATTTCCATCCTTCTTAAGGTCATGAAAGATAGTATTGGCTACCATGATGACTCGAGTGTTGATAGAGTGATCTTGATTTTTGTGGAAACACCATGGCCCCTAAGAAGTAAATGGCGAAGGCCAAAGTCCTAGTTTCATACCAATCGTTGTAAGATATAAATTAGTTTTGATAGTTCAAAAACCCTTCCTTAATGCCAAAACGTAAGTACATGTTCTGAAAAGAAACAATTGAATTTCCTATACAATTACACGCATATTCGTGCAACTTAAGAGTTTTTTCTATATCCTCTTTTGTTGGTTTATTTTGTATAAGCACATCTGCTTCTTGACATAGCCTCCTTTTGGCAACATCTCCAACACCGTCAAAGAAATCCCGTATTTCTTCTATAGTTGGTGTTAACTCGATAGATCCGAACCTGAAAACCATCCTATCATTGTCCCAATGACTGGTGAGGGCCTGTATTAACTCACGACACCCTTTCATTCTCATCAGTGATGGTAAGTGTCCCAAATGTGTACCCACATGTCGATGCTGAGTCTCGGAAAAACCATACTACCACATTTGGAGTTGAACAGGAGGACTCACGACCATTTCAAACTTGAGGAGACTAGACATCCTACAAATTAGGCAACTAGTTAGATATCCCATTTTGGGGACAACAATCTAATTCTTTCGACATATATGTCTTTCAAATAACACATAAGGGTATGATCGTCTTTTCGGGATGGGGGGCCTTTTTGACTCAAGGTGGTCTCACTAATGGGCCCGATACCCCTAGGGTACCGGGTCAACTTAGGTCAATGCCTATTTCAGGGATTTGGCTTCGCTCTACGCTATTTTGACTAGAGTGGTTTTTGAGAAAAGACTGGGAATCCGAGTGGACAACTACAGGCTGAAATAATGAACAAGTGTTGGCCAACCTAGAACCAACTAATTGCTCATTATTTCGAGAATTTTAGGTTTTTTAAGTGGAGAAGTGATCGCGAAGACAAGCGTAATTATTTTTTTCCTGATGCATTCTAATTTTTCCATTTGGCGGAACCTGTATGCCATGAATGCAATAATAATATTTTATAAAAATTTAAACATATAAGCAAATAAGAGCAGAAATTAAAATTATTACATTCCCAAATAATTAGTTCAAATAGAGCAAACAACTTAGAAAAATATTTTGGTTAGAACTTAGTTAATTCCCCAGCAGAGTCGTCATTTCTATTTTATCACATTTTCACTTCTTATTTGAAAAAAAAAGCCACTTCATTTTAAAACGGTTTTGACTTGTATTAAATTTGAAAATCTAAAGAAAATTCTCAAACTTACTTAAAACAGAGTCGCCACTTAATTTTTTTTGGAAAAATCAAGAAAACCTTGTTTGAAAATTTGAAAGATTTAAAACAGATAAAAATCTTTGAATTTTAAGAAATTCAGGTAAGAAGTTCATATTAACATTTTAGGAAGGTTTTTAAGGCACCTAAAATATCCGCTAACACACGGTTATTCGATTATTTTTCTGACTTATATTATTTACTAACTTAAAAAATGGGAATTTTAACAACTAAGTAAAGAAAGAATTGTTTTCACAAAAAAAATAAGAAATATTTGTTTGTAGCAAAAATAATGATAAGTCATTTTTTTAAAGAATTTTACAAAGAAAACTTAATGGAAACTTAAACGAAGATTCGAAATTAATTTAAACACATAAAATTTTTGCAAGTAAAACACATGGTACACCAATAGAAAATTTAACTAAGTTAATTAAAAAGAGAGAGAGTTTTACAAAGTTCAAATTATACAAGAAATCTAAACTAAAAGGAAGGAGAAGTTGGGTTTAGGCACTTAGGCCCAAACCCCTACAAACGTCCATGTTGAACTACCAATTCCTCGGGTTAAGCCTGTTTATCTTCGTCTTCAATTGGCCTTCCCTGTATATTAGCTTCCCTTTATTTCGTGTGGCACTTAGGCCACACTTATTTTTTCTTCAAATTTTAACCCCTCTTTGGACTGATTTGACTCGAAGCTATTGGGCCTCCTTGGCCCATCCAAATGTATGCAATGGGAAAAGAGTCCACGAAGACTCGGATAAAAATCACATGTAAACACAAAAAAGAAGAGGGATAAGTATAGGTATTTGCCTACAAAATATAAGTGAGGAAAACTATTTTAAGAAAAGCACATAACAATCAAAATAATAAATCACTAGTTTCATTACACTCAAACTTTACCATATGAAGGCAGTAATTTGAATAGACCGAACTATCAAAACAAAGACGCGTCACATTTAAAAACATTTATGTAATTGTTTTATTCAATCAATACCAATTTGACACATGAAATATGGAGAAAAACACACTCCATGTCATTACTATTTCAACAGATCAATTCTAATATGTTTTATTCCACAATTTTGTCAGAATACATGATAATGGAAGAGAAATCAATAGGGTATTTTGAATGATTTAAACAAACCCATAACTGTGAATACATGAATGAAAATATCTGTGTATTAAAAACTCAAGTTACCCAATTCAAATACCACTCAGTTAAAAAAATAAATTCTTGAGAATATGATCAGATCAAACTGCGCCAAAGACAAATCAGAGCATGTTCGGCAAATAGAGTTAACCACTAAAAAAAGAAACTCAGACTTATAGTCATTCCTTCTTTGTATCTATTAAGAAAATCAGGATATTTGTATGAGTTGGAAGGCATTAAAATAGTGATAGAAATAAGACATTGCAAGAATGATACTTTAACACTAAAAAGAAACGTGACCTTGAGTGGCAAGCTAAAAAAAACTGTGGAGAAACAAGGTTATAAACTAACTTCCACATCGAATTTTGAAGAGAAGATCCCATGATAAGACAATTGCCCAAGTAATAATCCTTTTGAATAACTTAACAAAATCGTGTATGAAGTCAAGAATTTGTTTTAAATTAACAGAACACAAGATTAGAGGGGGATTCATCACGATGTTATTTTAGGAAATGGTCTTTTAAGGTGAAATTAAGTTATATTATGAGCTTATCTTGATGAGGAAATAGATCAAGAAAGACCAATTTTTATTACCTGTTTGGAAAGAAGTTAAGTTGAATAAGATTTTCTGTCACAAATTTAAAGGGTAAACAGGATCTTATTGTCACACAACAACTATAAAGCACATGATTTGATGAAAAAAGATGGTAATCCTTTTGGCGGGGAACTCAAAAGGGAAGGAAAAGTTAAAACTTTTGAAAATCATATTCACCTCTGCTCCAACTTTCAAGTAGCAAAACCAGAAACCAAAACAAGATTGTAAACATAGAGTTTGACACACATAGAATTAATTATGCAAACAATTTATTTATCATTACCCAATCAGTGATCCTGCAAGAATGAACTCAAAGAAAATCATGAAATTCATGGTGAAAAATAATCTTTAAGTTTCAATTAATGAAAGGAGTAGGAGATGACTTTACTTTGAAAACAACTAAACCAAACCAGTTTTGACCACAATATAAACAATTGGAGCAAATAAGCTATTGGGAGGAAAGAGAAGGAAGAAGGGAAGAGAGAAAAAACCATCTAGAAACCATGAATTCCATCTCGGAATTTAAAAATAAGCACTAGAATTGATCTCTATAATAAACCACCCTTGCTGTGACTTGCTTCCAAGAAAGATCTGACCTTTGTGACTCACTCACAACCATTCATGAACTTACACATCATCATAGGAAGGCACTTACCTACTCAGGTTATGAACCTTTACTGTCCAACAAAATTACTATGAAGGGAACATCAAATTTATTTACGAAGAAATCAAATACAAAACCATGGAGAAAAGAGCATACTTTTAATACCTTTGATAATGATTTAACAACATCATAGAGGAGCTATAATGACTATCATAAATTTAGAAACTTTTTAGGCAAACTAGAGCAATATCCAAAACTATGATAGAGCTTGGTTTCACTCTAACAGTTGGTTCTTTGGGGAAGGCTAAAGAGAATTCCCAAAGACCATCTTTGACCATTCCTTAATAATCCTTGCTTGAAATTATAGCCCAAGAATATATTTTAAGAAGGCTTCTTATACATAAACACGATAGAATTCATATGAGCAAACACATGGCAGTAAAACGATAGGAACATCCAAAGAAGAGTTTCAAGAGCCTATAAGGAAAACCAAACTGCTTGTACCAAGAAATAATATAAATAAGAATGCTTACATGAACACATAAAAAACTGTAAAAACAGTGAGAGTAAACCAAAAATTCTATTAATTTCTAAATCTTGACAACAACCAACAAAAACAAATTCTAAACTTCATTCTCATTTTTTAACACCACAATCGGATTCTATCAAACAAGACTAGCTCAAAACCATCCTAATATTCACAATAATAACAAAGGTAAGAGAAAAGAGAGGGTGAAATGAAGGGTTACCTGTCTCCGGAAGCGAACTAAAACACGAGCTTCATCGGGAATTTTTACCACTGAAACTTGAAACGATTTCGCTGGAACTTGAATTTTTAATGTGTTTTCTCTCTGAAAACTCTTGGTTATGTTAGATTGATAGAATTCTCCACCAGAATCTCTATATTATTCCCCAAAAGTCCAGCTAGCTTCTCTTAGGAAGAGAGGGGTTTATATAGGAAAGTTTTTGGGTGAAATGGGGAGGGAAAACATTGAGTCTTTTTTGGGAATTTTGCTTGGAGAATTTCAAATTCCCTCTTGCTCTAGCCAGATGGAGCCACATATGTACTGTAGTAGAATGAATTCAAGGTGATTTTACCATGATTTTGGGGAATGAACGTTGGAGGAGCCAACTATCTACTTCTAGAACCTTCTCAGCGGTGCCAGCACGATTTTGACGGAGATTGACGAAGATTTGACGGAGATTAGATGATTGTTGGAGTCGTTTGGTGGAGATTGTTGTGTGTTTTGAGCGAGCTGTTGGATGGTGATTGGAAATGTTAGGGTTTCATTGGGTATTCTATTAAGAAAAAAATGAAGAGGATAAAGTACGGGGGAGATGGGGTGTATTGTACGAGGCGTGTCAATTTGGTTTATGTGTTCTTTTGGGAGATGAGAAGCACGTGAGAATATTTTTGTTAAGGGAGTAATATATGTGAGTGTAAGTATATGTTGTGATTTGATAAGGGAATAAGAATTGGGCGGGGTAGGTTGTGGATTTGGGCTTGGAAATAATTTCTGGTGGGTTGAGGGAATTAATTGTTTTGGGCTAGAAGTGAGTGAAACGGAGAGGAAAAGTTGGTTAGGGATTTGGCCATATTGCTTTTGCAAATGTGGACAATTTTGAATTGAAGAGCTAACCAAATTGGTTAAAAATATGGCTATATCGATTAACTTAGGGATCTTAGGCCGAAATTGAAATAAGATGAATTAAACCTTTAATCAATTACCGAGCTTCTAGCTTTAACAATTAAGAATAATTACTTTATAAGACATAATTATTTTATTTAAAATCACAAAACTAATTGTTTGATCAATTTCTAATTTTAAATAATTTTTGAGGGAAAACAAACCACATTTCAAACTTAAAATATGATTTTCATTTGCAATATTTTTGAAATGTCTCTTTAAATAAAATTTATATATCTCTACATAATTAAATAAATGTATACATATTTCACTTAAAATTACCAAATCAATCCTAAATTAATTTCAAAAACCTTAAAATTTTATAAACAAGTTTATTTCAAAATTGTTTAAAATAGTAAAAGCTCGAAAGTAATTACAAATGTGGAGGGAAAAAATTGGGTGTCAACAGACGATACACGGAGAAACACCAAGTCACCAATACTGAACTATAAGGCACGAAGTCTATAATCAGCGTAGCTCTTTTGTCTACTCTGAGCCACACGAAGTTTGTCCTGAATCACTCTGACTCTATCTAGTGATTTACGAAGCAAATCTTTACTCTGTGGCCTTGACTCCAAAGAATAAAACCAACCCACTGACGATCTGCAACGCCTATTATACAATGCTTCGGAAGGTGCCATGCCAATGCTCGAATGAAAACTATCATTATAAGAAAACTAGGCCAAAGGCACAAACTGATCCCACGAACATTCAAAGTCAAGAACACGGGCCCATAGCATGTCCTACAAAACCTGAATAGTCCTCTCAGACTGGCTATCTGTATGAGGGTGAAATGCGATACTAAGCTGAACCTCTGTAACAAAGTTTCACTTAATCGCCCTACAGAACTGATATGTGAACTGAGTGTCGCGGTCTGAAATGATAGAAGCTGGGAATCCATGCAAACGAAGAATATCACGAAGGTAAATTTGAGCTAACCTCTCTGCACTATAGGAAGAATGAACCGGCAAGAAGTGTGTAGACTTAGTCAGCCTATCTACAATCACCCAAATAGAGTCAAACCCTCAAGAAGTGCATGTCAACCAAACTATGAAGTCCATAGTAATCCCTTCCCACTTGCACACAGAAATGAGAAGTCGCTGCATCAATCCACCAGGTCTCATGTGCTCAAGCTTCAACTGCTGACAGTTCAAGCACCGAGATACAAACTCTGCTATGTCCCATTTCATAACACTCCACCAGTAAAGCTGCCTAGAGTTTCTATACATCTTGGCTGCACCAGGATGGATGGAATATCTAGAATAATGTGCCTCCTGGAGAATCAACTGAATCAATCCCAAACTCTCATAACACAAAGACGACTATCAAACCTCAGAACACCATCAGAACCCAAAGTATCGCACCTGGACTCACCCTGAACAACCTGATCATGAAGGTCACAATCGCTGATCCTCAAACTGATGGCTCTGAATCTGATCGACCAAGGTAGAATGAACCTCAATACTAGCGAGAACTCTGCTAGGATCCGACAAGTCAAGCCTAACCAAACATTTAGCCAAGGACTGAACGTCCAAGGCCCACGATCGCTTTGAAATTGAAAGTAAAGGTAAGCTGCCCATACTCACCACCTTCTGACTCAAGGCATCCGCTACCACGTTTAATTTGCCTGGATGATACAGAATAGTGAAATCATAGTCCTTCAATAACTCGATACATCTCCTCTTCCTAGAGTTAATCTCTCATTGACTCGTGATGTACTAAAGACTACAGTAATCGGTGAAGTTCTCACATTGAACCCCATATAAGTAGTGCCTACAAATCTTAAGTGTGAAGACTACCACCGCCAAATCCAAGTCATGAGTGGGGTAGTTTCGCTCGTGAACCTTCAACTATCTTGGCACATAATCTATCACTCAACCCTACTGTATCAGAACACAACCAAGACCAACCCCTGAAGCATCACAATATACCGAGAAGCTTTGACCCTCAACTGGCAAAGTCAACACTGAAGCTGAAGTCAATAAAGCCTTAAGCCTCTAAAAACTATTCCCGCACTGATCCAACTACTGAAATGGGACATCCTTCCTAGTCAGCCTAGTCAAAGGTGCTGCTATGGAAGAAAACCCCTCGACGAACTTCCTGTAGTACCCTGCTAACCCAGCAAAGCTGTGAACCTCGATAGGAGTAGTAGGCTTTGGCCAGTCACAAATTACTAATATCTTCCCCGGGTCTACTCTAATCACATCCTTAGATACCACGTGCCCTAGTAATTCTACTGATCGAGCCAAAACTCGCACTTTGAGAACTTTGGCATAAGGACGATGATCTCTCAAAGTATTGAGTATAATCCTCAAGTGCTGCTCATGCTTATCTCTACTCCGTGAGTATATCAATATGTCGTCTATGAACACTATCACAAATGAGTCCAAGTACGGGCTAAGCACCCTGTGCATCAAGTCCAGGAAAGTTGCGGGGGTATTAGTCAACCTAAAAGACATCATCAGGAACTCATAGTGGCCATAACGTGTCCTAAATGCTATCTTAGGGATGTCCTCTACCCTAATCCTCAACTGATGGTAGCCTCACCTTAAATCTATCTTCGAAAACATGGTTGAACCCTGAAGTTGATCAAACAAGTCATCTATGCGCGACCTCAGATACTTATTCTTCAAAGTCACCTTATTCAGCTGCCGATAATCAATACACATCCACATCAACCCATCTTTCTTCTTCACAAATAGAAAAGGAGCACCCCAAGGTGACACACTCCGCCTAATAAAAACCTTAGCTAACAAGTCCTGGAGCTACTCCTTAAGCTCTCTCAACTCAGCTGGAGCCATATGGTAAGGAGAAATAGGAATGGGCCTAGTGCCCAGCTCTAACTCAATAGCAAAATCAATATCTCTCTTAAGTGGAAGGCCTTGCAGGTTGGTAGGAAACACATCTAGGAAATCTCTAAGCACATGAACCAATTCAGTAGAAGAAGGGTCGGCACTAGCATCTCGTACATATGCTAGATAATCCAAAAACCCGCGAGAAATCAACTTCCTAGATCGAAGACAAGAAATGATCCCAGACAGTGCATAGCTGACAGAACTCTGCCACATAACCGGGGATATACCAGGCACGACTATGGTAACGATCTTGGAATAGACATCCAAAACCACACGGTGAGGGGATAACTAGTCCATGCCCAGAATCACATCAAAGGCTATCATATCAAGAATCATCAAATCACCCTAAGTCTCCAAATCACCAACATAAATCATACAGGATCTCACAATCTGATCCACTACTAAAGAATCTCCTACTAGGGTCGAACATATACATGTACAAGTAGCGGCTCACTAGACAATCCTAAACAAGGCATAAAGTAGGCAGAAACATACGAGAAAGTAGATCTAGGATCAAATAAAGCCAAAGATGACTGACGGTATACATAAATCATACATATGATCACAACATCCGAGGCCTCTGCCTCTAGTCTCCCAGGGACCACATAAAATTGATGACGACCACAACCTGACCGAACTCCATCCCTACCACCTGTCCTACCACGCTGGGCACCACCTTTAGCCTGACCACCACCCTCTCTAGCTAGTGGATGAACTGCACGGATAGGCTGAGCCGGCTGAGTGGATGACTGAACTGTACTCCGCTGGGGGAAATCTCTAGCAAAGTGTCTGATAGCCCCACATTCATAACAAGGCCCTGATGACCTACCCTGCTTGGATGAACTAGTTGTACTAGTGTGGCCACCATGACCTGATGCCCCAGAAACTGTACCCCTCAATGTCTAACCACCGTAACTCTACTGGCTACTCTAATCTTACTCAACCATAGAACTACCCGAAGCCTGAAGTAAATCCTGAACCAGTCGACTAAACTGACCTTAAGTGCTGCTGTGGCTGATAACCTCAGCCCCACTACCCCTAACCCTTACCATTGTAACAGGAACCACTGTAGCTGCCTTGGTAACGTAGCCTCTTATCTCTGGCCCCCGGATCATAATGGTGCAAATCCTCCATAGCACGAGCATGATCAGTAATAGCCTAGAAGGATCGCCTACTAGAAAGTAACATCTCAGCTGTCTATCTAAACTTTAATCTCAACCTCCAAACAAATCTACGGACTCTGTGGGGCTCGGTAGAGATAATCATGGCCCTAAATAGAGAAAGATGGTGGAAGCAAGTTTTATACTCAGATATGGTCTTAGATCCCTGCATGAGTCTAGTAAACTTCTCCCTACGATGCTCTCTATCGCTCTGTGTCAAGAACTTGGCCATAAAGGCCTCATAGAACTCTGACCAAGGTAAAGGAGGAGACGAAGATGGTCTGCAAGAAACCTGGGCCCTCCACCACAACTTAGCTAGTCCCTCCAGCTGATAAGTAGTGTATCTAACACCGTGAGTCTCCAACAAACCCAAATGGTGTAGCATCTCCTCACAGGTAGAGATAAAATCATATGGATCCAGACCAGGTATACCAGCAAATATAGGTGGATCCAATCTGAGAAATCTACCCAATGCTTTTTGCTCTGTCTCTATCACAGCTGGGCGAGGAGCAAAAAGACTGTGCAACAAATGGTACCAGAATAACCTAAGCACGGGGATCCACAGTAGCAGGCTATACTCCTGAACTCTGAACACTCAGGGATGCCCCCTGAGCGGATGTCTATGCCACATCTGAAGGCTATCCCTTAATCATACCTAGCAACTGAAGAAGTAAACCCCGAATATTTGACAATGGATTTGGGGTTGAAGCTGGTACAGAAGCTGGTGCTGCCACTAGTGGTATCTAGGCTATCACCCGGTCCATGTGCTACTGCTCTGGGATAATCTTGGGGTCATACTCAGGCTCGGGAGATTTAACTGGTGCCGCTGCTTGGGCACGCCCCTACGTCCACCTATGCGACCTCCCTGACCCCTAGCTGGAGTCAGGGGTGCTGGAGTCAAAATCTCGCCCCCACCTGATGTCGATAATCTCATATGAACCATCTGTAAGAAAATTAACTATAAGAGTGAGATTTCAGGAAACTATCAAGGATAAGGCGCACGATATAGAAGCAAGAAAAGAGTCATGTTTCCTAAGATTCTGCTGTAGCCTCTCGAAGATTGAGTACGGACGTCTCTACCCTAATTCGCAGGACTCTACTAGACATTGGCTCCTATAACGATGACACCGGTAAACCAATCCCCATAGCTTGGAATAGTTAGTAAGATGCTACTATCTTAAAACAAGAAGAAGAACGATATAAATAGCGGAAGCAAAGGAAATAAATGAAGAAATAAGCATCTAGAGTATGTATAAGCGGAAGCTAAACCAAACCCATGACATGGTATCATAGTATAGAAGCTGGTACTAAATATACAGAGTACAAAATATCCTGTCACGACCCGATTTCTCAAGTCATGATGGCACCTACACCAACCCCAAGACTTGGTATCAATAGTACAGAAGCTTCTAATAGGATACAAGTGCTAGTAGTAACAAAATACAACATAAATTGCCTCCGAAAGTACAAGGAGTAACAGTACAACAGATGAGATGTAGACAAGCCGCGCTCACCCTAGTCTCAAAGATCCAAAAGCTGCACGAGTCTCAAAAATGATCAACGGCGAATAACTAATATCTGCACAAAAAAGTGTAGAAGTGTAGTATGAGCACCAAAACCACGGGTACTCAGTAGGTATCATAGGCCGACTGAGCGCATATAAGATATAAAAGCCGTAAGTAACAGATAGCAAGAAAGCAATCACTGAAGCAATAAGCAAGGCACAAGGAGCTAGCAAAGATCATCCATGACCAAGAGCTTCAAGTAACACAGGCTAGCACAGAGATACAATTACTCAGAATCACAGGTGAAGGAAAGGAGAACGCATCTGGAGTCCTTGCACAACAATATAAGTAAGTAGAGAGAGAGAGTTGAGAAAATAGCGGTATACCGGTAACCTCAAGTGAAAGGAAAAGAAGTAGAGCAGTCTAACATACTCAAAATGGAATCAACCAGTATAAGGAAATCATAACACCAATCCAATCATATGATATCATAACCAGGGAATCACCTCACAAGTACAACCCTAGGATGAAATAACTGGGCCACAATAACCGAGAGATACCACTCAGCTTCCCACAAGAATAGAACCAGAGTCTCACACTCTGCTCAGAAGGCCACACAAAAGTGCCTCAATAAGATAGGACTCCAAAGCCCTCTCAATAATCAAAAATCCCACAACCAAAGCCTCAACATGCTAGCCATCACTAATCTTTCAAGAACCGGGTTCCAAGACAAGCTCTAAGTAAAAACAAGAGTAAATATAGTCTACCTACAGTCCCAACGGCCGCCCATACAACCGAGGAACACAATCAAGTGAAAGAAAACCCTCCGGCATCCCATACTGCCGGAGCATACACTGAACACACAGCAAACAAGGGTGGAATCCAATGCATCATATGATATGATATGAAATAGAACCTCTGTATGTACCTCCTCCGGTGCCAATCAGGCCCAACAGGCAGGTTCCATGGAAGGACTCAGCCTGTATACCTCTACTCCACCGTATACCCTTCCCTCCGACGCACGGAGCCCCAGGCCCAGAGCGGCAAGGTCCATGGAGGTCCCCGACCCCATACTAAAACCCAGTATTAAGACATGTCATCCGGAAGCAATTCCGGGATCAAGATAGAGACCCAGTCTAAAATATGCATGCCCAGTCCCTGTCCAGGACTAAAGTAGTATAAAATGCCTCAAAAACCCCTCCAAGGGTGCCCGGGCGTAACCGGGTCTAAAACTGTAGTAAATCAAGTCTAGTGCTCCACCCTGCAGAGACTAGTATCAGTAATAAAATCAAGTCTGGTGCTCTGCCCCGCAGAGACTAGTATCAGTAATAAAATTAAGTCTGGTGCTCTGCCACGCAGAGACTAGTACCAATAATAAAATTAGTGCGAAAACATCCAAAAATCCCCTTTTCTATCATCAACATCAACAGTACCAAAAAGGGCCCCCAGGGCCATGCAGATTTAGGAAAACTGTCAGTAGTGGCTCGCAGCCAAAACTGTAGTAAAAAATACAGAGGAAAACCTTTCTCATTGATGATATGCTTGCACACAAATATAAAAGTAGCCCAACGGCTCACAACAATTCCTATCAGCCCTGCACAGGCCCAATAGCTACTCAGCAGACATAACCAGCCTAAAAGGATAATCTCTATGTCCGGGACTCGCAGACATTCCTAAATAGCCCACCATTTATGTTCCAGAGTCAATACAAGGCCACACAGGACCACACGGGTAATATACAATACTACACGAATACTACAAACAATGCATGAAATAACGGACGAACAAGGTGGACAAGGTCTGGGGTACCAACCTATAACAACCCATCCAAGGATGCAAATTAATGCAGTTATAGCCTCTATACGCAGAGTCTAGATAGGGGAAAACCATAACCTACCTGTCATCTGATGACTAGCTGCGGGAATGGCGTCGTCCAGGCTCGAACTGCTCCAGGAAGCTCTGAATCACACAAAACAAATACTTTCAACTGAATCCCCAAAGGCATCTCTATGAAGCCTGACCAACCAAGGTAATGGAACAATTGCTAGAATCGACAAGGCTGCAAGAACGAGCCATAGCCAATTGATAAGGTGTTAATGTCACACTGGCGACCAGCCAACTCCAAAGCATAAAAATGAGTCCAATAACAATAACAAATGGAAGCTAAATCCAACAACAATACGTTAACCACATCTCCAAGGAGCGACGAGCTCCCGAGGAACTATTTCAAGGCATACTTCACGTTTGTCCAATCCAATCACTATCGTATGTGATCCCAAAAAGAATCGCACAATTTCCGAATCCCTCCCACACCTTACCATTACCAGAACACCACAAAATAACCAAACATAACAAGATAAAGGGGCTGTCCAAAGCCACAAATCCAAAATACCATTTCGGGGCTCAGAAATCCATAAAACAATACTAGAACATATAATAATGAAGGAGGGTCATAGGAGGAAGGTTACCTTGACAAAGAGCTTTGAAATACCAAGATAAACATGCTTCTATAAGGACCCACCACGAGCTGTAACAATATACGGCAAGAAAACACGACAAACATGCCGAAAATAATAAGTTCTCCTCGGAATTGATTCTAAAGCTCAAATTAAGAATGAGTTGAGGATTTAAAACCCTTACCTTCCGATAATCAAATGATAATACCATAAAAATATCAGTCCCACAAACTGCCTCCTTGCAGTAGCAACAAACAGAGCCAAAACGACGAGAAAACTATACCACGACGATGAACTCGCGACGTAGAGCAACTTCCGTTAAACTTCCGAATTGAAAGGATCAAGGTGCATGCATTATTTAGGGACTTTACCTCTGATTTTCAGTGCATTTTGGGTGAAAATAATGAGTTAAAACGAAGTAGAAATCAGCTTTTATAAGATGAACCGACTTAGGATGTGGGCCCCACCTGACGTGTCTTCTTGCGCAGTCTTACGAAAATGCGAATATCACTCTATTCTGAAGTCATATGGATTAACGGTTTAGTGAGTTGGAAACTAGACTCATAGACCTTCGATTTGGTATATCGGGGGCCCAATAACGCTTTATAGATAGGGAGAAACACCCCAAGACATTTAACCCAAATTTGAAGAGAATTCCTTAAAGGAAGTTACAATAACTTTTCCCGACTTTTGTTTCGCAACTTGCTTGACTTCAAAACTTATCATACGACCATTTGGCAATTATATTATCTCATAAAACATCCTTCTTACTATATTAGACACTATTAGTCTTACCCCAAAGGCACATGTTACTTTAAATCTTCCAAACGGGAGAGGTGTTACACGAGGCATTTCTTTAACTCAAACTTTCGAGTAAGGGATTCCTTTGACCAAGAACCTTGGTTTAATTCTTTGATATTACCAGGAATGTTGAAGGAAGTCAACGATTTCCAAAGTTGAAGCTCTAAAATGAGGAACGGCCATAAAGACCACACAAACGGCCTGGGCACCGAACTACTGGTCCCTACAAGCCATAAATGACTTGGGCCGCTACAAGTAAGCTACAAGAAAGGCGAATATGTGTAAATGACCGGAAGGGTTATTACATCATCCACTACTAAAAAGACTTTCGTCCCCGAAAGTCAAGAAAGAAGAAAATACCAGAGATTTAAGAATAACAGATACCACACCCGTACTACTCTCTCGAACAACCCGGGTAACCTCCGCGTTCGGATGACACCCAATAGAACAGAACCAAAGAAAGCAACCAAGCGTTAATTTCTTACTAGCCAAGCTAGATTTCAACCTCCA
This sequence comes from Jaltomata sinuosa, assembly GCA_003996215.1. Lineage (NCBI taxonomy): Eukaryota > Viridiplantae > Streptophyta > Magnoliopsida > Solanales > Solanaceae > Jaltomata > Jaltomata sinuosa. Next base: position 351,252 of record QJPP01001835.1, on the reverse strand, counting down.
AAGATCTGCCAACCCAAACTGAACCTCGAGAATCTTAACCAAAAAGCACCTACACAACACCGAAACTAGTGCACCAAGGCTATCAACACACAAAACTCGAATCCTCAAAACCATACAAAGTTTACCAGAAAATCCATCAACCCAAAACTCTAACTCATGAACTCGCTGTTCCGCAAAAGCCCTTTTTTTTCTGAACTGAATCCTTTAGAACCACAAAAAGGAAGCTGCTTACAAGCTGAACACTCAAACCACCCTCGAAGCATCAACTGACACACCATAGATCCATAGTTCCTGCTTATACCTTACCACGAACGAAGTTACCCATTGTACAAATGCGTTTTAAGCCAATATATAGTTTATTAGCCTTTTCCATCCAAGATAACAACCCGTAGCATATTATTGAAACTAAAGTTACCTGCCTTAACTGAGCACCAACCAACGAACGAATATTTTTTCTAACATCAAATTCGCTAACTGAACCGTGCCAGGTCTGAATCAGCTGAAAGTGAATGAACCAGGGCAACCTGCCCAAAAGACCCAAACCAAAACCATGATCCTGCAAGAAGTGTGGTAAGCCTACCACAAAGTCTGTAACCATGAGCCAAGCTCCCAACTCTAGAAAACACTACTGCTACTCCGAACACCATTTGAATGTGAAATTGCCTTACGAATCTCACCTCAGGAAGAAGTCCATCATGCCACAATTATCAAGTCCAAACACCCCGAAGGCAAAGGAAAAAGGTGCCTGGGGTTCAAAGTTACCATCTAGCCATAGAAATTTTTGCATATACTTTCAACTCATTCCTTTGGCTCGAATCAACCGCTCTACTGGTTCTGCAAACACCAACCACTTCGAAGCATATATCATAACAAACTTCTAGTCCATACTAGCCGAGTCTAACCAACAGTGGAACCCCACATAAACAACAACTCTGGAGCAATTAATTAAATAAGCTTTCAAATCCTTGGCAAATGAATGGCGATTACTAGTCTCTACGTATCATCAGAACTCAAAATAGCCTCGCTAGTCTCAATCCGTAAAAGTTGACCACATAAAGCATACACTACTACTGAAGATCAAAATCACGCCACTGAGTCTGTCCAACCATGGTAGAAGGACCTCGTACTAACTAGAAACTGCTGAAATCTAGAATATCTCGCCTCTTGCAGAGGTTAGCCAAGGACTAGGTGTCCAAGGCCAATAGCCGCATCCACAACTGAAGTAAAGAAGCTAAGTTGCCTGCACCCACTGCCTCCCGGCACTAGGATGCTGCAACCAAATAGAAACTGCCACAAACCATCCGATGTAACCTGCCAAGCCATGATTCTGAACCCCAACTTTCAAAACTACCAACTAAAGCCTTGGTCGAACCAGGATGCTGCCAATGAATTCGTAAGAACCCAAGCCAACTAGGCCTGAATATGCAAATTGCCAACACCGCAGTTGCTACTGAAACAAAACCAATCAATGGAAAACCCACAGCAATGTGTAGACGGCTGAATCGAATCACCGACCCACAATCCCAAAGCAAACCTTCATCGCCCCTCGGACAACTACGAGGACACATAAACACATACAAAGAGTATCTCCCTTCTTTTCAACTAAACAAAAATGCTTCCTTAGCACATACTAAACCTTACAAATCCTTTCTCAAATAAGAACCTGAAGTCATTACCTTACTACTGATAGCTACACGTCAAATTCAATAAGGCAGGAGAAGAATGGGCGAATGCCCAACTCACCTGAAATGCCCACAAATACAACCTTACCACGAGGTTACAATCAACACTTAGTCGGAGTGCTTAAAGTCAAGACCCAATCACGATGCCAACATCCAGAGCTCATCGAAAGAACTACGATCAAGATTTGTTCCAACTGGAGCTAGGGATACAACAAAACACCCAGCGGACCAGGAAGTGGAGGAGACTATGGGAACAACCCACATACCTGCCAACCTCCTAAACTAATCAACAAACAGGGTCGACTCTAGACACTCGGGAGACAAAACCAATCTATGCACACTAGCATAACCGATATCTCCCAACTGAGGCAAAATCTCAACTCTGGCCCAACTATCGATAATACACCGAACCATCATATGGATCTCTAGCCACACTAGATAACGGCCTAGGCAACAACCATCTAGGACCATTCAACAAGGGCAACTCAACCACAAGTCCAAAATCACAATGAAACAGGGATAACCCAACTAGAAACAGAACAAGAACTACCCACGAGCTATGACTCTGGGAAAACACCTCTCAAGTCTAACTTACCCCCATACACTACTAAAGAATAAACTACCAATAAAACAACATATCGATACTACAATTTGAGTAGCCAAACAACTTAAACAAGTAGCAGGTAGGCATATACACAATTACACGACAGAAGGGATAGAGTCGCAACACGAGAGGGACTACATAAGTCGAAGGTAGCAAAAGCCTGACCTGGAGTAATAGTATTAGGAACCTCTACCTCTAGCCCACCAAGAGGAGCATCAAGCTGACGGGATCTAACTCTGGACTGAGTAGTCAAAACTGAAGGCCCAACCGGCCCTCCCCGGGGACAAGCACTATAAAGGTGACCAGTCTCTCAATAATGATAACAAACAGGCTGTACGGGATACACAATCGTGGGGCAATTCCTAGCAAAGTACCCATGCTCACCACACCAAAAATAGCCTCTACCAGATAAAGTTCGATGGGTAAATCTCACCTCGTACTCCAATACCGATAGACAACCCTGCTGAAGAACTAGAAGCTCAACTGTAACTGAAGTACCACTCACAGAACCAGGTACTGGAACACTCACCGGAGGGCTCATAGTCCTAGCCATGGTGTCTTGAAGCGCTGAGGTTGCTATAAATCCAATCGGAGGTTGGGCTAACCCAACACCCCTATCTAGTGTAGTAAACCCTCACTCTGGAGTCCTGGCACTGATGGAAACATTGAAGCAATAGGCACAGAAGCCTCGGCACCAACCGCTATCGCACTCGTATGAGGCATCTCAGAATGAATGAACAACTGAAGTTTAGAAGTCAATAGAGCCAGGAACACACGATGAGGATCCAAGAAGATGAAACTTTTTCTAACAATGCCCTATAGCCTCCCATAGATAGGATACGGACATCATTGTACCGATCTGCGAGACTCTACTTAGACACTTGCTTCTATACCATGACACCGGTGAACCTAGAGCTCTGATACCAAGCTGTCACGACCCAATTTCTCAAGTCATGATGGCACCTACAATCCCCAGTAGGCTAACCAATTCCCGTAGCCCAGAACGGTTAGTAATGGGCTACTGCCTAACCAAAACGCACCAGCAAGCAGAAATAAGCGAAAGCAAAACTTGAATATAAATACATAAAGGAAACTACACCAACCCCAAGACTTGGTATCAATAGTACAGAAGCTTCTAATAGGATACAAGTGCTAGTAGTAACAAAATACAACATAAATTGCCTCCGAAAGTACAAGGAGAAACAGTACAACAAATGAGATATAGACAAGCCCCGACCGTCAGGCGCTCACCCTAGTCTCAAAGATCCAAAAGCTGCACGAGTCTCCAACGTGATCAACAGCGAAAGCTCAGCTAATTTCTGCACAAAAAAGTGCAGAAGTGTAGTATGAGCACCAAAACCACGGGTACTCAGTAGGTATCATAGGCCGACTGAGCGCATATAAGATATAAAAACAGTAAGTAACAGATAGCAAGAAAGCAGTCACTGAAGCAATAAGCAAGACACAAGGAGCTAGCACAGATAATCCATGACCAAGAGCTTCAAGTAACACATGCTAGCACAGAGATACAATTACTCAGAATCACAGGTGAAGGAAAGGAGAACGCACCTGGAGTCCTTGCACAACAATATAAGTAAGTAGAGAGAGATTTGAGAAAATAGCGGTATACCGGTAACCTCAAGTGGAAGGAAAAGATGGAGAGCAGTCTAACATACTCAAAATGGAATCAACCAGTATAAGGAAATCATAACACCAATCCAATCATATGATAGCATAACCAGGGAATCACCTCACAAGTACAACCCTAGGATGAAATAACTGGGCCACAATAACCGAGAGATACCACTCAGCTTCCCACAAGAATAGAACCAGAGTCTCACACTCTGCTCAGAAGGCCACACAAAAGTGCCTCAATAAGATATGACTCCAAATCCCTCTCAATAATCAAAAATACCACAACCAAAGCCTCAACAGGCTAACCATCACTAATCTTTCAAGAACCGGGTGTCAAGACAAGCTCTAAGTAAAAACAGGAGTAAATATAGTCTACCTACAGTCCTAACGGCCGCCCATACAATCGAGGTACACAATCAAGTGAAAGCAAACCCTCCGGTATACCATACTACCGGAGCGTACACTGAACACACAACAAACAAGGGTGGAATCCAATGCATGATATGATATGATATGAAATAGAACCTCTGTATGTACCTCCTCCGGTGACAATCGGGCCCAGCAGGCAGGTTCCATGGAAGGACTCAGCCTGTATACCTCTACTCCACCGTATACCCTTCCTCCGGTGGACGCATACCGAAGCACCAGGACCGGAGTGTCAAGGTCCATGGAGGTCCCTGACCCCATACTAAAACTCAGTATCAAGACATGTCATCCGGAAGCAAGTCCGGGATCAAGATAGAGACCCAGTCTCAAATATGCATGCCCAGAACCTATCCAGTACTAAAGTAGTATAAAATGCCTCAAAAACACCTCCAAGGGTGCCCGGGCGTAACCGGGTCTAAAACTGTAGTAAATCAAGTCTAGTGCTCCGCCCTGCAGAGACTAGTATCAGTAATAAAATCAAGTCTGGTGCTCTGCCCCGCAGAGACTAGTATCAGTAATAAAATTAAGTCTGGTGCTCTGCCACGCAGAGACTAGTACCAGTAATAAAATTAGTGCAAAAACATCAAAAAATCCCCCTTTTTATCATCAACAGTACCAAAAAGGGCCCCCAGGGCCATGCAGATTTAGGAAAACTGTCAGGGGAAAACCTTTCTCATGGATGATATGCTCGCACACAAATATAAAAGTAGCCCAACGGCTCACAACAATTCCTATCAGCCCTGCACAGGCCCAATAGCTACTCAGCAGACATAACCAGCCTAAAAGGATAATCTCTATGTCCGGGACTCGCGGACATTCCCAAATAGCCCACCATTTATGTTCCAGAGTCAATACAAGGCCACACAGGACCACAAGGGTAATATACAATACTACACGAATACTACAAACAACGCATGAAATAACGGACGAACAAGGTGGATAAGGTCTGGGGTACCAACCTATAACAACCCATCCAAGGATGCTAATTAATGCAATTATAGCCTATATACGCCGAGTCTAGATAGGGGAAAACCATAACCTACCTGTCATCCGATGACTAGATGCGGGAACGGCGTCGTCTAGGCTCGAGCTGCTCCAGGAAGCTCTGAATCACACAAAACAAATACTTTCAACTGAAGCCCCAAAGGCGTCTCTATGAAGCCTGACCAACCAAGGTAATGGAACAATTGCTAGAATCGACAAGGCTGCCAGAACGAGCCATAGCCAATTGATAAGGTGTTAATGTCACACTCACGACCAGCCAACTCCAAAAAATAAAAATGAGTCCAATAACAATAACAAATGGCAGCTAAATCCAACAACAATACATTAACCACATCTCCATGGAGCGACGAGCTCCCAAGGCACTATTTCAAGGCATACTTCACGTTTGTCCAATCCAATCACTATCGTATGTGATCCCAAAATGAATCGCACAATTTCTCAATCCCTCCAGAATCTTACCATAACCAGAACACCACAACAATAACCAAACATAACAAGATAAAGGGGCTTTCCAAAGCCACAAATCCAAAATACCATTTCGGGGCTCAGAAATTCATAAAACAATACTAGAACATATAATAATGAAGGAGGGTCGTAGGAGGAAGGTTACCTTGACAAAAAGCTTTGAAATACCAAGATAAACATGCTGTTATAAGGACCCACCATGATCTGTAACAATATACGGCAAGAAAACACGACAAACATGCCGAAAATAATAAGTTCTCCTCGGAATTGATTCTAAAGCTCAAATTAAGAATGAGTCGAGGATTTAGAACCCTTACCTTACGATAATCAAATGGTAATACCATATAAATATCAGTCCCATGAACTGCCTCCTTGCAGTAGCAACAAACGGAGCCAAAACGATGAGAAAACTATACCACGACGATGAACTCGCGACATAGAACAACTTACGTTAAACTTCCGAATTGAAAGGATCAAGGTCCATGGATTATTTAGGGACTTTACCTCTGATTTTCAGTGCATTTTGGTGAAAATAATGAGTTAAAACAAAGGAGAAATCAGCTTTTATAAGCTGAACCGACTTAGGATGTGGGCCCCACCTTGACGTGTCTGCTTGCGCAGTCTTACAAAAATGCGAATATCTCTCTATTATGAAATTGTATGGATGAACGGTTTAGTGTGTTGGAAACTAGACTCGTAGACCTTAGATTTGGTATATAGGGGGCCCACTAACTCTTTATATATAGGGAGAAACACCCCAAGACATTTAACCCAAATTTGAAGAGAATTCCTAAAAGGAATTTACAATAACTTTTTCCGACTTTTGTTTCGCAACTTGCTTGACTTCAAAACTTATCATACAACCATTTTGCGATTATAATACCTCATAAAACATCCTTCTTAGTATATTAGACACTATTAGTCTTACCCCAAAGGCACGGGTTACTTTAAATCTTCCAAACGGGTGAGGTGTTACACGAGGCATTTCCTTAACTCAAACTTTCGAGTAAGGGATTCCTTTGACCAAGAACCTTGGTTTAATTCTTTGACATTACCAAGATTGTTGACGGAAGTCAACGATTTCCAAAGTTGAAGCTCTAAAATGAGGAACGGCTATAAAGACCAAACAAACGGCCTGGGCACCGAACTACCGGTCCCGACAAGCCATAAATGACTTGGGCCGCTACAAGTAAGATCTGATGGTACAAGAAAGACGAATATGTGTAAATTATCAGAAGGGTCATTACATCTCCAAAGGAATATGCACATGTCTCTGAATAAAAAAAGAGTACATAATATAAAAGATGAGATAACAACTAAACTGCTGTTGCCAGAAGCCCACCCTCTGCCTCAGATAGTCCAAAAATCAGCTCGCACGAGTCTCTATGAATCAGTGGTGATGACCCACACTAGGATCTGCACCAGGAAGATGCAGAGTATAGTATGATCACTAATTGCAAAGAAACGGGTACCCAGTAGGCATCATAGGCTGACTGAGCGCATATAAGATATAAAATCAATAATATAGTAGAAATTAAAAAGTAGTCGCAAAAGCAACGAATAAGTACATGGAAGCTAGAACAGAAAGAATACAAGTAGAAAACAACATACATGGCTAGCTACTAGAAATATATATATCACAGACACCGATGAAGGAAATAAAGAACGCACTTGGGGTCCTTGCAATAACAATATATATAAAGAGAGTTTAAGAAATAGGCAGTATATCAGTAACCTCAAGTGAAAATAGAAGGAAGGGAAACAAGTAAACAAACTCATGCTTGAAACCCAACATTAACCAACTAAATCATGCCAATAATCCAAGTATAACCATAAAGTGAACCAGAAGTATATACAGCACGACTCCCAAATGTGAGTCACCGAACAAGAACCCAAATATAGCCATAGTCAGAACCAGAATGCGATAGAATAACAATAAGTTTACATACAGTCCTACCGGGCGCCCGTTACTTGGCTGACTGTTACGTATTATTTCCATTGTTTAGTCTCCAAAGCGAGCAGCAGTGTGAAGAAGAAATGAATAGTATCCTGTTAGAGTTAGATCTTGATGGGGATATCACAACTATTCTACCTGGTGATATACCCGAGGAATATATAAAAGTGAAGACAAACCCTCCGGAATGCCATACTACCAGAGCATACACTCAGCAAATAGAAAACAAGGGTGAAATCTCATGCAAATAAATGATATGTTGCAATAGTGAAAACCAGGTGGGATAGTAACTCTGTATGTACCTCCTATGGCACCTATGGGCCCAGCAGGTAGGATCTATGGAAGGATATGACCCGTATACCTCAACTACACCATATACCCCTTCTATGGCATACTCGGCATGTAGCCCCTGGTCTTGATCAGAATGGTCCATAGAGGTCCTCGACCACATACTAAATCTCAGAATCTCAATATCATAGTCCAGAGTGTATTCGGATCCAGGCCACTAACAAAATATCAAAAATGCATGCCCAAAGTCTATCTGGGTCTAAAACAGTGAATTAAGTCCCAAAAACTCCCAACAAGGGTGCCTGTGCATAACCGAGTCTAAAACAATAGTAAAACCAATCTGACGCTCGGCTAGACTGAGTCTAGTATCATTTCAAATCATTAGTAAAGCATGTATAGTACTCTGGCTCTACCGAGTCTAGTAATAGTATGAAAACTTGTGATAAAATCATCCTTTTAACTTTTTTACCCCAAGAAGATCCACAAAAATCAATTCCAAACCTTTTATAACCATTTTTACCAAAAAGGGCCCTCGGGGCCATGTAAGGTTTAGAAATCCATTTAAAGTAGGCCCAAAGCCAAAACAATAGTAAATCATGTAGAAAACCACTTCATATGCATGATATTGGCATGATCAATTACAAACAGTAGCCGAACAACTCATAATCAACTTATCGACCCTGCACATGCTCCAATCGCTCTACATCATAGATAACCAGCTTTAAAATTGAATATCAATGTCAGGGACTCACGAACATTCCCAAATAACCCAACATCTATGGTCCATAGTTAAATACAAGGCTACACAGAACCACAAGGGTGATACTACCAACTATAGCGAATACTAAAACCATAGGAGAGAAAATAAGATGGATATGAAGAAGCGGACAAATTATGGGGTACCAAGCTAATAAATTCAACCCAAGAATGCTAATTAGTATAGTTATAGCCTATATACACAAAGTCTAGAAAGGTTAAACCTTAACCTACCTGTCGTCTGATGATAAGCTGCTAGAACGATTATGTCCAAGCCAGAACTGCTTCGAGAAGCTCCGAACAACAGTCATACTATCGTAAACATAATCGATGCATTAAAACAAAGCTAAGGATACTAATATTGCTAAAAGTATAGCCGGGTCACAAGCCAGCCCATAGGGCCCACAACCCAAAATTAGAAATGGAAAGACGTTCAAAGATCACAACACTCCCACGATGCATACTCCAAAATTGAGTGGATTTTAGCCGTAAATGAGGGCTAAAAACAGCCCGCAATGAGAAGAATTAAAGAGGGAAATCAATGGATAAACTCAAAAAAAGAGGAATAAATTTACTTATAATAATGAGGGAAACAAGTTTATGGAGTGAAATCCTCGAAATTATGAACAAACAATCCCAATTGAGCAACTATAATTAAAGAAAAACCAAGCTTGAGAAGAACTCATCAATGGAGGTTTTTAACTTAAGAAGAAGAACTTTGGGGAAGAAGAAAACTTACTAGGTGAAGAGAGAAGCAAGAATTTTGTGCCAATTGGAGAATTCCCCAAGGTTAATACTGTTTAGGAGCAAATTGAGTTGAGAGAAAAGAGTTTGGGGTTGAGAGAAATGAGAGAGAAGGCTGGAAAAATCATGAAGGGGGCATTTTATATGCCTGGGCGCATGATGGCACTATTGGCACTGGACAGGCGCCGTTGGCGCTGAAGGAAGGCAAGGCGCTTAGGCATGATCACGCGGTAGGGGCGCCATTGGAACTGGAAGGGCGCCATCAGCACTGAGTGCAGGCACAGGCTAGCGCAATTGCTCTGCCTTGGCGCCCTTGGACCTGAAGTCCTGCCTGCAACAAAAAACCAGCTAAGCTAAAAACTTCAATGGGGTATTCCAAGCACAATCGTACCACGATACTCAAAAACCACACACGCTATTAGAGTGGAAATGACATTCTAAACTCAATGGAATCAACAAAACTTCTATACGAGGTCGTTTTGGAGGAATGTTGACCTATGTCAACTCTAACTAAAACCAACCAAACACCCAAAATGAGTCTGGTTCACCAAGGACCCAAACTAACCACCTACCTAAGCAAAATTCGACATTCCAGAGCTGATGAAATCATCGGATTTCAAATTTGACACCCTGATCATCGAAAGTTAACCAAAGTCACACTTTCAACTCCAACTGACCTGAAAATAGAAAAACAGCACAAAACCATACTGAAAGTTCTCTGGCCTCGACTAAAGGTCCTTTTAGACCAAACTCCACGTTCTAGAGCTAATGGAACTATTAAAGTTCAATTCCAAGCAAATTTGTTAAGAATGTTGACTAAAGTCAATGATTTTCTAAGTTAAAGCTCTAAAATAGAGAAATAATCATAAAGACTGAATGAACGGTTAAGGAACTGAACCACCGGTCCCAGCAACCCATAAATGACTTGGGTCCACTACAAACAATCTTTAATAGTACAAAGAAAGCATAAACGCAGGAATGACCAGAAGGGTCAGTTCACCCATCCTCAATCCTTTGTATAGACATTATGGCAGACGAATGCTAAGATGGAATAGGCCGGCAATATACCCATTATTCTTGCTGTAATATGATGAGAGGTTATTCCTCCTAGAACAAAAGGATCAAAGCCTTTCAGGCCCCACATTGGATTTATAGGTTGTACTTTTCCCATTAGTACACAAGGATTAAACACCCATATTTTTGAACAGAAGGACGTACAAGAGTTGTTATACCTCTAGTAGCATCAACAACAGTTTCTACACTGCATGTACTGCCACCAGGTGCCTCAGAGCAGGATCTTAGAGAAGCAATATAGTTGCTCACCCAGTTAGTAGCTTCTCAGGTCTAAGGATAGAATGTGGCTACACGTAACACTATTCAAGGAGAGACTGCCAAATCTAGAGTCTGAGATTTCCTCATGATGAATCCTCCAGTGTTTGTAGGATCTAGTGTGACCGAGGATCCTCAACAGTTTATATATGAGATCAACAAAATTTTTAGGGTTATGCATATATCTAAGACTAAGGCTGTTGAATTAGCCTCCTATTAGCTAAAAGATGTTGTTTTATATTATGAGATATGGGTCGATTCCAGGGGCCCAAATGCCCCCAACAGTTGAAGAGTTCTCGAGGGACTTTATGGATCACTTTTTACCTTTAGGGATCAGGAAGCCGAGAGTGGATGAATTTCTTTCCTTAAGATAGAATAATATCAATGATAAGGAGTATAGCATGCAATTTACTCAATTGGTCATATTTGCTCCAGAGATGGTCACCACTCAGAGGGCGAGGATGCATTACTTCGTGGGCCGCCTCAGATATTATTTGATTGACTTTTGTGCAGTTGATGCACTTAATAATGATATGGATATTGCTAGATTGATGTAAAAGGCTCAACAGACTGAGGACTTCATATACGACCACATAGTAGAGAGATTAGAAAGGAAGTAGAGCAAGAGGGCCAGGGAAACTGGCAGATATCAGGAAAATGATAGGGCTTTCTCCAGTAGAGGGCCACCTAGGCAAGCTTAGTCAGTAGCCCGCTTAAAAGCTAGTGCTCTATCTCACTTAACGAGGTATAGATAGGATCAAAGTCAGACTTTGAGGGCACCAGGATCTCGCTATCAAAGAGGTACAGGTCGGGGATTACCATCTCAACCTACCTGCAGACAATGTGGCTGATCCTATTTTGGAGAGTGTTTATATGGATCCACCACTTGTTATGGGTGTGGAGTTGAGGTTCATAAGTTGCGTGATTGTCCCAGACTTAGAGCTCATGGCAGAGGAGATAGATCACAGTTCATAGTCTCCATAGGAGTATCCTTTTCTCAACACCACCTTTATCTCGTAATCCTCAAGCACAGAAGGTTGAGTTACAAGCAGAGGTAGAGGTAGAGTGTAACACCTCAGGATCTAAACCAGCATATTGATAAAACTCAGCAAAAAATTTCAGAATTTTTAGGATTCACGGTCAGGTTTATGGGCCATCATTCAGGTTCATAACCTGTGGTTTGAATCATAGATTGATCTCTGCCCACTTGTTTTCCCAGGATGCCATGGGTGACTCGATGACTCATCATTTAGAATGAAGGTTTTTCCTGTCAATCATGGAACCCCTTTTAGAGAGATGCCATTTTTCCATCTCAGAATAACGGGCAAATCGATGACTTGTCGACCCACTCCATGACCCATCATCCCAGCAGTAGACTCAAGGTTCAGAAGACCCTAAAAAATCTTAGAGTCAAACTAAGGATGACAGGATGGTCCATAGACCAGTTTTACAGTCTGTCACTTTTAATCGTGGAATAACTACAAAATATCATCAAATTTCCTTATAGAAACCCCGAGTTAGTCCACAATCCATTGACCGAGTCCACAGGCCATTGACCCATCTATGGAACCCTCGATTTCTAGAATTTTAAACTCATTTAGTTAAGGTAAATTAGTCTTTTCTCCTACTTTTAAATCATATACGATGTCATTTTAAGTCCTTCAGGGGGATTATATCAGAATTAGTCAATATTTTTCCCTACTTCCCTCAATCAAACTTCAGAAAAGAAAAAAAAGAGCTATTTTCTCTCCACCTCAGGCCTAGGGCTTCTTCTCTAAAAGTTTCCAAACCTCTAGGATAGTTCAAGGTTTTTGACACCAGGTATGTGGGATTTTAATGAGGGTATTCTTTCACCCTCATGCTCAAAGGTTTTAACTTTCAAGCATAATTCTACAGTTTATGATTTTAGGGTTCATAAAAATTTATGCAGTCTTTTACAAAATTGTTTTCCCTATCATATATATGATTCCTAATCTTGTTCAAATGCTTATTCATAAAATCTTATGAGTATTTTCTTAACCTAAGTTTTTAGAAGAACCAAGATTAGTTTGAATTTACAGCATGTCGACATGAATTATCTTGCCTTCGAAACTTAGATCAGATTGTCATAATTTAGTTTAAATTGAACTTAGTTATCTTTAAGCATTTAGTCTTTCATAAATAAGTTCAGCATAATTAAGTTCTGAACCCAGTTTTAAGCACATCAATTTTAAATGAGCTATCTAATATCAATTTAGGAGTAGTACTTAGCACTGATTTAGACTAGGGTCCTAGTTTCACCTAAAGTCTGTGCCACCGTAGGTCTATTTAGCCCCCTAATTGGGCTCCACTTTAGTGATCACTCAAGTCATGTCGTTATACCCTAGCAAAGTATATTAGGTTCTTCTAATAGGGTGTATACATTGTACTCTGTGTTTAGCTCGCGTGATTTATGTCGGTTAACAAAATCTCACACGGACTTAGACGTAGTAGAGTGTACATGACCCTTAGTTCAATAGCTTCTGATTATGATTTTTACTTCAGAGTATCCTTGCATATTAGTCCTATTCATATTATTATTGGGTCATTGTACTACTGTTCAACTTTTGCACTTAGCTTGCATTTCAGCACAGTTTCTCAGTATTTACAACATGTCTTATTATTTTATAGTTTTCATATCTCATATGCTCAGTACATTCAAAGTATTGACTGCATACTTCTTGCACTATATCATATTATGATATCAGGTTCAAAATCACAGTTAGTGCAATCCAGTGCCACCTCAGTGGCTACCAGTGGTAAGTCCTTATAATAAGAGGATGAATTCTTTTGACATTGCTTTAATATATACAATTTTAGTAGTTAGAGTTAGCTGGGGACTTGTCCCAGTAGCTCGTCAGCAGTAGAGGCTTTTAGACCTAGAGTCAGATATTTAGTTTATTTCAGATTTAGTTTATATTCTTGACTTTTATTATTTTAGAGATTTCTTAGTTAAACTCAAAAACTTATGTTTTTCTAATTTTAGCTTCTGCTAAATCTTAATGGTTAAGAACACTTAGTATGATGCCATGCCATGGGTTAGCTTGAGGTCACTTATGGCTCTAAGCAATGTTTTATATCCAGGGTGTAGGCTCAGAGCGTAATAAACTTCATATTAGAGCATCAACTTTAAATTATTCTAGGGTGTCTGAAAGTCATGTTATGTAGAGTCTCCTTTATGAGTGTGAAGCACGCGACACCTATGATAGAGAGGCTGTGAAACATTTTAGGAATATTTCACTTATTTCATGTTCATATCATGTGATAAAGTATAACTCTCTCTCTATATATATATCCTTTTAATTTGTGCTACTACACAGTTATAAAATATGCCTCCCAAAAGAGCTAACGATCACAGGAATTGAAACTAGCCAACCCCACTAGCACCTGCAAATCCTTTGGATGAACAAGTCACCCAGGCAGAGTTCAGGGCTGCTTCTCAGGTGCTTGCTCAAGCTATGGCCAACTAGGTCAATAAGCTAGCGGTTGCACCTATGAACCCAAATGAGAGTGTAATAATAATTAGAGTTCGGGACTTCACTCAAATGAACCCTCCAGAGTTTAATGGATCAAGAGTGGATGAGGATCTACATGACTTTATCGATAAGATACAGAAGATCACCCATATCATGGGCAGTATACTGGTTGAGAGTGAAGACTTAGCCTCCTATCAGTTGAAATGGGTGGCTCAACTATGGTTCAAGCAGTGGAATGATAGCCGTCATGAGAATGCATCCAATTAATTAGGATGAGTTTGTAACAACTTTTCTATATAGGTTCTTTCCTTGTGAGTTAAGGAAAGCTAAGGTTTTGGAATACATTAACCTGAGGTAGAATAACATGTTCATAAAGGAGTATTTTCTGAAGTTCACCCAACTCTCAAGATATGCCCAAATATGGTTACTGAGTCGAAGGCTTGGATGAGCAAGTTTATATCGGGTGTTTTGGAGTTAGTAGTAAAGCAGTGCAGGACCACTATGCTTATTGAGGATATGGATATTTCTTGACTTATGACTCATGCCCATAAGATCAAAGAAGAAAATCTCAAGGAATGAGAGAAAGAGAACAAAAGGGCAAGGACGGGTAAATTTAACTACTCTCAGTAGAGGTCAGGTGGTTGAAATAACTCTTGGTTTCAGCAAAGATCTTCAGTTCCAACACCTTTTTCAGCCAGTGCTCCATCCCCCCAGACCTTGACATGATAAGAAGAATATAGCATCAGGCTCTAAGTCTCAGGGAAGTGTTATAGGAAGCCACACTTTTACAGCATGTCCAAGTGTTGTAGGAATCATCCAAATAAGTGCCTTCCTGGCAGAGAAGGTTGTTTTGGGTGTGGTCATATTAGACGCAGGTTGAGAAATTGCCCCTCCACTGAACATGAGGATGGGGGTAATAGGGATCAGTTTACTACTTCGGCAGCTTCAACAGGTCGCAAAACTCAACAGGGTACTACTTCTGGCATAGACGGTGGTCAATACTAAAATCGCCTCTATTTTATGTCATCTCGCTAAGACCAGGATAACTAACCTGATGTAGTTAATAGTATCTTGTAAGTCCTTTCTCTTGATGTATATGCTCTATTAGACCCAGGGGATTCTTTATCTTTTGTGACCCCTATGTTGCATGTAAATTTGGAGTCAGTCCCAAACAACTTTTAGAACCCTTTTCAGTTTTCACCACAGTTAATGAGTCAGTCATAGCAAAGAGGGTATACAGAAAATTCCCAATCTCAGTCCTTCATAAAGTCACCTTATCAAACTTAGCAGATATGACTGATTTTGATGTCTTTCTTGTCATGTATTGACTACATGCTTGTTATTCCTCAGTCAACTGCAGAACCAGAGTCGTAAAATTACAGTTTCCAGATGAGCCTGTCTTAGAGTGGTGGGGTAGTCCTTCACTGTCAAAAGGTCATTTCATACCTTACCTTAAGGCTAGGAAGATAATCTCTAAAGGTTGCATCTACCATATAGTTTGGGTTCAGGACACCAAGTCTGAGACTCTATCTCTCCAGTCAGTTCCAGTAGTTAGTGAGTTCCTCAGAAGTATTTTTTAAGGATTTGCTCGAAGTCCCTCCTGAGTGGGAGATTTACTTTGGGATAGACCTTCTTTTAGATACGCAGCCCATATCCATTCCTCCTTATAGAATGGATCCAGTAAAGCTTAAGGAATTGAAGGATCAATTTAAAGACCTCTTAGACAAAGATTTCATCAGACCCAATATCTCTCCATGGGGTGATCTAATTCTCTTTGTGTGTAAGAAAGACGGTTCACTTAGAATCTACATCGATTAGCGTCAGTTGAACAAATTCACAATCAAGAACAAGTATCCCATTCCTTGGATTGATGACATGTTCGACCAACATCAGGGTGCCAATTATTTCTCCAAAATTGATCTCAGGTCTGGTTACCACCATCTCAGAGTTAGAGAATGTGACATTCGAAAGACAACCTTCAGAACTCAGTATGATCACTATAAATTTATGGTTATGTCTTTTGAACTAACGAATGATCCTGCAACTTTTATGGACTTGATGAAGAGGGTATTCAAATAGTACTTGAATATATTCGTTATTATCTTCATAAATGATATTCTTGTCTACTCGCGAAGTGAGGAGGAGCATGAAAACCATTTGAGGGTTCTGCTTTAGACTCTCAGGATCACTATTTATTTGCTAAGTTCAGCAAGTGTGAGTTCTGGTTACAGTCAGTTGCTTTTATGGGTTATGTGGTGTCTAAGGAGGGCATTCAAGTAGATTTGCAGAAAATAGAGGCAGTAATGAACTAGGCTTGACCCACTTCTCCGTTGGACATTAGGAGCTTTTTGGGTTTGACTTGGTACTACATGAGATTTGTTGAAAGGTTTTCATCCATAGATGCCCCATTGACCAAGTTGACTTAGAAAAAGGTTATGTTTTAGTGGTCCGATGATTGTGAAAAGAATTTTCAGGAATTGAAGACTAGGTTGCCTATAACTCTAGTTTTGACTTTACCAGAGGGCTCAGATGGCTTTGTTGTGTACTATGATACATCTAGAGTAGGCCTTGGATGTGTTTTGATTCATCATGTCAATGTCATCGCTTACACTTATAGACATCCTAAGATTCATGAGAAAAACTACTTGACTCATGATCTTGAGTTAGCAGCAATAGTTATCACCTTAAAAATTTTGAGACACTACTTGTATGGTGTCCATGTAGATATATTCACTAATTATAAGAGCCTTCAGTATGTGTTCAGTATTCCTGCCATACCTGAATTCCTATTATTTAGAGCTAGAAGAAATATCATACTTTTTGGAATCCTGATTTTTTTCCTGCGAGATGATAAAGAGAGAGCTTCGTCTATCGATGTCAGAAGGAGTTGAATCTTTGATAGAAAGGTGGCTTGAGCTACTTAAGGATTATGACATGAGTGTGCTTTACCACCCGGGTAAGGCCAATGTAGTGGTTGATGCACTTAGCAGGTTGTCTATGTGTCGTGTGTCACACGTAGAAGAAGGGAAGAAAGAGTTGGCTAAGTATATTCCTAGGCTTGCTTGTTTAGGGGTTCGCCTTCCTGATTCAGCATATGGTGGTACTATATTTCAAAATGGCTCGAGTATTCATGGGTAGTGGAGGTTAAATGAGAAACAAGATAATGATCCCATCTTGGATTAGTTGAAGGGTGTTGTCCACCAGCAAAAAGTAGAGATTTTCTCCCGGGGGGAGATGGCATGCTTCGATATTAAGGTCAACTATGTATTCCAGATGTTGATGATTTGAGATAATGGATTTTGGCAAAGGCTTATAACTACGGATATTCTATCCATCTAGGTGACACCAAAATATACCGTGACCTATGGAAAGTCTATTGGTGGAATGTCATGAAGAAGGACATTCCAGATTTTGTGGCTAAGTGTCTAAACTGCCAGTAGGTGAAGGTAGAACATCAGAGGCTGAGAGGTATGACTCAGGATATTGACCTAACTACTTGTAAGTTGGAAGTGATCAATATGAAATGTATTACAAGTTTACTGCATACTCGCTGACAACACGATTCTATTTGAGTGATTGTAGACAAGATGACAAAAACAGACCACTTTTTGCCTATCAAGAATACTGATTTAGCAGAGGATTATGCCAGACTTTACATTTAGAAGTTAGTCAGATTACATGGGGTTCAATTGTCTATAATCTCAACTAGGGGCGTTCAGTTTACGTCCAGTTCTAGAAGTCTTTCCAGAAAGGTCTTGGTACACAAGTAAATCTTAGCACAATATTTCATTCGTAGATAGATGGCTAGGCGGAGCATACCGTCAAGACATTAGAGGACATGTTGAGGGCTTGTGCGATTGATTTTAAAGGTAATTAGGATGATCACTTACCTCTTATAGAGTTTGCCTATAATAACAACTTCTATTCTAGCATTCAGATGGCTCCATATAAGAAACTTTATGGGCGAAGATTTAGATTACCTATTGGCTGGTTTGAGGTAGGTGAAGCTTCATTGATAGGCCCAGATTTAGTTTATGAGACTATGGAAAAGGTTCATCTCATTAGGGAGAGGTTGAAGTCTACTCAGAGTCATCAGAAATCTTATTAAGATGTGAGAAAAAAATACTTAGAATTTGCAGTTGATGATTGGGTGTGTCTGAAGGTTTCACCTATAAAAGGAGTAATGAGGTTTGGTAAGAAGGGGAAGATTAGTCCCCAATATGTAGGTCCCTACAAGATTGTGAGACTAATTTTAGACTTGCCAGCAGAGCTAGTAGTGGTACACCCAGTTTTTCAGATGACCTTGTTGAAAAAAGTGTATTGGTAATGCGTCCTCGATTGTGTGTGTGAAAGATATTCTCTCTTACGAAGAGGTCCCAGTTGAGATTCTCTACTCTTAGGTTCATAAGTTGAGAAATAAGGAATTCACATTGGTGAAAGTCCTTTGGAGGAACCAGCTAGTTGAAAGATCTACTTGGGAAGAAAAAGAAGATATGATGACCAAGTACCCCCACCTCTTTCCTTCCAGTTCAATTCCAACTTGAGGTAATAGTTTCCTCCTTAGTATTTCCCATCAGTTGTTCTCATGGTCCTAGTAAGGATTCATGTTTGACAAACTAAGTTCAGTTATATTTCAGTTAAAACTCAGTTATTGTTTCAGTACTTCAGCTTTTAGAACTCAGTTAATGGGATTGCAGCTCTTTCCCTATCTTAGCTTAGTTAGTCATTATTTGAGGACGAATGATCTAAAGGGGGACATATTCAAACACCTCGGGATCTGAACTAGCACATTCGGCAGAAAATTTTAGAGTTTCCAGGATTCACAGTCAGGTTCATGGGCCATCATTCAGCTTCACAACTCGTCATCTAAATCGTAGACCGATCTCTGCCCATGAGTTTTCCCAGGAAGCCATGGTTGACTTGATTGTTTGTCATTTGGAATGATGATTCATCTTATCAACCGTGGAACCTCCTTTGAAAAGATGCGATTTTCCATTTTGGAATCACGGGCTAGTAGTCAATGACCCATCGACCAAGTCCACGACCAGTCATCCCAGCTGTAGACTCAAGATTTAGAAGACCCTCAGAAATCTCAGAGTCAAACCATGGATGGATGGACAGTCTATAGGCCAGGTTTATGGTATGTCATTTCCAACCATGGAATAACTTCAAAATATCATCAAATTTCCGAGGAGGAACCATGAGTCAGTCCACGATCCATCGATCGAGTCGATGTGCCATAGACCCATCCATGGAACCCTCAATTTCTAGATTTTTAAACTTGTTTAATAGGGGTAAATTAGTATTTTCCACCACTTTTAAATCCTATACTATATTGTTTTAAGTCCATGAGAGGGATTATACAAAAATTAGTCGATATTTTTCTCGCATTCCATTAATCAAACTTAAAAAAAAAGAGCTATCTTCTCTCCACAGTCTCAACCTCAGGCCTAGGGCTTTTTCTCCAAAAGATTCCAAACCTCTCGGATAGTTTAAGGTTATTGACACAAGGTATGTGGGATTTCAATGAGTGTCTTATTTCACCCTCATGCCCAAAGGTTTTAACTTTCAAGCATGATTCTTACAGTTGATTATTCAAGGGTTCATACCCAATTTATGTAGTTTTTTACAAAATTGATTTCCCTTTGATATTTTATGATTCCTACTCTTATTTGGATGCTTATGCATGAAATTTTACGAGTATTTTCTAGACCTAAGTTTTTAGAAAAAACAAGCTTAGCCTGAATTTACAACATGTCTACATGAATTAGCTTCCCTTCGAAACTTAGCTCAGATTGTCAGAATTTAGCTTAAACAGAACATAGTCA
The DNA here is from genome assembly GCA_003996215.1 of Jaltomata sinuosa. NCBI lineage: Eukaryota > Viridiplantae > Streptophyta > Magnoliopsida > Solanales > Solanaceae > Jaltomata > Jaltomata sinuosa. The sequence goes on along the minus strand of QJPP01001835.1, from coordinate 331,042 downwards.
TCTTTCAACATTTAATATTTCGAAAATAAGTTTAGCATATTTATGTTCTGACCCAGTTTTCTGAACATCAATTTTAAACAAGCTATTAGTTATATCAGTTTGGGAGTAGTACTTAGCACCGAGTTGGACTAGGGTCCTAGTTTCACCAGAAGTCCCAGAACTACGTGCCAGCATAAATCTATTTTGCCCCTAGTTGGGCTCAGTTTTAATGATCACGTTAGTCATTCCTTTATACCTATAAGGTATATTAGGTCCATCTTATAGGGAGTATACATTGAACTCCGCATTTAGATCACGTGGTTTATATCAGTTAACACACTCTCCCACAGACTCAGACTTAGTAAATTGTACATGACCCTCAGTTCAGTTGCTTCTTATTATGATTCTTACTTTAGAGTATCCTTGCATATTAGTCATGTTCATATTATTGTTGGGTCATTGTACTATAGTTCAACTTTTGCACTTAGCTTGTATTTCAGCACAGTTATTCAATATCTATAGCATGTCTAGTTATTTTACAGTTTTCATATTTCATATTCTCAGTACATTCAAAGTACTGACCGCATACTTCTTGTGCTATATTGTATTATGATATCTTGTTCGGATGTTTAGGTTTAGCATCACAGTTAGTGCGATCCAATGTAACCTCAGTGGCTACTAGTGGTGAGTCCTTATCATCCATGGACAGATTCTTTTAACATTGCTTTACTAAATTTAGTTTTGGTATTTTGAGTTAGCTGGGGACTTGTTCCAATAACTCATCAGTAGTAGAGTCTTTTAGACATAGAGTCAGATATTCAAGTTATTTCATATTTAATTTTATCTTTTAGACTTACATTATATCAGAGATTTCTTAGTTAAATTCAAAAACTTATGTTTTTGTCAATTTAGCTTTGCTCAGTCTTAATGGTTCAGAACGCTTTGTATGATGCCATGACATGGGTTACCTTGGAGTCACTTGTGACTCTAAGCACCATGTTATGTCCAGGGTGTAGGCTCGAGGCATGACACAGAGGTTTTAGTTCAGGAGTTGGCCAAATCAAATGTATGCATTAGCGGGCTGGCAATATTCAGAGGCTTCCTAAGATGTGGTTACAGGTACCTTATCCATCTTCTCTCATGATATTTATACATCGATAGATCCAAGGGAAACCCTGTCAAATGTTACTCCATTTATTGAGAAGTTCGGATTAGAGCTAGAGTTATTACTGAGCCATTTGCAGTATCGACTCTAGTAAGAGAGTCTATTATAGTTAGAAGCATCTATTATGGGTGCCTAGTAACAATATGTGTCCATGATACATAGGCTAACTTAATAAAGATGGAAATAGTTGATTTTGATGTCAGTATGTGCATGGATTAGTTGTCCTCTTATTATGCTATAGTTGATTTCCGAGCAAAGATTGCTCGAGTCCATTTCTCGGGTGAGCCAGTCTTTGAGTGGAAAGGGAATGCTATGATGCATAGAGGAAGGTTTATTTCCTATCTTAAGGCACATAAGCTTATTGAAAAAGGGCGTTCATATCACCTAGTATATTTTAGAGACCTTGAAGCCGAGAAACAAGTGTCAACTCTTTAGTCTGTACCCATTGTGAATGAATATCCAGATGTGTTTCCTGATGAACTTCCTGCATTACCTCCTGGTAGAGATATTGAACAAGATCCCGGTACCCAGCCTATATCTATTCCTCCTTATAGAATAGAACAAACAGAGTTGAAAGAGCTAAAGTAACAGTTGAAAGATCTACTTGACAAAGGTTTTATTTGACCCAACACATTGCGTTGAGGTACTCCAGTACTATTTGTACGTAAGAAGGATGGCACAATACGAATGTGTATAGATTATAGGTAGTTGAACAAAGTGACAATAAAGAATAAGTATCCCCTTCCCAGAATAGATGATTTATTTGATCAGTTGCTGGGAGATAAATGCTTTTCAAAGATTGAGTTAAGGTCTGGTTATCACCAGTTGAGGATACGTGAAGTAGATATTTCAAAGATAGCCTTAAGAACTAGATATGTGCACTTTGAGTTCCTTGTCATGTTATTTGGACTAACGAATTGCCCAACAGCCTTGATGGATATGATGGATATTATTTTTAAACCCTTTCTTAATATGTACGTGTTTGTATTTATAGATGACATTTTGATATATTCACTTGATGAAGCAAAGAATGTGTCACGACCTTACTACTGGTCCATGCGGGCACCTACTTTAATCCACCTAGATAGGAGAACCCTTACCACCCGATCCAATAGGCAATGGGGAAAAAGACGTAAACCATGAAATAAACCTTTTTGATACAACAAAATCATTTACAATATTCGAAGAGACAAAATATTTACAGTTTGGAAACAACCCTTTCTAGAATCTAGTATAAGCCGGTACAAGGGCTACTACAAGAGTAATGCAATTTAAATGAAAAAGGACACAACTCCACCATAGAAACAAGACGTAGGAGTTGCTGGAGATTCACCATCGTCCTGTACCTATGAAACATCACCAACCTTGCAACCATACTATACCCAAAAGGTATAGCAAGAATAGAATCATACAAACACACCTACTGGTAGGCATCATCGATCGACTCGAATCCACTCATACCATCATAAATGAAATCAAGGGAAAATACACATTTAAACTATAATACTTCAGTCCTTAACATCTACCTTTATCAAATCTGCTTCGACCCCCAAGCATTCCTAATCCTTCTGCTGCCAACTCCCCTCTCTAGCTTTACATCCAACCCCTACGACTTCTCAAGTCACACTTATCACTTAGACTTCCCAAGTCAACCTAACCCTTTAGGATTGCCAAGTCACCTTAACCCTTAGACTTTCCCAAATCACTTTAACCCCTAAGCCCAGACCCGGACTTCCACTCTGTTACTCGAGTCAACTTTTATGACCAATCACCTAGAACGAACCCAGCTAACTGCCCAACCGGTCCAACTACATTTATAGTTCTACTTACAAGTGTCTAGACCTCTCAGGGGTTCCTAAGACAAATCCCCAACATGATAATACTAACTAGGAATACAACCGCAGACTCTCAGTCTTCTTCCTAGCTTATCAACCACATGTAACAGTCAAAACCCATTGACAATACCCAATAACCATAAAATATCGATATATCTTTTTACATAGTCTGAATCTACCCCGGGATCCCCCTAACAATACCTGGGTGTCAAATATGCAACTCGGTCTACACTAAGACCCAACTCATAATCAGATATAATAACCCGACCTCTCATGGACTATACACAAAAATCATATTTCAAGAAAACAGCCCAGTCCGCTCATAGAATGATCAAAAGAATACAATAATGCAAATAACATAACCCGTACCTGGCGTGGTACCCGAGCCAACTATTATGAATTCCCATACCAGGCGTGGTACCCGAGCCAACCGTTAGTATACCCATACTAGGCATGGTATTCGAGTGAATCGTTAGTAATTTCCATACCAGGCGTGGTACCCGAGCCAACCGAATATCATACCAAGTCCAATTAATCATAACCAATGAACAAACAGACTTGTAAATCAACAAGCAAACAAAACAAGTTCATTTCAAGACTGATTACTGGACAAATAGACATTCACAATTCATTCCTTAAATATGAAACTCATACACTACTACGAAATAGTACGTGAACACATAATGTATATTAGAAATCAATAACTATCACCTACCCTTACCCCGGGTATGTAACTCAACCTTGGATCCCGTATGAGGACCAACCCTCGTTCACCCCTTTTCAACACACATTTAGTAGATACATTAATTCCTGAACTTCTCCTTAGATAACTACAATGTGGGGAAGACACCTCTTAACCTCGGTTATTCAACCACTCTTATTATTCTATTCATTATCCCAAACCCTTATCGAAGATTCCCCTTTTTACCTAGCCATTTAGTTACCCAAGCATTTCCAGTTCTCCGAACCTTCCCAATATCCCAGTCCCTGAATTCTATCATTGTGCCATACCTAAATAACATGTACATCCCAAAATATGACAACACAATAATCTGGTACAACAAAAATCCTAGTTCATACATGACCAACACCATAATCCATCAGACTCCGTGCCTGAAGGCCTAAGCATGAATTCTCATTTTTTCTCTATACAATAAGTACGAAATGTAAACAGGTCCATCTACTCAATAAGAAAACCTAGCCTACATGAATGCCGAGCAACTGCACAACATATTTTCTGGCTATATGAAGGCGTTCCCAGATGGATGACAATCTTGAAATCCATTGTTCCGTATTATTTCAGCCACAATCCCTCCTCCTCATAACTCCTGAGCCTTGGAGCAGCCTTGGAGCAGCCTAGGATAGTTTTTGAAGAAATCCTTATATGTTTTCCAACTGAGGAGGAGAAGTCTTTTATTTAAAATTGTGTACCAGGCTACTGCCTCCCGTCACCCTGCTATAGCAGATAACCATCCTCTATAACACTTCATGTACCATACCGGCAAGGTATTCTCTCCATATCAATGTTTCCATAATAATATCTGGATAACCGGGTTCTCAGACCCATATCCTTACATGACATTTAGTGTCCAAGACATTATTCATACTTAGCCATTTCAGCTTACTTATCATTTCCTGTTCATTTAGCCTATTCATACAAGCATAATAGGGAAAGCATACATAATACAATCACGTCCGAAGACCAATCACAAATCATATAATTTTACTACAAATATGAAACAAGGTGAGTCTTAACTCCAATTTAAACCATAACCTACCTCGAGTGAAGATATCACACCCGCAAGCTAGTTCACCACCGCCTTGTCCTTTCTTAAATCTCCGAAATGTACAAAATCTAGAAATAACAAATATATAAGAGTAATCATCCAATTACCCATTCTACCTGTTACACGAGGTCTCTAGCATTCCCCAAGGGTTAACAAGTCATAAATCATCCCTATTGCATTTATACAACTAATATTCAAGTTTTCTAACCAAGTTCATACCTTTTCCACTATTTTTAAGCCTAAAGGTTTCTCCTTTATGAAACCCAAGGTTCCCCACTAGCCTTAAACATGTTAAGAACTAATAATCTCATGCTAGAACTCATAGAAACACAACTTAAGATCAATTCTAGGTGATTTTACACCTACCTATAGGGTTCTTCCCCAAGTTCATACTTTTAGGGCTTAATTGCAAGAAACCCATTATTAATTCTTTCTCCCAAGGTCTAAGGAAGATAATTAATCAATCATATATGAGTCTCTACGGATTACTTACCTCAAATGATGGAGTTTACGCTAGCTTTCTTGGAAAAACTACTTTGGAGAGCTCTAGAATAAAGTTGAGTTATGAGGGAAATAACTCAGAAAACTTCAGAATGCCCAAGTATACTGCTAGGTAGTCTCATCGGGATAGACGCTTCCTTTGTCGAGATGGATCATTGTGATGAGGACTACTCATTGCGATGAACCATCACGACAAGTACTACTCATTGCGATAAACCATCACGATGAGACATCCTTTCATCACAACAAAGGAAATTCTAAAACACCATGATCTCACTCCTAGACTCTAATTTTGCAACACATATTAATTCATAGACACGATGAATTATTCCCAATGTGACAACTATGATATTTAGAGGTCTATGACTCTAATACCCTTTCCAAAACTTCCTACGGGCTCCTACGACATTAGCTATCCAATTATAGACACCACACTACCACACAATAACACACGAAACATGAATTACATCTAAAGCAAAAAACACTATATTTTAGTTTGAGCTCAACCTAGTCCGAGATTTTTAATTCTCACCTAAGGACTTTTTTAGCCAGATACATATGCCTTAATTTAGCATAATGACAAAATATTTTGTTACACTATCAAGCATCTAGTCCATGAGTGGAATAGAGAAGTGGTCCTTCTTGGTCTTGAAATTCAACTTCCTATAGTCTATACACACTCGTCAACCTGTAACTGAGTGCATAGGGATCAACCCATTCTTATTATTGGGGACAACACCATCCTATATTTCTTTGACACACACTAAACTGGACTTACCTAGTTGCTGTTAGAGATAGAGTTTACTACAACAACGTCCAACCTCTTGATTATTTATTTCTTCATAATATTTTTTATTGGTGGGTTCATCCTCCTCCTGGTGTTCAATGCTAGGAATACAATCCTTCTCTAGTTGAATCTTATGTGAGAAAATACCTAGAGGGATCCCAATAATATTTGTCATGGTCAAGCCATTGTCCCTCTTATACAACCCAAAAATTGACATCAGTGTTTCTACCTGCCATTCAAATAAAATTGCTGAAACGATCACTGGAAAAGTATCGTGAGGCCTTAAAAGACATACTGCAAGTGATATGGGAGAGGCTTGAACTCAAATAAAGGTGGCTTCTTAATGAAAGGCTTAGCTGGAGGACTCTCACGGTTCTTCAGATCAAGATCTCACTTTTTAGGAGTATAAGAATACGAACCCCTACCATATAAAACATTGACCATCTACTCATAGTCATCCATGTCTTTAATATCTAAATTCATAATTATGACCGCCAAAGTCTCAATTGTTAGCTTCTCTTCAACTGACACATCAATAACATCATCAATAGTATCAATCACAAAAATGGCACTCATATCCCTGAGCTGCTTCATATATTTACAAACATTGAACATAACCTCCTCATTATTCAATCTAGACCTCAACTCACCATAATGTACATCCATAAATGCTCTTTTAGTAGCCAAGAATGGTTACCCCAGATGATTAGGACTTCAAAGTATACTTCAAAATCTAAGATGATATAATCAGCTGAGAAGATATAAGCTACTACCTTCACCAATACATCATACAATATCCCAATCGACTTTGTAAAAGTACGGTCAACCATTAATAGACGCATAGTCCTTAGTATGAGGGTTGTATAGCCTAACTTCTTGTAAATAGCCAACGGTATCAAGTTGATGCTTACACTCAAATCACACAAATCCTTGGTAAAATTATAAGCCTGAATAGTACATGTATAATTATTGGGTCCGTTGTTACGGGTAGTCCAATCGTGCCAAATTTTATAGTTAGAAAACTCTGGATTTGGGAGTTTGAAATTCTGGGCTAGGCTAGCCTCGACCGATTTTGGAGTGAGGTAGAGTCTAGGGAAATTTGGGTAAGGATTGGTTTATGTGTCTTGTTTGGAGCTAGTTTTCCATGTAAAAAAGGCATAAAGGAGTCCGAACAAGTTTTTGGAATTGAATTTGGGTAAGTAGAACTCCCAGAATCGTGTTTGACGTGAAGGGGTTGTTTTGGGTCATCGGGGAAAGCAAGTATATTGTAAAATGGCCAAAACTAGAAGATTTCCAGACATTCTATCCATGACGAGCGCAACGGTCTGCCGTAGTGACCTCCGCTATAGCGGTGGAAAATACCGCTATAGCGGTGGTCAAGGCAGTCAACACCCACTTAAGACTGCTATAGCGGAAGTCATCCTCTATAGCAGAGTTGGGACCGCTATAGCGGACCGATGGGTTTTTAATGCAGAAACATCTCCAAAATAGTTCAGTTTTCTACAATTCATTTTGGGAGAAGGGCTAGGAGATTCCAGGCATTTTTCTTCCTTTTTCCGCCGAAATTCTTCCCTAAGGTAAGTTTCTTGTTCCCCAATCTTTGTAATACGTTTCCTATGTGGTAGAATTGCTAGGAAGGAACTTGGGGAAGGTTGGAATAACCTAGGAATGGTAGAATTCGGGGAAGAAAGAGGATTCCAAGCATGTATGTTCTTGGGTGTTGATAAAAGTATATTTTTATGATCATAGGTTGGTTAATTTTCTGTTTTTACACGTAAAAATGATAGAAGTAGGAGAATTACCGGTGGAAAAGCTTGGGAAAAGGGTGGGATGATCATGGGTGGCCTAGGATTTGGGGATTTTGTATAATCCGCGTAATGTGCAGGCCTTGTGTGTTAATTTTATGTACTCTATTATTTTTAGACCAAGAACGAGAGAGAAATCCGGAATACAGGAAAGCTCGGGTTGAATAGAGATTCGATCATTTCGAGGTAGGTGATGGCTTATGATTTCTGTGAATGTTATATATTCTTGTACTCATATCTAAGTGATTGTATGAATTACATTGCTTAGGGAAGTTGAATGTCTAAGGTTCCTGCTTTACAGTTTGCGATTTGAACGGTATTTAGTTGTTGGTTTACAAGTTGTGTGTTCATGCATTTGACTGTGAATTATTGACATTTGGTTGGCTCGGTTACCATGCCTGGTATGGGTATAACAAATGGTTGGCACGGGTACCACGCCTGGTATGGGTATAACAATTGGTTGGCACGGGTACCACGCCTGGTACGGGTTTACTTTTGTTGCATCATAGCATTGTTATTATGATGGTGTATTTATTGATATTATTTCCGTGAGTGGACCGGGTTTCTTATTGAAATATGTTATTGGTTTGGTGTTCCTTGAGAGGCCAGAGAAAATTCTGGTTAACTGTTGTATTGGTCTTGGTTTAGGTCGGGTTGTTCATTGATATTTGTGTTGGTCTTGGTTTAGGCCGGGTTGATTCAAGGTATATGTGTGTAGTCTAGAGGGGATCCTAGGGTGGGTCCGAGCTAGATGGAAAGGTATAGTTAATGGTATATGGTTGTGGCTTAGATTTAGGTGGTGGATTTCATATGGGAACAAGCTAAGTAGAGACTGGTAGTCTAAGTGTGTCTGTGGCTATTTATGCATGTTTTCCATACCCTATACTTGATATTGTTGTATTGTTATACACTGTTTATTTGGAAACTGGCTGATGATACTACCAGTACATAGTGGTGGTGTACTGATACTGCACTTGCTTGTCTTTTGATGAGTACGGAAATCTTCCAGCGGCTGAGACGCGACCTCACCTTTAGTGCTGATGATTCCTGACTTTCAAGGGTAAGCTGCTTGATTCGAGCTACCTTGGGTTATCTTTAGAGTTTCAGTCCACTTGTTTTGGACTTAAAACTACTTTGTATTTTCTTTTGGGGTTTCATCCTCGTATTCTAGATATTTGTATTGATGTTTGGTACAATGACTTTCAGTTCCTAGGTGAAATGTTCCGCAGGTTAATGATTATGCTATAGTTTTTGCTTATTTTGATTTCTAGTTTACTTTTAGTTAATGGTTTTAGGCTGTTAGTCTAGGAAAAGGGTTGAACTCTATTAGTTTGCTCATCCGGGGGTTGGGTGGGTGCCACTCACGATGGGTTGGGTCATGACAAAGATGGTATCAGAGCCTAGGTTCGTTGCTCTCGTCGTACCAAATAGGTCTAGTAGAGTCTTGCAGAATGGTGCAGAGATATCCGTACTTTTCTTCAAGAGGCTATGGGGCTTTAGGAAAAAACATCTCTTCCTTCTTTTCTTCGTGCTATAACTCGATTCCAATTGGTATTCGATGATACAAATTGGTATCTAACCTTATTCACTCTTCTATCCGTAGATGGTTACTACAATGAATAATGGAGCAAGGCTAGCGGTCCCAACAGCGGGCCCGACAGTTCGTGGCAGAGGTAGAGGAAGGGGCAGGGGATGAACTGGAGTCCCACCTGCCAGGGGTGGATCTCGAGCTGCTGCTTCATGTGAGGTAACCCCTCGCCCACCTCAGGATCATGTGGCTGAGGACGTAGAAGAAGCGACTGTAGAGGATGGAGGGGCTCAAGTGAAGGCGACACCAGTTGGGGGTGCAGGCCTTCCCACTATGACACCGGAAGCTTTTAAGCAGGCGTGAGATATTCTGAATGGGTTGGTTGGTGCTGGAGCCATACCCGTAGCATATAAAAATCAGGCCTTGGATACTCAGCCAGCAGTTACTACAACACCCAGGATGGATGCAGCTTCGGGCACAAATGATCTCCTCAGGCTAATGTTAGGCCCAGTGATGACAGGGAATGAGCATGAGATGCTGACTAAGTTCTTTAAGCTGAAACCTCCAAAATTTCAGGGTACAGACAAGGAGGATGCATATGAGTTCATCCTGGATTTTCATGAGAGGTTACACAAGTTGGGTATTGTACGTCAGTATGGGGTTGAGTTTGTCACTTTTCAGCTGCAAGGTGATGCCAAGCAGTGGTGGAGGTCTCATGTTGAGTGTCGGTCTTTTATTCTACTTCCACTGACTTGGGAGCAGTTCCACGTGTTGTTTCTAGAGAAGTACATTTCCGATACTTTGAGGGACTGGAAAAAGGATGAGTTTCTAAACTTGGAGCAGGGTAGCATGTCAGTCTCAGCTTATGAGGCTAAGTTCCATGCGTTGTCCCATTTTGCTACACAGATGTTGGGTTTCGAGGAGGAACGGGTTCAGTTGTTCATCAAGGGTCTGAATAGTGAACTGCAGGTACTATCAGTGCAAATAACTTATTTAGGAAAGGTCTTTAATGATGTGGTGGATTATGTGAAGAAGATTGAGGGAGTCAGGCAAGCGTGGCAGGCTAAGGCTTTAGCCAAGAAACCCCAGAATGAGGGAAACTATGGTGGTTCATACTCTAGGGGCCAGCATTAGCAGGCTTATCCGACCCCTCATATTCAGTCAACTCTACCATTTACTATAGGTGGTCGTTAGGGAGCTCAATTTTCAGCTCCTAGAGGCCAGGGAGCGTCTTATACATCAGCTAGCAGACCTACTCTTGACCGTGGTTGCTTCTATTATGGTGATTTGGGCCACTTTAAGAGAGAGTGTCCATATAGGCAGATAGGTAATAAGGGTCAGCATCAGACTAGAGTAGTGGTTCCGGCAGGCAGAGGCGGTAATGCTAGGGGTCACCTACAGGGTGGGTGAGGTAATTTATAGGGAGGCCGGGGAGACCGAGGGAACGCCGGCGCATGCAGAGGTGCGGCACAGCCGGCCTGGGAAGTTACCCGAATTGATTATCAGTCTCATTGCTATGCTTTTTTAGGGAGGACCGAGGCAGAAGCCTCAGATGCAGTGATCACAGGTACTATTCTTGTCTGTGATAAAATAGCTTCGGTATTATTTGACCCAGGCTCTACTTATTCTTATGTGTTAGTGAGTTTTTCTTTGGGGTTGGGTTTGAATTGTGATATCCTTGATTCCCCTATCTATGTTTCTACCCTAGTTGGGGAGTCGGTGATTGTGACTCATGTATATCGTGATTGTTCTATTGTATTTGTGGGGTTACATACTTGGGTAGTATTGGTAATTCTTGATATGGTTGATTTTGATATTATCTTGGGTATGACCTGGCTATCTCCTCATCATGTTGTGTTGAACTGTAACACCAAGACTGTGGCTCTAGAGATTCCGAGTAGGGATAGACTAGAGTGGGAAGGTGTGTACAGGCCTAATCCAGTTAAGATAATATCATTTGTCTGGGCTAAAGCTAGTGGAGACGGGGTGTCTAGCCTTCTTGGCTCCTCTCTGGGATGATAGTATGGAGTCCCTGCCTATTGAGTCAGTTCCAGTGGTTTTCGAATTTTTAGAGGTGTTTCCAGCGGACTTGCCTGGTATGCCTCCGAACAGGGATATAGATTTTTGTATTGATTTGGAGCTAGACACTCGTCTCATTTCCATTCCTCCGTATTGTATGGATCCGACAGAGTTAAGGGAACTTAAGACTCAGCTGCAAGAACTCTTAGATGAGGGATTTATACGTCCCAGTGCTTCGCCTTGGGGTGCTCCAGTTTTATTTGTAAAGAAAAAGGATGGTAGTATGCGGATGTGCATAGATTATAGGCAGTTGAACAAGGTGACCATCCAGAATAAGTACCCTATACCTCGTATAGATGATTTGTTTGACCAGCTTTAGGGTGCATCAGTGTTCTCAAAAAATGATTTGAGGTCGGGGTACCATCAGTCAAAGATTAGACCTGAGGACATTTCCAAAGATTGCTTTTTGGACTCGATATGGGCATTACGAGTTTCTAGTAATGTCGTTTGGTTTGACCAATGCACTGGAAGCATTCATAAGTTTGATGAATGGGGTGTTTAAGTCTTACTTGGATTCCTTCGTTATCATGTTCATCAATGATATTTTGATCTACTCTAAGAGTAGGGAGAAGCATGCTAATCATCTTCGTATTGTGCTGGATATCTTGAGGCACTAAAAGCTTTATGCAAAATTCACTAAGTTCAAGTTTTGGTTGACTTATGTGGCATTCATGGGGCATGTAGTGTCAGAAAAAGTGGTGATGGTGGATCCCCAGAAAATTGAGGCAGTCAAGAGTTGGGTTTGGCCTAGCTCTGTGATCGAGGTGAAGAGTTTTGTTGGGCTCGCGGGGTACTACCAGAGGTTTGTTAATAATTTTGCTTCTATTGCTACTCACCTAACTAGGCTGACATAGAAAGAGGTACCATTCGTGTGGTCCGACAAGTGCGAGGAGAGCTTCCAAAAGCTCAAGACACTTTTGACCACAGCCCCTATTTTGTCCTTGCCGGTTGAACGTAAAGACTTTGTTGTTTACTGTGATGCTTCACATTCTGGTTTGGGTGCTGTGTTGATGCAGGATAGGAATGTGATAGCCTATGCATCCAGGCAGTTGATAGTGCATGAGAGGAATTACCCGACTCACGATTTAGAGTTAGCAGCGGTGATTTTCCATTAAAAATTTGAAGACACTACCTTTATGGTGTCAAGTGTGGGTATTCACAGATCATCGTAGTCTGTATCATGTTTTCACTGAGAAGGATTTGAATCTGAGGTAGAGGAGGTGTATGTATCTATTGAAGGATTATGATGTGACCATTCAATACCATCTGGGTAAGGCTAATGTGGTGGAAAACCCATTAATCCGAAAAACTGTTAGCATGGGTAGCTTGGCTTGTTTGGGGGTGTCCAAACGACCACTAGCTAAGGAGATTCGGGCTTTGGAGGCCAAGTTCATGCACTTGGGTATTTCAGATCAAGGTGGGTTGTTGGCCAGCATTGAGGTCAAGGCCACCTTCATAGAGGAAATAAAGGAAAAACAGTTTCAGGATCCGAAACTGGGTAAGTTGCAAGGTAAGGTAATATCCAGGGAGTCCAGAGACGTCATGTTAGACTCTGGTGGAGTTTTACATTTCAGGGAGAGGATTTGTGTTCCTCGGGTTGATGATATAATTCAGAGAATCTTTGCGGAAGCCCATGGTTCACGATACTCAATTCATCCGGTGTGACCAAAATGTACAGGAACTTGAGGCAGCGTTACTGGTGGCCTGGGATGAAAAGGAACATAGTGGATTTTGTGTCCAAATGTCAGAACTGCCAGCAGGTGAAGTATAAACATAAGAGACCTGCAGGGTTACTTCAGAGAATGCCAATTCCAGAGTGGAAGTGGGAAATGATAGCCATGGATTTCGTGGTGGGTCTTCCTAAGACATTAAGGAAGCATGACTCAATTTAGGTCATTATTGACAGGCTGACCAAGTCCACTCATTTCATTCCGGTCAGGGTAGATTACAATTTGCATCAATTGGCTATGATCTACGTGTAGGAGATTGTGAGACTGCATGGGGTACCACTGTCCATCATTTCAGATAGGGGTATGCAGTTTACTCATAAGTTCTGGGGCAAGTTATATGAAGAGTTGGGTACACAACTTACCTTTAGCACAGCCTTCCATCCTCATACTGATGGTCAGTCGGAAAGGATGATCCAGGTATTAGAGTACATACTGAGAGCATGTGTGATGGACTTCAGGGGTCATTGGGACATGTTTATACCATTGTGCTAATTCTCATACAACAATAGCTACCACTCCAGTATTGACATGGTACCGTTCGAGACACTGTATGAGAGGAATTGCAGATCATCGGTTAGGTGCTTTGAGAAAGGTGATGTAAAGCCTCTGGGCGTAGACTTAGTGAAGGAAGCGCAGGAAAAGGTAAGGGGCATACAGACCAAGTTGTTGGCTGCTCAAAGCAGGCATAAGGAGTATGCAGACCAAAAGGTCCGGGACATGGACTTTCAGGCTGGTGAACAGGTATTGTTGAAGGTGTCACTAATGAAAGGGGTTATGTGGTTTAGTAAGAAGGGCAATCTTAGACCTCAGTTCATCGATCCGTTTGAAGTTCTTGAAATTATGGGGCCAGTGGCTTACAGGTTAGCACTTCCAGCTAGTTTGTCGGGTGTCCATCTGGTATTCCATGTATCCATGCTTAAGAGATACCATGGGAATAGGGATTACATCATCAAGTAGGATAAGGTACTTTTCGATAAGGATCTTTGTTATGAGGAGGAACCAGTTTTGATTCTTGCTTGAGATGTCTAAAGGTTGAGGACAAAGGTGATTAATATGGTGAAGGTTCAGTGGAAGCATCATGCGGTTGAGGAAGCCACTTGGGAAACCGAGAAGGACATGCAGGACAAGTACCCTCAACTATTTAAGGATTCAGGTACAACACTTCCTTCCTTTTATTTTCATAATTTTAGGTTTGATCATTCGGGGATGAATGATGGGTAAATTGATATATGTTGTAACGACCGGGCCCGTCGTTATAGGTAGTCCAATCGTACCAAGTTTTAGAGTTAGAAAACTCCAAATTTGGGAGTTTGAAATTCTGGGCTAGGCTAGCCTCGGCCGGTTTTGGAGTGAGGTAGAGTCTAGGGAAATCTGGGTAAGGATTAGTTTATATGTCTTGTTTGGAGCTAGTTTTCCATGTAGCCAAGGCATAAAGGAGTCTGGGGGACTTTTTAGAATCGAATTTGGGTAAGTAGAACTCCCAAAATTGGGTTTGACGTGAAGGGGATGTTTCGGGTGGTCAGGGAAAGAAAGTGTGGTGTAAAATGGCCAAAACTGGGAGATTTCTGGACATTTTGTCTGTGACGAGCGCAATGGTCCATCATAGTGACCTCCACTATAGTGGTGGAAAATACCGCTATAGCGGTGGTCAAGGCGGTCAACACCCACTTAAGACCGCTATAGCAGAAGTCGTCCGCTATTTCTACAATTCGTTTTGGGAAAAGAGCTAGGCAATTCCAGGCGCTTATCTTCCTTTTTCCGTCAAAATTCTTACCTAAGGTAAGGTTCTTGTTCCCCAATCTTTGTAATACATTTCCTATGCGGTAGAATTGCTAGGAGGGAACATGGGGAAGGTTGGAATAACCTAGGAATGGTAGAATTTAGGGAATAAAGGGAATTCCAACCATGTACGTTCTTGGGTGTTGATAAAAGTATATTTTTATGATTATAGGTTGGTTAATTCTCTGTTTTTAAAAATAAAAATGATAGAAGTAGGAGAATTAATGGTGGAAAAGCTCGAGAAAAGGGTGGGATGATCATGGGTGGACTGGGATTTGAGAATTTGGTATAATCCGGGTAATGTGCAGGCCTTGTGTGTTAATTGTATGTACTGTGTGTTATTTTTAGACCAAGAACGAGAGAGGAATCTGGAACACGAGAAATCTCGGGTTGAATAGAGCTTGGATCATTTCGAAGTAGGTGATGGCTTACGATTTCTGTGAATGTTGTATATTATTGTACTCATATCTAAGTGATTGTATGAATTACATTGCTTATGGAAGTTGTGTAGAATGTCTAAGGTTCCTTCTTTACAGTCTGTGATTTGAACGGTATTTGCTTGTTGGTTTACAAGTTGTGTGTTCATGCATTTGACTATTGATTATTAACATTCGGTTGGCTCGGGTACCACGCTTAGTACGGGTATAACAAATGATTGGCACAGGTACCACGCCTGGTACGGGTCTAACAATTGGTTGGCATGGGTACCACGCCTGGTATGAGTCTAACAATTGGTTGGCATTGGTACCACGCCTGGTACGGGTTTACTTTTGTTGCATCATAGCATTTTTATTATTGTGTTACATTGATTGATATTGGTTTTGTGAGTGGACCGGGTTGCTTATATAAATGTGTTATTGGTTTGCTGGTCCTTGAGAGGCCAGGGAAATTCTGGTTAACTGTTATGTTGGTCTTGGTTTAGGCCGGGTTATTTATTGACATTTGTGTTGGTCTTGGTTTAGGCTGGGTTGATTCAAGGTACATGTGTGTAGTCTAGAGGGGATCCCAGGATGGGTCCAGGCTATACAGAAAGGTATAGTTAATGGTATATGGTTGTGGCTTAGAGTTAGGTGGTGGATTTCATGCGGGAACAGGCTAGGTAGAGACTGGTAGTCTAAGTCTGTCTGTGGCTATTTATGCATGTTTTCCATACCTTATACTTGATATTATTGTACTGTTATACACTGTTTATTTGGAAACTGGCTGATGATCCTACCAGTACACAGTGGTGGTGTACTGATACTACACTTGCTTGTCTTTTGGTAAGTACAGGAAATCTTCCAGAGGCTGAGACGCGACCTCACCTTTAGCGCCGACGATTCCTGACTTTCAAAGGTGAGCTGCTTGATTCGAGCTACCTTGGGTTATCTTTAGAGTTTCAGTCCACTTGTTTTGGACTTAAAACTACTTCTTATTTTCTTTTGGGGTTGCATCCTCGTATTCTAGATATTGGTATTGATGTTTGGTACAACGACTTTCAGTTCCTAGGTGGGATTTTCTACAAGTTAATGATTATGCTATAGTTTTTGCTTATTTTAATTGCTAGTGTACTTTCAGTTACTGGTTTTAGGTTGTTTGTCTAGGCAAAGTGTTGAACTCTATTGGTTCGCTCATCTGGGGGTTGGGTGGGTGCCACTTACGACGGGTTGGGTCGTGACAACATGGGATAGTGAAAGCACCAGGGTCTTACTTTTACTAAACTAAGAAAGATGATACAAGGGCACTACAATGGTGCACATTATCTGATGACTCAAAACTCACCATTCTCTTCGTAGTCACCAAGTCCTTCATGAACTAAGCATAACCCAACATTTGCTCTAGAGCTTCTACAAATGAAATATTTACTGACAGTTGCTTTCACATAGAAATAAACTTATGGAACTTGCCGCCATCCTCCTTCTTATTTAACCTCTGGGGTGAACGGAGGAGGTGGTCTAGGAATTGAAGTGAACATTTTTGGAGTCACCTTCTCCTTCCCCTTTGCTCTAGATTCTTTCTCTGCCTCAACTGGAGACCTACCATTTTTTTCAATCTGGACCTTAATAACTGTCGACTTATAAATATCAATAGACTCTTGTTTCTCTTAAACTTCATCCACTATAACCTATGAATCTGTAGAGAACGTTTCTTTTTGATTTTCAGCAACTACCTCTACCTCATCTTCTAATATTAAACCACTCTGTGTGATAACTGCCATACACTGATATTTTTTGAATTTGGAAAGGTGTCACTAGGCAGCGTCCCTCTCTGTCGTGGATTCAAAGCTGCCAAAATTTGACTAATTTACTGCTCTAGTTGCTTTATAAAAGTGGAGTGAGAGTGTGCTGCCAAAATTTGACTAATTTGCTGCTCTAGCTGCTTTATAAAAGTGGAGTGAGAGTTTACTACTTTGTTCATACTTGAAAAATCACTGCAAATTTCCTTAATTCTAGACGTAGTAGATTTAGCTTTGGTCAGTAACTATTTCAATATATCTTTTGTTTTTGACCCAACTGGGTCATTAGCTAATGGCTAATTATCTCTTCCCCTAGGAGAAACATATACACCACTCCAATTGTTTCAATAGCGGTCTCTATCTCTCTAATTTCCATGATCTCAGTCATGCTTATCATAGTTATTATCTCTATAATTGTTTCGACCTTGATTCTCTTGATCTCGATGCCAAGAGTCTTGATTAGACCCTTCAGCATTAGGATGTGAACCCATTACGTGATTCTCCAAATAATTTGCCTCCTTATCAAACTCTGAATAATATTGTTCTTATCGAGGTGCCTTACCCTGAGAACCTATAATATTCACCTTCTGAGTACTGGATCCCATGAGATGCTTAGTGGTCAAATCCCTTTGCATTTTAAGCTGAGCCATATCCTAATTGTGCGCTTCTTCTCTTGCCAACTGTTCTGCAGACATGCCCTTAATCTAACCACTGCTAGAGACTTTTTCCTGTCTAGTTTTCTCTATTTGTCATAGCCAGTATATCCAACAACTCATTAGTCTAATCATATGTATGTCCATCAAAGTACCTTCAGCAATATTTTCAGCCATAGACTTGTTTACTGTATCCAGGAACCTATAGAAAATCTCAAGTAGCACCTGATTTAATAATTAATGATTTGGACATTGTTTGATCTTCATCTTAAACCTTAGCCAGGCTTCATGCAGTGCTTATCCTAGAGCTATCTGAAGTTGTTAATCTCATCTCTTAACTTAAACATCCAAGAAGGTAGAAAGAATCTTTTGAGGAATGCCACGGCCAGCTCAGCCCAAGTAGTAATTGACTCATTTGGGAGATCATTCAACCATGTAGTAGCTTCCCCAGTCAAGGAGAATATAAAATGTCTGAGTCTGATGGCCTCTTGAGAAACACTTGGGAGCCTATATGCTTTGCAGACTCCTATGAAGTTCAGTAGATGTTTGTTTGGATCATCACTTGGTAGACCCCCAAAATCTCCCGTCAATGTTGATAGATGTAACATGGTGCTGGTAACATCAAACTTGGTGGTTACACCAAGTTGAGGCAGCACAATAGTACCTACAAACCCTGCCAGCTCCACATTTACTTTATCTTCTTGTGGCTACCCGCGCACAGGTCCACGTGGGAGATTGGAATTCATATTTCACAACTAGCGAGCAGGAATAGAAACATTAGGTTCTAGTCCTAGGCATTGTGTTGTATCAACTCCAACATCTCGACTTTGATTATCAGCATCAACAGAAGTAGCATTAACTATAGCCAGATCGACTGCAACAACAATAGCGCATTGAGCCTCAATTAGCTCAACATCCTCAATGTGTCTATGTTGGTACGGTATTTCTCCTAAAGAAAAACAAAAACAACAGAAAAATAAATTAAGAAATAAGAACTATAAGTAGAAATAAACACCAAAGAGAATTTCTAAACCATATGCCCCAGCAACAACGCCAAAATTTGATACAACTAAATTACACCTCCAAAATAGGTAAAAAGTAGTGGCTGTCAAATATAGAACCTAATCAAGAGTTGGGGTTGAATCCCATATAGAATATGACAAGAAATACATAAATAGTAGTTATTCGACTGGTAGTCTTTATTTTTAGAAGGGTTTAACATGAAAAGTAAAAGATCTCAAGACTTGTAGTTATCAGTAACCAATTGTGTGAGAACTTATTATTGTTGTATTCAAATAGTGAGAAGAAACTAGGACCATGTTCTCCATGATTTTATAACTTAGTAGGTCTATAGTATTAGCGATCTATCCCGGTGATTTACATGTAAAATTGATAATTTTTGTTCAACCAAAGTCTTTCAAACCAATTATAAAAATATCACTTGAAACCCTTTCGGTCTTCAAGTGTTTAAGTATTAAGCTTTTCAATGGTTTCAAATTGACTTTCCTTGTGAGAGCTCAAGTCATTAGATGAGGGTTAAAAACCTCAAATCTCTATTGTTAATAACTTTTCCTAAACCTTTACTTCTTTTATCAAGCAAGTTATAACTTATGGCGAGTTCTAAAGTTTGCAACTGCTAAAAAGCGATCAAAGTGAAGAGAATAATAATACATGCATATTCACCATTCAAGAATTACTATTTTATACAACCTACGTTTGTTATTCCATTATGGTTTCCACAACCCTAGCTAAGATGTTTAGCTATTCATGCTTACAAGAATCATATCAAAAGACATAAATAATTTATAATAATTAACTTACAAGAGAAAAGTAGTGAAAACTGAAGTATATTATCCAATTGATGATCAAAATATGTAGCAAAGTATCCAAGAACAAAAACCGATGTATGTTTGTAGCTTTAAAATGTGCGTAAGAGATCAATAATAATGTGTAATGCAAAAAGAAACTCTAAGGGAAATACCTATAGACATAAAATCATATCCTAAATAAACTAGGAAAACTTAGCCACATCAGCACTCCAGGGTTTGTACTTCAGAACTATGATCCATGGTTTTAGAGAGTCAATCGTTCTTTTGCTAAGTCGAACTGGGAACTGTAGGTTCTTACGAGTCAGTTTATGGTCCATGCTTTTGAATTACGATCCATAAACTTGAACCATAGTTTGAATGTCAAAATTGCTTCTTATTAGAACCCTAATCTGTGAATGATAGGACGGGCCATAATTCTGGTTTTACGGTCTATAAATTTGAAACTTTGCAGGATATTGTTTACGATCAACAAAATGGTTCATTCTTTGCAACTAGGGCCATCAAACGAGTCATATTTTCCACTTTAATTTGTCAAGCTTCAGATCATATTCTACAATCAATAGGATGGTTTATAGTTTGATACACTACAATCCGTCATTCTCTTTTATGGTTCTAGACTTAGCAATTTTCATCTTAAACTCTACTTTTTGTTCACAAACCTTGTTTTCCTGCACATAAACACAAAAACTATCATATCTAACAAAAATACACTTATGAACAAAATCCTTAGTTAAAAGCATTAAAAGAGTCGTGAAATCCTAGTACATCAGGAACTAAGCCTATTTTCCTGTCTACTTATGTGATAACTCCGACAAAGTTGAAGGACCAACTTCAGGATTTGTTGAGTGAGGGCTTTATTAGGTCCATTATTTCACCTTAGGGTACTCCAGTTTGTTTGTAAAGAAAAAGGATGGGTCTATGCATATGTATATTGATTATCAACAGTTGAATAAGGTGACCATCAAGAATAAGTAACCTCTTCCACATATTGATGATTTGTTTGATCAGCTTCAAGGTGCCTTGGTATTTTTGAAGATTGAATTGAGGTTGTGGTACCATAAGTTGAGGATCAATGCTTTGTATATCCCTAAGACTACTTTCAGGATCTGGTATGGTCATTATGAATTCTTGGTTGATGTCATTTGGGTTGACTAACACCACCAACAAAGTTTATGGAGTTTGTGAATGGGTGTTTCAGCGATATATGGATTCTTCCATTGTGATTGTGCTCGAGAACCCACCCCAAAGCCAAGTCACCATCGATGATATCTTGGTGTATTCCAAGAGTCAGGTAAATCATGTAAAGCATTTGAGAATTATTCTCCAAAGGTTGAAGGATGTGAAACTATGTGCTAAGTTCTCAAAGTGTGAGTTTTGGTTTAGTTCTATGGCCTTTCTAGGTCATGTTGTGTCCAAAGATAGAATTATGGTCGAATCGGCCAAGGCTGAGATTATTCAAAATTAGTCCAAGCCTACTTCACCCACTGAGATTAGGAGTTTTATTGGTTTAGCATGATATTATAGATGGTTCACGCACGGCTTATCTTCTATTGTAGCTTTATTAACCAAATTGACTCAAAATAATGTTGCTTTTCAGTGGTAGTATGAGTGTGAGGAGAGCTTTCAAAATCTCAAGGCTTTGTTGACTTCACCACCTATTTTGATCTTACATGTGGAATGCTAAAGTTTCACCATGTATTGTGATGCTTCAAGAGTTTGACTTGGTGGTGTGTTGATGCAAAAGGGAAAGGTGATAGCTTATGATTTGAGTTAGTTGAAGACCCATGAGAAGAACTACCCCACTCACAACTTAGAGTTGGTGGCGATAGTGTTTGTGTTAAAGTTGTGGCAACATTACTTGTATGGAGTTCATTGCGAAATGTACATTGATCATCATAGTCTAAAGTATAACTTCAACTAGAAGGATATGAACCTGAGATAGCCTAGGTGGTTAGATTTGTTGAAGGAATATGACATAACTATTCTCTATCATCCTGACAAGTTCAATATAGTGGTGGATGCCTTGAGTAGAAAGGTGGTCAGTATGGGTAGTCTTGCTTTGTTGGTAGCTGAGGAGAGACCATTAGCTATGGATGTTCAGTGTTTGGCCAATAGCTTCGTGACACTTAATATTTCTGAGCCTAGTAGAGTTCTTGCTTTTGTTAAGGCATGATCTTTATTGTTGGAGAAGATAAAGGATAGGCAGTTTGAGGATGAAAAGTTGTGTATCATTCGGGACAAGGTGTTGAGTGGTGAAGCTAAGGAACCAATTCTTGATCCATAGGGTCTTTTAAGGATCAAGGGTCAGATTTGTGTTCCAAGAGTTGGTGATTTGACTAAACTGATCATGGAAGAGGCTCACAGTTTGAGGTACTCTATTCATCTGGGGGCATCCAAGATGTATCATAACTTGAAACAATATTATTGGTGGTGTAGGATGAAGAGAGATATCGTAGAGTTTGTTTCCAAGTGTTTAAATTATCAATAAATAAAGTATGAGCACCAGAGTTGGGTGGTATGACTCAGAGGATTCTTGTACCTGAGTGGAAGTGGAAGAGCTTCACTATAGATTTAATGGTTGGGTTGCCTCAGACTTTGGGAAATTTTGACTCTATTTAGATGATTATAGATAAATTGACCAAATCAGCCTATTTCATTTGGGTGAGGGTAAACTACAATGCAGAGAAGTTAGCGAATATCTATATTTTAGATATAGTTTGGTTACATGGTGTGATAATTTGGTTGCATAGAGTGACCATTTCCATCATTTCATAAATAGGCACTTAGTTCACTTCAAACTTTTGGAGGTTTATGCAGCGTGAGTTAGGTACTCAGTATGATATGAGTATAGATTTTCACCCACAAATGGATAGTCAATTTGAGTGGACTAGTCATCTTTTAGAGGATATACTTCACGCTTGTGTGATCGATTTTGGTGGTCATTAGGACCAAATATTTCCTTTGCTAGAGTTTTCCTACAATAATAGTTACCATTCCAACATTTCATATAGCACCGTTCAAGGCTTTGTATGGAGAAAGTGTAGATCTCTGATTGGTTTGTTTGATTCCTTTGAGCCTTACAGTATGAATTTATTGTGGACTCAATGGATAGGGTGAAGTTGATATAGGACCGGCTATTAATAGCCCTGAGTAGACAGAAGAGTTATCCTGATAGGGTTTGCGTCCTTGAGTTCATAGTTGGTGAGTGGATTTATTTGAAAGTATCACCCATGAAGGGTGTGATAAGGTTTGGGAAGAAGGGAAAGTTTAGCCCGAGGTTTATTGTCCCTTTTGAGATCCTTTGGCTTATTGGGGAGGTTGCCTTTTAGTTACCGTTGCCTCCGATTCTTTCAGTTGTGCATCCAATTTTTCATATTTCAATATTGAAGAAGTACCATTCCGATGATTCTCATGTGATTCAATGGAACTCAGTGGATTTGGATCAGAATCTGACTTTTGAGGAAAAGCATATAACTATTTTGGATAGGTAGACTAGGAAGTTGAGATCTAAGGAGATAGCAGCAGTGAAGGTTTAGTGAAAACATCATCTGGTTAAGGAGGCTACGTGGGAGACAAAGTCATACATGCAGAGTAGATACCCCCAACTTTTTGATAGTTTAGGTACCTTCCTTACTCTTACGTTCGAGGACAAATGTGTGTATAGTGGTGGATGATATAACAACTCTTACAATGATTTTTGGATTTTCTTGCATTTTAACCATTTTACCCCTCCCTAGAGCTTTATTATGGTATTTGTGGTCTACATGAGTGAGTGTCATAGTTCTCGATGTGTTTTTTGGGCTTTATGTGAGTTTTCCATTTTAGAAGGTTTTGAAGTTAATATGGTTGACTTTGGTCAACATTTGGAGATTTAGACGTTGTATCTAAATTTTGGCCAGTTACGTTAGCTCCAAAATGCCATTTTTGGGCAAGTAGAACTGTTGGTTCAGATTTGTAATGACCCTTCCATCGTTGTGAGTGAGCTTTTCATGCGAGAAATTAGGTTATAAAACTTCTAGGTAGGGGAAGTGAAAATTTTGGGCTAGGCTAGTCTTGATTGAAATTTGAGCGAGGTGAGGTCTAGGGAAATCCAGGAAAGGATTGGGTGAAATGAGTAGGTTTGAGCTAGTTTTTATATTAACTAAGGCATTAAGGAGTCTGTATGACTTTTCATAAATGAATTTGGGTGAGTATATCTCTCGATATCGAACTTGACATAAAGGGGTTGGTCTGAAATATCAAGGTTTGAAGGTGTGTTGCAAAATGGGCAAAACTAGGAGGATTCTCGAGTTTCTATCCCAAGTCAGCCTTTATAGTGGGTGACACACCGCTACTTGATGGTGCTATCATGGAGAAATTCTCGCTATAGCGGGATTCAAAGGCGGTCAACCCCGCTATAGCGGGCGGCTTCCGCTACGGCATTACCGCTATAGTGGGATTGGGCCACTATAGTGCGATAGGTCACTGTAAATGAAGAAATTTCCCCAAAAATATTCATTATTTCTCAAGAATATTTTGGGAAGGGCTGTGGCAATTTTGGGAAATCCTTAACACTTTTCCACCATAATCTTTCGCTAAGGTAAGTAATTTTTTTCTCCTAATCTAGTACTTTGATTCTTGTGGCTCAGAATCGATAGTTACAGGCTTGAGGATGGGTTTAACTCAATCGAGGATGGATATTCTAGTGAAAAGGGGGAATGTGGGGATGAAAAACCTGGGTTTCTTGAACTTAGTTGTTATTTAAATATTCTTTATCTTAATTCACTGGCATAACCATGGAATTGCTAGTAAATATGTGAATTTAAGGTGGAAGGACATTGGGATGGGTGGAATGATCATGAAATTGGCCTGGGGTTGGGATTTAGATGTAATCTGGGAATATTTAGGTCATTTGGGTTGATTTTGTGTTTATGTTATTATTTTAGACCAAAATCAAGCTAGAGTTTCAAGAAACAGGAAATCTCTGATCCAGTAGAGCATTTGGGCTTGAAATGAGGTAGGTGATGATTGAATTATGACCCAATTTACATTATGTGTGCATGTTAACTATTTCATTAGTATTGCTTGTACAATATGTGTTTAAGGAATTAGGGAATAAATGCTAAATGATATCATGTTGTCAATCTCATGCAATGAACTTGTCTTAAATACTTGTTGGCTTTACAAGTGTGGTTTGTATTCATTGTGTTTGTGATTATTGTGATATATGTGGTTCTTCGGTTAGCTTAGGTACCATGCCTGGTATAGATTATTGGTTGGCTCGAGTACTACACCTGGTATGGGATATCTATTAGTTGGCTCGGGTACCATACCTGGTACAGATTCTATTATGGTTGGCTCGGGTACCATGCTTGGTATATTTTTTATTGTCCTTCTATGTGTGGGTTCCATGAGTGAATTGGCTTATTTATTGTGATGTATTTATTAAATATTGGTCTATGAGTGGCCGGGTTGGTATGTTTAAATGCTGGGGTTGTTCTTGTGTAGACCAGGATTGCATGTTAAACACTGTAGACGATGTCCTAGAGATCCTTGGGCGGTTCGGGCTACTTGAAATGATATGTTAAAATCATATATGGTTTGTTAACTGTGTTTGAACTTGTCTCATGTAGTTGTTAAGTCAGGTTGATGACTGGGAGTCTTGCTTATATTCACTGATTTAGATTATGCATGTTTGTTCTGTTTTACTAAGTTATAGTTATATGTTCATATCTCGTGTTTTGGAGTTGGCCAATGATCCTACCGGTACACTATTATTTTTGTGTATTGATACTGCACTTGCTCTTCTTTTGTCGAGTACAGGGCATATTTTAACGACTGTTGCGTGACCTTAATTGTGATACATATAACTTCTTAATCTAAGGGTGAGCGGCATCTTTCAAGCTACCATGGATTCATCTACTTGTTCTAGTCCATTGTTCAGACTTGGATTCCTTTTAATTTGGGGTTGCATCCCTGTCTTCTAGAAATGTTTTAGAGTTTTGGTACATGACTTTCAGATTCTAGGGGGTTATGTTCTGCATGCTTTATTAATTTTTAAGATGTGAATCTTGTTTTATTTATGACATATTGGTTCTTAGTTGCTAAATAGGTTAAGTGTTGGCTTATTTAATTGGTTCTCCCACCGGAGGTTAGTGTGGGTGCCACTTGTTGTGGGTTAGGTCGTGATAAAGATGGTATCAGAGCCCTAGGTTTGTTGATCTTGTTATACCAAAATGGGTCTAGTAGAGTCTTGCAAAATGGTACGGAGATGTCTATACTTTTTTTTTGAGAGGCTACAGGACTCTAGGAAACTATCTCTTCTTTCTTCCTTCGTGCTATAACTTTATTCCAATTGGTATCTGGTGATCCAAATTAGTATCTAACTTCCTTCATTATTTTGTCTACCGATGGTTAATACTAGATAGAATGGAGCAAAGGCAGCAACTCCAGCTGCGGGACTGATAACTCGTGGCCAAGGAAGAGTTAGGGGAAGGGGGAGAGCTACACCCGCCAGGGATGGAGCTTAGGTAGCGGCTGCAGTGACACCTCTCCCACCCCAAGATCATATTAAGAAGAAGGTTGAGGTAGTGCATGAGGATGGCGCAGAGCTAGAGGTGGCAGCACCAGTTGGAGATGAAAGTCTTCCCCCTATGTTGTCTGAGGTTATTCAGCAGGTATTGGCAATCCTGAGTGGGTTGTCTAATACTAGAGATACTCCAACTATGCCGTCTAATCAGGTTTTGGGTGCCCATCCCGCTGCCACTTTAGCCCCTAGGATGAATGAGGCCTCAACTACAGATGCATTTTTCCATCCGGTGTTAAGCCATGTCATGACCGGGACCGAGCATGAGTTATTGACCAAGTTCTTGAATATAAAACCTCTGTCATTCCATAGTACAGAAGATTAGAATTCCTTTGAGTTCATCCTACATTTCTATGAGAGGTTGCTTAAGTTGGGGTTTTACAACAACATGGGGTGGATTTTATGACTTTCCAACTGCAGGGTAATGCTATGCAGTGGTGGAGGGCCCATGTGGAGTGTCATTCATAAGCTTCACCTTCGATGCCTTGGGCTTAGTTTCATGCCCTATTTTTGGAGAAGTATGTGCCCCGTACTCGGAGGTATCGCAAGAAGGATAAGGTTTTGGTCTTTGAACAGGGCAATATGTCTGTTACAGCTTATGCGGCTAAGTTCCATGCCTTGACTCACTATGCTACCCAGCTATTGGGAACTGAGGAGGAGAGGATTCACTTGTATGTTAAGGGCCTGAATATTGAATTACAGGTTCTATCCATTCACATGACTTTTGCATGGAAGAGTTTTAATGAGGTGACTGACTATGTGAAGAAACTAGAGGGGGTTAAGCCAGTGGGGTTGGCTAAGGTATTAGCCAAGAAGTCCCAGAATATGGGTAGTTTCAGTGGTTCTTATTCTTGAGGTCCCAGTCAGGAGGTCCATTCAGCTCGTCCTATTTAGTCATCCTTTCCAGTGTCTACAGGTGGTCATTCAGGGGCTATTCAGCAGTCTCCAGCTCCTAGAGTCTAGGGGGCTTCTTATTCTTCTGCCAGCAGGCCCTCTCTTGAGTAAGGATATTTCCATTATGGGGATTTGGGTCATTTTAAGAGGGAATTCCCTTTGAGAAAGGCAGGTAACCAGGTGCAACAGTAGACTAAGGTTGTGATTATAGCGGGTGAAGGCGGAAATGGCAAGGGACTTCCATAGGGTAGAGAGGTAATATTCAGGGAGGCCTTGGTGGTAACACAGGTAATGGTAACACGAGGGGAGAGTGACGCAGTCAGCTAGAGAGGTTGCCTGAATTGCTGATAGAGCTCATTGTTATGCCTTTCCGAGCATGTACGAGGCTGAGGCATCTGATGCTGTGATAATTGGTACTATTTTATCTGTGACCGAATGGCTTCTATTTTATTTATCCGGGTTCCACATATTCTTTTGTATCTTTTTGATTTGCCTTGGGTATGGACTTGATTTGTGATATTCTTGATTATCCTATTCATGTTTCTACTCTGGTTGGGGAGTCTGTGATAGTGACCCATGTATATCATTTATTCTCTGTTGTGTTTATGGGTTTTAAGACTTGGGTAGATTTGGTCATATTGGATATGATGGATTTTGATATTTTATTGGGTATGACTTGACTGTCTCCTTATCACGCTGTGTTGAACTGTAATACCAAGACAGTCAGTCTAGAAATGTAGGGTATGGATAGACTAGAGTGGGAGGGTATGTATAAGCCTAAGCAAGTGAAGATCATATCCTTCGTTCTTTCTAGAAAGATAGTAGGGAAGGGGTGTTCAGCCTTCCTGGCTCATCTTCAGTGTTTTCTAAAATTGACTTGAGGATAGGGTATCATCAGCTGAAGATTAGGCATGAGGATATACTTAAGATGACTTTCTAGACTCGATAGGGGCATTATGAGTTTCTGGTAATGTCATTTGGATTGAACAATGCGCCAGCAGCCTTTATGAAATTGATGAATGGGTTTTTCAAGTCATTCTTAGATTCTTTGATGATTGATTTAATCGATGATATTTTAATTTACTCGAAGAATAAGGAGGAGCATGTAGAACATCTTCATATTGTTTTGGGAATTCTGAAGGAGAAGAAATTGTATGCTAAATTTTGAAGTTTGAATTTTGGTTATCTTTGGTTTCCTTTTTCGGGCACGTGGTCTCGGAAAATGGGTTGATGGTAGATCCCCAAAGGATTGAAGTAGTTAAGAGTTGGGTCCGGCCCAGCTCTGTGACTGAGGTTAGGAGTTTTGTAGGTCTTGCAAGCTATTGTGCAGGTTCGTCAAGAATTTTGCTTCAATTGCTACTCACTTGACAAGGTTGACCCAGAAAGAGGTTCCATTTGTTTGGTCTGACAAGTGTGAGGAGAGATTCCAAAAGCTCAAGACACTTTTTACTACATCCCTTATCCACTCATTGTTGGCTGAAGGTAAGGATTTCATTGTATTTTGTGATGCTTTACATTTGGGTTTGGGTGTTGTGTTGATGCTGGATAGGAATGTCGTAGCTTATACTTCGAGGCAATTGAAGCCTCAAAAGAATAATTACCTGACCCATGTGGCAGTGGTGGTATTTGCATATAAGATCTAGAGGCACTATCTCTATGGTGTCAAGTGTGAAGTGTTCACAGACCGTCATAACCTGCAGTATGTGTTTACACAGAAGGATATGACTTTGAGTTAGAGGAGGTAGATGGAGTTGTTGAAAGATTATGACGTGACCATCCAGTATCATCCGGGTTAGGCAAATATGGTGGAAGATGCATTGAGCCAGAAAGCGATAAGCATGTTTGGTAGTTTCCAAGCAACCCTTGGCTAGAGAGATTCAATCTCCAGCATCCAGGTTCATGCATTTCGGCATTTCAACAAGGGCTGGAGTGTCGGCCAGTATTGAGGTTAAGTCCACATTTTTGGAGGAAATCAAGGTCAAACAGTTTAAGGATGTGCATGTTTTAGCGCATTTTTCACTTTCGTTATTTGAAAAGAAAAAACAATTTCATTTATTTTCTTTTGAAATGGTTTTGACTTGTATTAAACTTGAAAACTTTAAAGGAAATTTTCAAACTTAATTAAAACAGAGTCACCACTTAATTTTTAGGAAAAATCAAGAAAACCTTTGAGAAATATTCGAAAGATTTAAAACAGATAAAAACCTTTCGAATTTAAGAAGTTCGTATTAACATTTCGAAAAGGATTTTAAGGCACTCAAAATGTCCGCTAACCTGTGGTTATCCGACTATTTTTCTAACTTATATTATTTGACTAACTTTGAAAATCATGGGAAAATTTTGAGAAGGATTCATCTTTATTAAATAGAACAATATTTGTTTGTACAAAAATGATAGGCAGTTTTGAACAAGGGTTTTACAATTAAAACTTAATATCAATTTACGAAGATTGAAAATTAATTTAAACATATAAAAATCTTGCAGGTAAAACACATGGTACTCCAATAGGAAATTAAACTAAGTTACTTAAAAAGAGTTAGTATTTTACAAAGTCCAAATAATACAAGTAAAATCTATGCTAAAGGAAAGGAAGAATTTGGGTTTAAACATTTAGGCCCAAACTCCTACTAAACGTCCAATGGACTACCAAAGTAATTGGGTTAAGCCCATTTTAATCTTTGTCTTCGATTGGCCGTTCCTGTATATCAGCTTCTTTTCTTTTGTGTGTGGAACTTAGGCCACGCATATTTTCTTCAAATTTAAACCCCTTTTTGGGAATCTTGAGGGCGGTCTTGACTCAATGAAATTGGGCCTCTTTGGCCCATCAGTGGGAATGCACGGGTGAAGAGTCCATTGTTGACTCATGCGGTAATTTCACATGCAAACATAAGAAAACAAGGAATAAGCATATACTCTGGAATATTTCAACATAACATAAAAAAGATGTCAACAACTTCATGCTTTTCAATTAGGCAGAGAAACAAAGAATCACATATAACCTATACTAAACTGAAGCTAGCTACTGGACAAGTTTGATCATTCTAACATATAGTACTTGAAAACTACTACAGATATGGCCCAAATGACAAGGAAATGTAAAGGGTTTGAATATAATATTTCTAAAGCAAGAAAGAAAAGAGGAGTAAAGATGATCTTTTCCAAATGTGATCATGCTAAATCAAATTTTGACAGAGAGGTTGATTTGCAAATATTTTATACTAATCACACGAGAAGGAGAAAAAGAATACTACAAGAGGAGATTTTTCTCGGAAAAAACAACAACATTGGATGTTTCAAAATGGCCACAAAGGAGTGTTTTTAAACACAAGTCAACATCTAATTTACTAGTAAATCAATTAAATAAGACAAATACTTTAGCTTAATTTAAATCACTAAAAAAAGATTTTAATTCATACTCAAACTTAAGCAAGTGAAATTTTAAGCTAATGGTCATTCTTTATGCTATGACTTTTTATTTTGAAAACATTCACAGGTTGCTAAGACATTGATCAAGCATAGAAGACTAGAAAAGACACATATGGCTCATCTTGACCAAAACTGGAAAATTTCAACTTTTCAGCTAGCCATTCCAAACATTTCAATAAGGGTGTGAACCATGCAGACACACTTAAATTCATCAGAATATGACCAAAGAATAGTAAGAAATAGGGGTATGCACAAGTTTCAAGTTCAACACTCTCAGCTAAGAAGAAGTAAAGGTCACTTTTTCTACCATGAACATGTTAAAGTAGGATACTAGCAGGCCCTTAGAGACACTACAAGAACATTTCAATCATATTGAATGCCATGTTAAACTCCAAATAATGTTACAACATTACTGAAACACCCTTTATTGCAAACTCGAAGCGATTTGCACTTCTATTTCAAAATAAACTGTTAACATAGTTTTGCAACAAGTTAACAACTTATCGAATCACACAAAGGAAACTTAAAGATTTACGACACGATATGAAAGTTCAGACTTTTAGAACTGTACGGTTCAACCATGTTCTAGTAGCAAGACAATGTTATTTCAACTTCTTCAGCTAAGGAATTATGTCACTCAATTATCAATTTCATATAACCAAGTCTAGTAAAGTGAGTACAGGAACAAAGGGTGATTACACAAAATCTTCATACATTGTTTCCACCGAGAAGATTGGACAGAATAAGAAACGACCCCTTTATTTTAACAAGACAAGAACTTGATCTTTTCTAGAAAACCTCAAACAACCAAGCCTTAGAGGCAAAATCCAAAGATATCATACAGGGAGGTGGAACGAGATGTCACCTGTTCTTGGGCAGCGACTGAGACTCTAAGCTTCGTCGGAAAATTTTTCCACCACCGAAACTTGAGTAATTTTCACTGGAACTTGAATCTTTTTGTATAGTTCTCTGAATTTCTGGTTACGTGAGATTAGTGGAATGCTCCACTAAAATCCTCAAGTTTTTCCTCAAAAATCCAGCTACCTTACTTAATGAAATAGGGGGTTTATACAGGAAAATTTTGGGATGAAAATGGGGAGAAAACAGAGGGTTTTCTGGGAAATTTCCTTTGATGAAATTCAGATTCTAATTGGATAAAACTTGGACAGCAATGATTTGTACAATTTCATACAAGAATTCCCCCAGATTTGCAGATGAAATGCCACCTGGGGCTTCTAGTACTTTCTGGTTTTGACAGAGACGGAGTGAGTTTGACGGATGCTAGATGATTTTTGGGGTCGTCTAAGCTGAATCGGTACTGCGTTTTGATGAAACATTAGAGTTTTTTTCTACTTTTATCAAGGGAGAACAAAGAAGATGAAGTGGGGATGTGAGATAGTCGATGTACTACGCGCGCCGACTAATTTGCACGTTCTTTTTGGGGAAAGGGGGAGCGTGAGAGGAACGTGAGGGAGTTTTGAGGAAAATATATGTTTGTGTATATGTGTTTGTGTGAGTATATATTTGCTGGTGAGGAGTTGGGCCGGGCAGGTTAGGCGATTGAGGTAGGCTGGGCAGATTTGTTTTTAGGCCATTAAGTTGGTTGAAACAAAAGGATCCGATGAGGGTTGTTTGAGTTGCAAAATGTGGCCACTCTTAAGTTTAAGGGGCAGCCAAATTGATAGGAATTAGGAAAAATCCAGCTAGAATTTAAATGCTTTAAAGAGTTTAGGCTAGAATAGGAATAGAGCCGAATTAATTATAATTAACCCTTCGAGCTTCTTTAAATTTAAACAATTTGAAATTAAAATGTTTTAACACATAACTACCTCATTTAACACTTATGAAAAGTTAATTTATTCAATTAATCTCTCATTTTGAATTAAGTTAGAGGAAAATCAACATTTTAATCTCCTAAAAAGATTTTCTTATGAAATTAAACTTTAAAATAATTCTTTAAGTAAACTTATATAAATTCCACGTAATTAAACATGAAAGATATAAATTATTACTCCAAACTATTATAAAGCTGATTTGGAAAATGTTTTATCTCTTTTTATAAAACAATTATTTTGAAAATTGTTTAAAATTCAAAAAGACTCAAGATTAATTCATAATGTGGCGGGTAAAAAGTAGTTGTCAACAACTGCCCCTCACTTTGGGTAGGATGAGTGTAATGAACCCTGGGCGAAGGGAATTGACGTTCTTAATTTTATCCAACCACAGATTCATCTTCAGGAAGCGGTTGGTTCTAGCATGAATTTCAAGGAATCATGGCCGAGCTTCGGTATCGAGTTTCTTACATATCTCAGGCTATATGAGAACTCAGGACACTTGTAGTTCAAGATGCTTGATTTTAAGCACGGTTTCAAAGAATTCCAAACTATCATGGTTTCAGAGTATGGAGAGACTGGAAAGTTGGAGAGTAAAAGGATTGGGGGAGGTTAGGAATGCAGCCGAGTTTTCAACATAGAGCCCGCCTATATATACCAAGACTCAGGGAATCAGGTTGCTTGTAGTTCGACTCTATCGGTGGAAAAGTAATCTTTATGTCAAGACAACCTTTGGCTCGGGATGAGTGACAATGGGTTTGAGCTATAAAAAAAGGCTTGTAACCTCTCAACTATGAGTGTGGCGCGCTTCACACCCATAAATAATATTTTACCTGGATGTAATTTCCAAAGCTCAAGGTGTATCATCACCCAGATTTGAAAAGAAGGAATATTGCTTCCAGCGTGAGTTTGAAAAATACTCTAGATGCGAAACTAATACCCAACGATAGAAATACCCACATGCCTTCTGATAGGGATGTGGTTTGATGGCGGTGGTAGTCGTTCCTCATCTCGCGTCCAAAGAGTTTGATATTCCTTTCCGAATTATGTCCCAGTTTGCTGCTAAGAAAAAGTTTCACATTGTGATGCGTCCTTTTTAGTGTAGTCCACACCTGTGGTTTTGCTTTGAGAATTTAATCCTTCTCAGATGCTCTCGACAACATCTCAAAACAAAATTATTAGTAGTAACATAATTCCACTTGGAGAGGTAGTTTCTTGGCCATACCTCATCCTTGAGTTATGTCTGAATCTTAGGTTGTGACATATTTTTGATGTGCTTTGTACCTATTGTTCTGATTCAAGATTTTCATCTTCTTATTTTTGCATTTGTTGCCTTTTGAAGGATATGTCGTCCTTTCCTATTTCTGTCTTGGGAAATAGCGACTTCTATGATGAGAATATGAGAGCCTTTGTAGCTATCAGATAGGATTGCCTTCATGGTGATTTTGAGTATGACGACCTTCCTATTTATTGCGATGTAACGGTCATCGTGAACATTTACGGTGTTCTCTTGAACGTGATAACCTTTGTGGTTATTGACAGTAGTCCTTGCATATACTTTTGGGATAAGTCTTATGCATCATTCGTATCGATGCGACTAAAAGATATTCCCTGAACTGTCAGGCTTTGGGTCATCTTGCACATCATACGACTTTGGATAGAGGCGTCTTATAGATGCCTTTAATTTGTCAACTTCGAGTAATCTTGCAGATTATCTAACTTTGGATAGAGGCGGCTTACAGATGTCCTTTGAATTGCCAGTTTTTGGGTAATCCCGCACTTTTATCCGATCTTGGATATAACGCGGCTTATAGATTTCCCTTGAATTGCTAGCCTTTGGGTATTCCTGCACAATATCAACGTGGATATGTCGTTGCTTATAGATAACCCTCAGACTGTCAATTTTTGGTAGTTTTTCACTTTATCCAATTGCGAATATTATTGCGACTAACGCATTACCCTTAAACGTTCAATCCTCAGGTGATCTTGCACACTATCCAGTTTCAGATATCGCTGCGTCTTACAGATAACTCTTAGTCTGTCATGTTTTTGGGAAATCTTGCACACTATCCAGTTTTAGACATCGATGTGGCTTACAAATGACCTTTGGCCTTCCAACTTTGGGAAATTTGGTTCATCGTCCAATTGGGATAGCGTCTTAGAGACATCGCTTAGACTATATGCTTTTGACCTTTACGACAAGAGGTATTTGATTATCGGGGTGTCAAGGCCTTTGCCATACGATCAAATATAGCTACCTTTTCTGGCAATTGATACTTTCGAAGGTATAAACATCCTTCGATATGAGATTTCATTGTCTCAATGCAATAATAAATCAAGAGTGCATAAATATCATCAACGTTAGACTCTTCCATCTTACGCGATATAGGACATGAATATGTGAGATTCCAGACTTGGAATAATAAATAATAATAAAATCCTCAATGTCAGACTCCGTCATCTTACATGATATGGAATATAAATATGCCTGGCTTGGCATAATAAGGAAGCAAATACATCCTCAACGTTAGACTCCTCCATCTCGCACGATATTGGATATAAATATGCCAGGCTTGGCATAATAATAAGAAAGCAAATACATCCTCAATGTCAGACTCCTCCATCTCACACAATATCAGATATAAATGTGCTGAATTCCAGACTTGGCATAATAATAATAATAATATACTCAACGTTAGACTCCTCTATCTCACGCGACATTGGATATAAATATGCCAGGGTTGGCACAATAATAAGAAAGCAAATACATCCTCAATGTCAGACTCCTCCGTATCACATGATATCGGATATAAATATGTTGAATACCAGATTTGGCATAATAATAAGGATGCATGAATATATGTGGCATAAATATGCATAATACAAATATCCTCAACGTTAGACTCCTCCGTCTTATGCGATATTGGATATAAATATGCTATTGGGTCGATCCTATGCAACAAGTGGTACTTAGGGATGCCTCTGAATGTCATCCTCTTTGAAACCAATCGGTAGAGGGTCATAATCTTCGCAGCAAATGTATCTGCGGTATTTGATGATGATGGTCCTCTTGACATGGTCCTATATGCAAATATGACATGGCCCTTTTGGCATGGTCCTCTCGACATGCAAATATAACATGGCCATCTTGGCATGGTGCTCTTGACATACAAATATGACATGGCCCTCTTGGCATGGTCCTCTCGACATGAAAATATGATAATGATGTAGATAATCATGCAATGGCATATGTAGCAGTTGCAAAAAATATTAGCTTTGATTTTTATGTTGTCTTGTTGACTCCTTTGTGTGTACCTGTGCTCAAGGCAAATAATTAGTAGACACAGCGTCGCTTTTGCTAGCGACCACGGTCAAACTTGAAAAACTTTAAAGACAACATCTATGAAGCTAATCAAAACAACTTTGTTTCAAAGGTGAATGAAATGGTCGTGCCCATTTCTGGGGACAGCCACAAGTACCATTTTTGAACATCGTCTGTTCATGGTGCTTTCTGACTTGCTGGGGATTGGTGGAGAATGTCATCGATCTCTCATTTGGTGTTCCAATTGAAGTTGACCAAAATTTCTTGATTTTCTTGGAGACTCGAGGATGTTGTCGATCCCTCTTTATTTAGTAGCTCCTGCGAACTACAAAATGACCTGCCCGTTTTAGGGACTTTTGCCTCATTGGATCCTTTCCACTCTTTTGGATTTTATCACCAAATTCGAGGCATCTGGTCTTCTTTCGTCTCCTTTGAACGCGTTGGATAATTTGGGATTGATTTCTAACATACTTTTTTGAGACAACCTGCATCCACAGTAAAATTGTTAGTTTTTGGTGAAACTGATCTGTGTTGACCTTCTTCGATATTCTGCTCCTTGTTTTATCTTTTTTGGGTGCTTTCCATTCTCGGGTACTCGTCGTCCTCAACTCTCTAGGTCACAGTAGACATAAGACAAAGTCAATTTATAAATGAGTAAAACTAATTATGTTGTGAAGATTTTTTCAAACAAGTTCTTTTGAAGACAAAGAATTTTGAGAAAGGATAGTTTGAAAAGGTCTCTGCCCGACATGTCATGTGCTAGCTCAACGAATGTCCTTTATTCGAGGCCTTGATATTTCTGACATACTGTTGGCGGACTCTGAAGATCCTTTGTCGTCCTAGCTGGAGAGTTCAAAAAATGTATTTTGAGAAATCTATCACAGCTAGGGATTAATACACCTTGGACTGGGGATTTTGAAGTAGACTCTGATCTCTCAGTGTTGGGGAACTTTCCAGAGTTTAATTCTTCACTCTTGAATGAAGCTTAAGTGGAAATTTTGAGGTCTTCCTAAAAAAATTTGCCCCAGTTTAAAGGTTTCATGATGAATCTTGTCCCAATTAGTGAGAGATTTTAAACTCTATGGGGATTACAAGATTCTTTATCGATGTTTGTTTCCGTTGCTCTTCGGCACACTCTGTATTCTGACTTGTTTGGAGGACAATATTCACCTTCTGAATTTTTGAGATTCCTTTCTCGAAAATTCTGCCCCAGTTTTCATTTCCTGGGTGATATAACTAAACTGTTGTGGCGCCTACATATCCTATTGAAGCAGGAATTAGGTCAAACATAGTTCCCACACTTATAGCAGGAGAATGTTGGAAATAATTAAAGGAATGACCGAAGCCGACAAAGGCCGCCTACGTATCTCATTCTTGAGAATTCAGGTCAGACGTAGTTCAAGAAGAAAGGGGAAAGATAGATTTTCCTAAGGGGTTGACTGAAGCCGACACAGGCCGCCTACGTATCTCATTCTTGAGAATTCAGGTCAAACATAGTTCATACAAAAAGGATAGGGAACTTTTAAGCTATTACAAAGCATAAAAATGATTACAATCTGGAAGTGTGATTACAGGGAAAGAAAATGAAAGAAAAACTATCATTCGTCATAGTATCTCTTCACAACATTGGAGTTGATCAGTTTGGTCCACACTTGGCCATCCATCTTGGACAAAATCAAAGATCATCTGGATAACACTTTTTGGACAACATACGGGCCTTGCCAAATAGGTGCAAACTTTTGTTTTATCTCGTGGGAGGAAAGGATCAATTGTTTATTCCCTGGATTGAATTTTGTATTTACCAATAACATTTGGGAGATGATATTTTTGCCCATTCTCATCCTATTATTGTAGGACCCATCAAAGATGTCGATGTATGTCTTGAGCAGACTGATAAGTTCTTTCTTTTGCGCTTCAGTCAATTGGACACTGATTCTGGTTTCTTTGACCTCTTTGCCATCCCCTAGATTGACCGTCTTGATTTCCTCTAGGTTGGGTTTTTCTCGTTTTTCAAAATTTTTTAGTTCTTCTGTCAACTATTCAAGAACCATGGTTTCTTAATCATATTCCTCAAAATCATTATTGTCTAGCTCAGTTTGTTCGTTAAGCTTTTGACATGACATGACAGTGATAGATTTTAACTTATTATTAATGAAACTAAAACAAAGCAGGTTTGATAATAACAAGTAAACATAAATAATTTCGAACATTAAATGTTTTCAAAATAAGGAGGCTTTCATTGAAATTCTGAAAATATTTACAAACTATGGCTACAACCCGCATCAGTGCAGGTTCATGCCTTTTGGAAAGCAATAAATTGTGCGAGGAACATTAAAGAATAAAGGGTGGGTTGCGGAGCCTCATCCGGACCATAACCGATTTTCATAAAACAAAGTCTTTGTCTACCCAGCTGAGTGAAGAGCCATGAGGGGGGTTGCGACCCAATTCTGCAACTTTTCGGCGGGCCTAGCATCCCTAATCATGACTGCTTCGGAGGTTTCTTTTATTATAGCATCTCGCATTCCTCAAATAACTTTCTGATTTCGTCCTCTAACCTATCGCTTAGCGGACCAATATGCACCGAGAATGACTGATACAAGTGAGGGAGAAGTTTTAGTAGTCCCGACTGCTTCTCCTTTTTGACTCTTGACTTGTTCTCTCAGGCCACATACCCTAAGCCATGCCTGGTCAGTTGTCCGGGAATGCTTATGGGTTTACTCATACCATCAGAATTCTTTCCCAGTCCAAAGCCTGGCTCATATCTTCCCCCCATCATCATAGTCGCAAGCATTTTATAGATATGTGGCATGGGGATTTGAGGAGCAAGATCCTATCTAGTGGTATTGAGAATCTCTACGGTGTAGAAGTTTCTCTCTCTCAGGACTTCTTCGATCACCGGAACAAAACCATTGGGACGGCTTAGGTGACTCCCCTCGCCATGAATGATAACCTCATAATCTTACCAGATGAACTTTACCACTTGATGCAAAGTTGATGGCACGGCTCCAGCTCCGTGGATCTATGGTCTTCCCAAAATCAAGTTGTAACTGGTGGTAATATTCATGACTTGTAATTTTGTATGAAACTCAGCAGATCCCATTTGGATATATAGGCTGACTTCTGTGATAGTATCTTTTTGACCGCCATCAAAGACTATCACATTGACCCTGCTCTGGTGAATCTTTCCCAGATCATCTTCCAATTGGGTAAGTGTAGACAACGGACAGATGTTCAGCCCCGAACCATCATCAATCAAAACTCCATTTATAATCTTTTCTTGATATTTGACAGTTACCTGCAAGACCTTGTTGTGCATTAACCCTTTAAAGGGTAGTTCAGCAATACTCAAAGTAACTATGGCTTTTTTGGCATTTAATTCTTTTTAGGGCTAATCGACACTATTGACTTGCTCACAACCCATTCTTCATCGACCTCTATCATGTTAATAGTGGCTCCTCCATGATTCGGGAGTGGGTTGTTATTAAGATTGGATGGTGCGGTTTGTAGTGTGACCACTCTTTGATCAATCAAATCTTGAATTTTGTGCCTAAGGTTAATGCAATCTTCGGTATCATGTCTGACTCCTCTGGAATGATAAGCACAATGTCGGTCAGCCCTGAAGAAACGAGAGTCGGCATTGCCTGGTTTCGGTTGTATCAGCTAAATAAATCCACCAGCCTTCAGTCTCTCATATAACTAAGTTCTGGTTTCAGCTAACTGGGTGAAAGTTCGAGGAACTTTCTTTTCTAAATTAGGGCGAGGGAGATTGGTATTAGCGGGAGGCGAAGCCTGGCGATTGTTTTGGTTCTCGGGAGCCTTTTGATACACTTGGAAGTTTTGAGGAGGAGCTTGGTAAGTGGGTTGCATATTTGGTTGTGGAGCTTGGTATATAGGCTGCAAGTTTGGTTGAGGAGCTTGGTAAATAGGTTGAGTATAGAAAACTGATTGAGGGTTTTTTGGAGTTGGGGGAGGGGTTGTTGGAACAAGTGACTTTTTGTAGTTGGCTCCGAAGGGTTTCCGTGATCTCGGGCTAGGACTGGAGAATACTGAGACACCTCTTCCCTCTTCTTCTTGGGAAATTCTGTTGATCCCGAGGATGTTGAGGCCTTAGTAATCTTGCCACTATGAAGACCTTCTTTGACAATTTCACCAATCTTAACTAGGTTGGCAAAGTTTGCTTTAACTACCGATATTATTTTGTCGTAGAACTCCGACTCTTGAGAGCGCATAAACACCGCGCTTATCTCTTCTTCGATCATGGAAGTCCGAACTCTCGCTGCCTCTTTTCTCTATCGATAGGCGTAGTCTCTGAAGTCCTTGTTCGATTTTTGCCTGATACGCCCCAGAGAATACCGGTCCGGGATGACTTCCACATTATATACAAACCTTTGAGCAAAGTCTCTGGCTAGATCACTCCATTTAGACCATTCCTTCAGTTCCTGAGAGGTGAACCATTTTAAAGCCTCTCCGCTCAAACATTGGCTGAAGAGCCTCATTAATAGAGCGTTGTTCTTCCGAGCACCGACCATTTGGTCACAATAGCTTCTTAAATGAGCTTCAAGATTTCCAACACCGTTGAATTTCTTGAACTTGGAAATCTTGAATCCGTCTGGCAGGTCCATTTTTGGATGGATACAAAGATCATCATAATCATAGCCTTTTTGTAAGGCGAACCTTGAAACTCTCTAATCCTGGCTATCTCCTCATTTATCTGTGCCATGTCACGGTCGTGTTTCTTCTATGTAGACCTCAGTTCTCTCTCCTTCTCCTCGTAGTGGTCCAGCTCAGGGATTTTTTGGAGAATGGGGTATGGTTCTACCATAGCGTGGAAAGTGATTGATGATATGTTTTTCACAAGTGGGGGCTGGACATGTAGAATGGCATTTGGATATATGGGGGTATAGTTCTGTGGGTTGGTGACATTAGGATGGTTATTTTGGGAATCGTAAGTGTTTAGTGGTGTGTTCTGGTAATTCGAAGGGATTTTTTCTGGGAGGTAGGCACTTGGGTTGTTGCTCTGGTTAGTGTGCTGGATAGGAGGAGTATGAGTTTTGTACAGGGACCTGATGTGGGAAGGATTATTGGAGGGAGGTTCATTGGAAAGTCTGGGGATGGAAGAGGAAGGGATATCTCCTGGCTGGTTTTCAGTCAATGGAGAGTTGAGTAGAGGGATTTGGAGCGGGGGATGAAGGTTACCCAAAGCTGGAGTGTTGGCAGCAATAGCTAAACTAGCCATATCCTTGGTTTTCTGTACTTCTTCTTGCCTCTTTTCCAATTTTCTTGCAAGCTCTGCAATCATTTCGCTTTGTTCAGCGATAACATTGTCTCTCACAGCCAAAGCATTCTCTTCTTCACTATCAGTTATTCTCCCTTTAGAAAAATGAAGGTTAGAGGATGAATCCAGGTGTGCCTTTGAGCGGGTGAAGTAAGGATGTTCGGCCAGTTTCATCAACACAGATCAGTTTCTACTACATGTTGAAGTGAAAAATAACTCAAAGGCCAATATGTTAGATCCCGTTGGTAATAAATGATACAAGATATATGACAGGAAATAAACACATAAGAATTACTTTAAACACATTAAAGTTGCTTTTCGTCAAGGTAAATTGATCCACGGGTAATTTTGACTCAAAATCTCGATGGATAAGATTTTACCCGTCGATTTCGAATAAATATATTTTATCAGAAAGGTTGACTTGTCGAGTCTTCATCTTTTGATTACTTGTCTTGCAGCACTTGATGTATCTTCTGAACTTTCTGACATCCTTTTCAAAGTGGAGAAATACAAAATTCTTAAAGATAGGGTCCGGGCCTTGAAACGCTACCTATACATCTCATGAAGGAGAATTCAGGCCCTACGTAGTTCGAATAGGTAATATATAAATTTTGTTTCATTACATTTCATCCACTATCTTTGATTACAAAGGAAAAGTAAAAATGACATAAAGGTAATAACTAAAAATTAAAACTCTGCTACTTTTAAAGCTTTATTTGGATAGTGGTGAGTCTTCTGGACTCTTCTCGATCTTCTTCTTCACGGACGATACGGTGGAAACTCAATCTGGACCCTTCCTGCGTCTATGAGGTCTTCAAGGTCAATCCTGAAAGTGCGACAATTTTCTATGTCATGCCCTCCTGCTTCAGCATGGTAAAGACATATTTCTTTGCAATTGTGCCAAGCTTGGGACATTTTCCCCCCCTTTCTTTCGATCGGCTCACTAATACCAGCGTGGACTAGCTTGAAGTAGATGTCGAGGTATGTATTGTAAAAGACGGTGAAATCATATTGGTGAATCAGGTTATCCTGGTTGTTTGGCATTCCCGGGCTTACTCTGTCACAGATCGGCAAAGTGTGAGGGGCCCATATGTGATTAATTTGCCCAATGTTGATCATCTCGTGAATCCTAACTCTTATTATAGTGCATTCATTGGTAGTATGCCCTTTTTGGCGCAGATGGTAAGCACATCTTTTATGTGCGTCTTTGGGGTTATACCAAGAATTCGGGGTTTGATCAGGCTGTAGGATTCCCATAGTCTTCAAAGCTAGGAATATGACTGAGCGTGTGACAATTCTAGGCCTTCGGTAACTCTCTCGAATGTGAGCCTTGAGAATAATCTTACTTATCCCTGGTTTAAACCTAATTGGTAAAATGGGATCGTCCCTAATGTTAGCCCAGTAATCTGAGATTCGGTTAAAAGGCTGGATATGTTCATCGTTTTCTCCCACAGACTCTTTGTCATTTCCTATGACTGATGCTGACCTCTTAAGCGCCAATTGGTACTTTCGATCCATTTCCTTGATCATTTCTTCTGTATGGGCTATCCTTGCGTCAACATTGGCTATCTTCTCTTCCATAATGGCTATCTCTTTATCCACTTCCGCGGACCTGACTGTTAACTTTCCTCCCACTTGCTTGGCTTCCTTAAGTTGTTCCTTCAGTCCGTTGATTTTTTGGTGAATCTCTTCCATTCTTTTGCGCATCATTTCTTCGGTGTCCATGGCAAGTCAACCTTCCTGAGAATTTTTTTTTGAACGTTTATAGGAAGCTTGAGCTTTTTCTAAGGAACTAGGAGAACTCGAGGAGTGATTTGGTAGGACTTTATATAGTGAGTTATATTTCTGCCTACGGTGTTCTAAAAATTCTTGGAAAATAGGAGTGGATTAATTTATTCTTGATTCAAGCAACACACGTAGCACATAAAGCAATTATAACACATAAGAATATATAATAGCGCGTGTATCCTAACTTGGTGACCTTTTTGTGTGAAAGGTAGGCCTAGCGTTTTGAAAGACGTATATGTCGTATAGAATTATTTCATTGCCTTCAAAATATATATATATATATATATATATATATATATATATATATATTTGATCAAAACTTCCCGGTAAGGGATGCAAGCAAGCCGAAAGGGGATACACTTTGAAAAAAAGAGGAAATAATGTATAAAGTAGGCCCGTGCAAAGGCAAAATAAAGCAAACCCACGCAGGGGTATTTTAGGAAAATCAATACAAAATGATAAACCCATGTAGGGGTGGCATTATGATGCTCCTGACAACGATCCTTCATTCATTTGGCCCTTCTTGGACTCCTTTGTGATCTCTCGAGGTTCGTACAACCATTTGAATTTGAGGAAACTATACATCCTACAAAACAGATAACTAATTAGATATCCCATTTCGGGGACAACAGTCTAATTCTTTTGACATATACGTCTTTCGAATAAAACATAATGGTATGATTGTATTTTTGGGTTGGTTGCCCTTTTCGACTCAAGGTGGTCTTGCTAATGGGCCCGATACCCTTGGGGGTCAACTTAGGTCAATGCCTATTCACGAGATTTGGCTTCTCTCTACGCTAATTTGACTAGAGTGGGTATTGAAAAGAGACTAGGAACCCGAGTGGACAAATGCAGGCTGAAATAATGAACAAGTGTCGGCCAACCTGGAACCAACTAATTGCTCATTATTTCAAGAATTCTGGTTTTTTAAGTAGAGAAGCAACCGTGAATGCATGCGTAATCCCTTTTTTCCTAATGCATTCTAATTTTTCCATTTGGCAGAACCTGTATGCCATGAATGCAATAATTTATATTTTTTGCAAATATTTAAACACATAAGCAAATAGGTGCTGAAATTAAAATTATTACATTCCCGAATAGTTAGTTCAAATAGAGCAAATAAGTTAGAAAAATATTTTGGTTAGAACTTAGTTTTTCCCCAGCAGAGTCATCGTTTCTGTTTTATCGCGTTTTTCAGTTTCGTTATTTGAAAAGAAAAAGCAATTATTTTTTTTTGAAACGGTTTTGAGTTGTATTAAACTTGAAAACTTTAAAGGAAATTGTCAAACTTAATTAAAACAGAGTCGCCACTTAATTTTTAGGAAAAATCAAGAAAACCTTTGAGAAATATTTGAAAG
The DNA here is from genome assembly GCA_003996215.1 of Jaltomata sinuosa. NCBI lineage: Eukaryota > Viridiplantae > Streptophyta > Magnoliopsida > Solanales > Solanaceae > Jaltomata > Jaltomata sinuosa. The sequence goes on along the minus strand of QJPP01001835.1, from coordinate 286,910 downwards.
ATTTAAAACAGTTAAAAACCTTTAGAATTTAAGAATTCAGAGTAAGAAGTTCATATTAACATTTCGAGAAGGGTTTTAAGGCACTCAAAACGTTCGCTAACTTGCGGTTATCCGACTATTTTTCTAACTTATATTATTTGACTAACTTTGAAAATCATGGGAAATTTTTGAGAAGGATTCATCTTTATTAAATAGAATAATATTTGTTTGTAGAAAAATGATAGGCAGTTTTGAACAAGGGTTTTACAAGTAAAACTTAATATCAATTTATGAAGATTGGAAATTAATTTAAACATATGAAAATCTTGCAAGTAAAACACATGGTACTCCAATGGGAAATTAAACTAAGTTACTTAAAAAGAGTTAGTGTTTTACAAAGTCCAAATAATACAAGTAAAATCTATGCTAAAGGAAAGGAAGAAGTTGGGTTTAGACACTTAGGCCCAAACCCCTACTAAATGTCCAATGAACTACCAAAGTAATTGGGTTAAGCCCTTTTTAATCTTTGTCTACGATCGGCCTTCCATGTATATCAGCTTCCTTTCTTTTGTGTGTGGCACTTAGGCCACGCTTATTTTCTTCAAATTTAAACCCCTTTTTGGGGATCTTGAGGGCGGTCTTGACTCGATGAAATTGGGCCTCTTTGGCCCATCAGAGGGAATGCACGGGTGAAGAGTCCATTGTAGATTCATGCGGTAATTTCACATGTAAACATAAGAAAACAAAGAATAAGCATATACTCTGGGATATTTTAACATAACATAAAAATGATATCAACAACTTCATGCTTTTCATGATATGTAAAGGGTTTGAATATAATATTTCTAAAGCAAGAAAGAAAAGAGGAGTAAAGATGATCTTTTCCAAATGTGATCATGCTAAATCGAATTTTGGCAGATAGGTTGATTTGAAAATATTTCATACTAATCACACGAGAAGGAGAAAAAGAATTCTACAAGAGGAGATTTTGCTCGGATAAAAATAACAACATTGGATGTTTCAAAATGGCCACAAAGGAGTGTTTTTAAACACAATTCAACATCTAATTTACTAGGAAATCAATTAAATAAGACAAATACATTAGCTTTATTTAAATCACTCAAAAAAAAATTTAATTCATACTCAAACTTAAGCAAGTGAAATTTTAAGCTAATGGTCATTCTTTATGCTATGACTTTTTATTTTGAAAAGATTCACAGGTTTCTAAGACATTGATCAAGCATAGAAGACTAGAAAAGACACATATGGCTCATCTTGACCAAAACCGGGAAATTTTAACTTTTCAGCTAGCCATTCCAAACATTTCAATAAGGGTGTGAACCATGTAGACACACTTAAATTCATCATAATATGACCAAAGAATAGTAAGCAATAGGGGTCTGCACATGTTTTAAGTTCAACACTCTCAGCTAAGAAGAAGTAAAGGTCACTTTTTCTACCATGAACATGTTAAAGTAGGAAACTAGCAGGCCCTTAGAGACACTACAAGAACATTTCAATCATATTGAATGTCATGTTAAACTCCAACTAATATTACAACATTACTGAAACACCCTTTATCGCAAACTCGAAGCAATTTGCACTTCTATTTAAAATAAACTATTAACATAGTTTTGCAACAAGTTGACAACTTATCGAATCACACAAAGGAAACTTAAAGATTTATGACACGATATGAAAGTTCAAACTTTTAAAACTTTATGGTTCAACCATGTTCTAGTAGCAAGACAATGTTATTTTAGCTTCTTCAGCTAAGGAATTATGTCACTCAATTATCAATTTCATATAACCAAGTCTATTAAAGTGAGTATAGGAACAAAGGGTGATTACACGAAATCTTCATACATTGTTTCCACCGAGAAGACTGGACAAAAAAAGAAATGACCCCTTTATTTTAACAAGACAAGAACTTGATCTTTTCTAGAAAACCTCAAACAACCAAGCCTTAGAGGCAAAATCCAAAGATATCATACCCTCGTTGGGACCTAAAAATGAGGAAGGAAAAGGGGGAAAAGGAAGACTTGAAATCACAAACTCCATCTTCGAACATAAAAAAGGTTGCTAATTAATTTGATAGAAATTCCTCACTATGGTCATGCTCCAAAAGAGAATTTGACTCAAGGAGCTTGCTTAAAAAGAACCCACGAATTTGCACAGCGTCATAGGAATATGCCACCAACTCAGGTTTAACACCTTCACAGGAACAACATGGTTGACAACTACACATAAATAAGCTTCCTATGCTAACCAGTGATCACAAAAATGCTCTCATATAACATGTTAACAGATATTAAGACGGGAAGAATAGAGAACAAAGCAAAGCAAAAAGTTCAATAAAACTTTTAAGTTTGACAACAACTTCACACAAACGGATCTTTAAACCTCATTCATAATTCTTTTAACACAACCAACGCATATGCTCAAAAAAGACCAGCCAAAAACCAATAATATTCTACTAATTATAACAAAAACAATGAAAGAAACAAGGGGGTGGAACGAGATGTCACCTGTTCTTGAGCAACGACTGATACTCTAAGCTTCGTCAGAAAATTTTTCCACCACCGAAACATGAGTTATTTTTGCCGGAACTTGAATCTTTTTGTATAGTTCTCTGAATTTTTGGTTACGTGAGATTAGTAGAATAATCCACCAAAATCTCCAATTTTTTCCCCAAAAATCCAGCTACCTCACTCAATGAAAGAGGGGGTATATATAGGAAAATTTCGGGATAAAAATGGGGAGAAAACAGAGGGTTTTCTATGAAATTTCCTTTGATGAAATTCAAATTCGAATCGGATAAAACTTGGATAGAAATGATTTTTACAATTTCGTACAAGAATTCCCCCAGATTTGCGGATGAAATGTCACCTGGGGATTCTAGAACTTTCTGGTTTTGTCAGTTCGCGAATTGACAGAGACGGAGTGAGTTTGACGGATGCTAGACAATTTTTGGGGTCGTCTAAGCTGAATCATTGCTGCATTTTAATGAAACGTTAGGGTTTTTGCCTACTTCTGTCAAGGGAGGACGAAGAAGACGAAGTGGGGATGTGAGCTGGTCGATATACTATGCGTGTCGACTGGTTTGCGCGTTCTTTCTGGTGAAAGGGGGAGTGTGAGAGGAATGTGAGGGAGTTTTGAGGGAATTATATATATTTGTGTATATGTGTTTGTGTGAGTATATGTTTGTTGGTGAGGAGTTTGGTCGGGCGGGTTAGGTGATTGAGGTAGGCTGGGCAGATTTATTTTTGGGCCATTAAGTTGGCTGAAATAAAAGGATCTGATGAGGGTTGTTTGAGTTTTTGCCACATTTTGCACTCTTAAGTTTAAGGGGTAGCCAAATTGATAGGAATTAGGAAAAATTCGGCTAGAATTTAAATACTTTAAAGAGTTTAGGCTAGAATAGGAATAGAGACGAATTAATTACAATTAACCCTTCGAGCTTCTTTAAATTTAAACAATTTGAAATTAAAATATTTTAACACATAATTACCTCACTTATCACTTATGAAAAGTTAATTTATTCAATTAGTCTCTCATTTTGAATTAAGTTAGAGGAAAATTAACGTTTTAATCTCCTAAAAGGATTTTCTTATGAAATTAAACTTTAAAATAATTCTTTAAGTAAACTTATATAAATTCTGCGTAATTAAATATGAAAGATGTAAATTATTACTCAGAACTATTATAAAGCTGATTTGGAAAATGTTTTATCTCTTTTTATAAAACAATTATCTTGAAAATTGTTTAGAATTCAAAAAGGCTCAAGATTATTTTGTAATGTGGCGGATAAAAATTGGGTGTCAACAGTGCAATTAAATAAGCTCCAGAACAAGGTGGTATCTGGGGAGACCCTGGACTCCACATTTGATGCGTGTCGGGTGTTGTGTTTTAGAGGGCAGATATGTGTCCCTCGGATTGATGCTTGGTTCAGAATGTGTTAGCTGAAGCTCATGCTTCACGATACTCTATTCATCCAGGCTTTACCAAAATGTACCGGGACTTAAGGAACCTTTGTTGGTGGCTTGGGCTGAAAAGGGACATTGTAGAATATGTATCCAGGTGTCACAATTGTCAGCAGGTGAAGTATGAACATCAAAGTCCTGCAGGTTTGCTTCAAAGGATTCTCATTCCTGAGTCGAAGTGGGAAAGGATAGCCATGGACTTCGTGGTAGGTCTTCCTAAGACCTTAGGGAAGTATGAATCAATTTGGGTCATCGTAGACAGGCTGACTAAATCAACCCATTTCATTCCAGTCAGGGTGGATTATAACTCCCAGCAGTTGGCCAAGATCAATGACAAGGAGATAGTAAGGTTTCATAGGGTTCCACTTTCCATCATTTCAGACAGAGGTTCGCAGTTTACTTCTAAGTTCTGTGGCAAGTTGCACGAAGAGTTGGGTACCCAGCTTAATTTTATCACAGCTTTTCATCCTCGGACGGATGGTCAGTCTGATAGGATGATTCATGTACTGGAAAAAAATATGCTGAGAAAATGTGTGATTGATTTCGAGGGCCATTGGGATCAGTTCTTATTTTGTGTGAATTCTCATACAACAACAGTTATCGCTCTAGTATTGACATGGCACTATTCAAGGCACTTTATGAGAGGAGATATAGATCGCCCATAGGGTAGTTCGAGGTAGTGATGTGAAGCCTTTGGGCATTGATTTGGTAAAGGAAGCTCAGAAAGAATTGAAACGTATCCAAACCAAGTTATTAGCAGCCCAAAGCAGGAAAAAAGAGTATTCCGATCGAAAGGTAAGAGATATGTCATTTCAGGTTGATGAACAGGTTCTGTTTAAGGTGTCACCTATGAAGGGGTAATGAGGTTTGTCAAAAGGGGTAATCTTAGCCCTCGATATATTGGTCCATTTAAGATTCTCGAAAGTGTGGGTCCGGTAGCTTACATGTTAGCATTGCCGCGCAGTTTATGTGGAGTCCATCCAGTTTTCCATGTATCCATGTTGAAGAGATACCATAGGGATAGGGATTACATCATCAAATGGGATTCAGTCTTATTAGACAACGACCTACAATATAAAGATGAGCCGGTTGCTATTCTTGAACAGGATGTTCGAAAGTTGAGGACAAAGGAAATTAGATCAGTGAAGGTTCAATGGAAGCATGATCCGATTGAAGAAGCCACTTGGGAAACTGAGAAGTACATGCGGGACAAGTAGCTTCACTTGTTTGAGGATTCAGGTACTACCTTCTTCTTGATTTATCTCATTTTTCTTATTTGATCATTCGAGGATAAACGATGGGTAAATTGGTATCTATTGTAATTAATCTTCCCATCATTATGGGTGACCTTTTTATGAGAGAAATCAGGTTAAAAAACTTCTGGGTTGGGGAGTTGAAAATTTCGGGCTAGGCTAGTCTCGAATGAAATCTGAGCGAGTGAGGCCTAGGGAAATCTTGCAAAGGATTGGGCAAAATACGAAGGTTTGAGCTAGTTTTTTTATTAGCTAAGGAGTTAAGGAGTCCATAGGACTTTTCAGAAATGAATTCGGGTGAGTATAACTCCCGATATCAAATTTGACATAAATGGGTTGGTCTGAAATGTCAAGGTTTAAAGGTGTGTTGCAAAATGGGCAAAACTGGGAGGATTCCCAAGTTTTTGTCCCATGTCAGCTCCTATAGTAGGTGACACGCTTCTACCGTGATACTGCTATAGCGAAGAAATTCTCGCTATAACAGGAGTCAAAGGCGGTCAACCCCGCTATAATGGGCAGCTTTTGCTACAGCAGTGCTGTTATAGCAGGATCGGGCGCTATAGTAGGATAAGTCGTTGTAAATGCAGAAACTTTCCCAAAAATATTCATTATTTCTCAAGAATGTTTTGGGGAGGGCTATGGCGATTTTGAGCGATCCTCAACACTTTTCCACCATAATCCTTCACTAAGGTATATAATTTTGTTCCCCTAATCTAGTACTTTGATTCGTGTGGCTTAGAATCGATAGTTACGGGCTTTGGGAAGGGTTTCACTCAATCTATGATGGATGTTTTGGTGAAAAAGGGAAATGTGTAGATGAAAAACCTAGGTTTCTTGAACTTGGTTTTTATTTAAAGATTCCTTACCGTAATTCACTAGCATAACCATAGAATTGGTAGTAAATAGGTGAATGTAAGGTGGGAGGACCCTAGGATGGGTGGGATGGATATGAAATTGGCTTGGGGTTAGGATTTAGATGTAATTCGGGAATATTTAGGCTATTTTCGTTGATTTTGTGTTTGTGTTATTGTTTTAGACCAAGATCAAGCTAGAGTTTCAAGAAACAGGAAAGCTCCGATCCAGTAGAGCATTCGGGCTTGAGTTAAGGTAGGTGATGGTTGAATTATGACCCAAATTACGTTATATGTGCATGTTAACTATTTCATTAGTATTGCTTGTACAATACGTGTTTAGGGAATAAGGGAATGAATGTTAAATAATATCTTGTTGTCAATCTCATGCAATGAACTTGTCATAAATACTTGTTGGCTTTACAAGTGTGGTTTGTATTCATTGTGTTTGTGATTGTTGTGATATCTATGATTCTTCGGTTGACCATGTACCACACCTGGTATAGATAAATTGTTGGCTCGGGTACTATACTTGGTACAGATTCTATTATGGTTGCTCGGGTACCACGCCTGGTACATGTTTGGTTGTCCTTCTGTGTGTGGGTACCATGAGTGAATTGGCTTATTTGTTGTGATGTATTTATTACATGTTAGTCCATGAGTGGCTGGGTTGGTATGTTTAAATGATGGGGTTGTTCTTGTGTAAACTAGGATTGCCTGGTAGACAATGTCCTAGGGATCCTTGGGTGATTAGGGCTACTTGAAATGATATGTTAAAATCATATATGGTTTGTTAACTGTGTTTGAACATGTCTCATGTAGCTGTTAAGTCAGGTTGATGACTGGGAGTCTTGCTTATTGTTGACACCCAATTTTTACCCGCCACATTACAAATTAATCTTGAGCCTTTTTTTAAATTTCAAACAATTTTTGTAATAATTATTTTTGTAAAAAAGGGGGATAAAATATTTTCCAAATAATCTTTATGATAGTTCTGAGTAATAATTTATATTTTTTCATATTTAGTCATGTGAAATTTATATAAAGTTCACTTTAAGAGCTATTTTAGAGTTTAAATTCACAAGAAAATCCTTTTTAAGAAGTGAACGCTTGATTTTCCTCCAAGTTAATTGAATAAATTAATTTCATAATTATTAAGAGGTAATTAAGTGTTAAATTCAATAATTATTTCAATTCGTTTAAGTTAAATGAGCTCATGAATTGATTGTAATTAGTTCATCGATATTCCAATGCTAGCCTAATTCCTTAAATCATTTAAATTCTAGCCGAATTTCATCAATTTATGCGTAATTTGGATACCTCCTTAAACCTAACTTTAAACACCCTTATAAACCCTTTGCTTCAGCCTCCATTAGGGCCAGAAAATCCCCTAACTCGGCTGGCCCAACTCTTTCATCCGCCTAGCCCAACACATTTTACCCGCCTGACCCGACCGACCCGGCCCAACATCACTCATATACTCTTCTATCCTTTTTTCTCTAACACAACAGATGACTAACGACCCTTTGCTCATTTTCTCTCAACCCTCATATCAAACCCTAGCCGCCGCCTCCATCATTCCCTCTTCTTCTTCATTTCCCCGTACCAAATTGCGTGTTAGGCACGAGAATTATACCACGAAGGTACTGAAAGAGGTGACATGGAATGAATCCACACCTCCAATCGTCCTTTTTCTCCGAACCTCACTCAAGATTTATACCAAGATGGTACCATTCCTAATAGCTCAGCATCAACAATGGCTCTAACTCCATCAAAATTCCCAAAAGTCATCCCTAGCTCCGTCCAAAATTGAGCTGGCAAAGTTGAGAAACTTCCAGAAGCTCCAGGTGTCACTCCTCTCTGCTAAATCCGTAAAATTTGTACAATTTCGTACAAGTTCTTGCTGTGAACGTTGCTCCAGCTGAGGAATTTGAATTCCTCAGCAATATCCCCAAAAACCCCTCTGGTTTTCCCCCCCATTTTCACCTGAAATTCCCTATAAATACCCCCCCGGCTGCATGTAAAGGAGATGATTTTGGGAAAATATTGGGGGTTTTAGAGAATTGTTTCTCTAACCTCACGAAACCAGTCAGCTGTTGGGGAAGAAAACACTAAAAAATTCAAGTTCTAAAAAGGGTTGGGTCATACTCCAGTGGTGGCAAGCTTTTCCGGTGAGGTTTGAAGCCCGAGTTGCTGCCCTAAAAAAGGTAACCTCTTACCCTCTCCCTTTTACTATTTTCATTTTCATTTTACATCTATGATGTTTAAACTGTGATGAAATCTGGTTCTGGTCTTGTTTGTTAGCATTAAAATATGTGTTTAATGTTAGATTAATATTATGATGATTTTGAGTAGATATCTTGTGTTATAAGTGTGGTGTTTCACTGTTTCTGTTTGACTATGTTAAAACAATGAGTATGAGCATAAATTTGAGCCTAGATTGTTGTTAAATGATGTTAAATCTGTCTGGCTTTGTTCATAAAAATGTTTGGTTTTGAACCTTGTTTGTTCCCCAACCCCTCTTCATAATCATGTTCTTATTGGCTTACCAACTTTGCCTAGACTAATATTTCGTATATGTATTGATTAAGTGTTGATATCTTTTGCTCATGGCTATTTGTGATGATTTTTACACTTGTTTTCCCTTCCCCTGTATAAACCCCTTGATTTCATTAGCCTGTGTTTGACTTATATGATGATTAAATGCCAGAACCTTGAACATGAATTTGTTATTAAGATTAGGGATTGGTTTCATGATAAATGCTTGACCCCTTCTTGTTCATCCTAAATTGCTTTGATCTTATTCTTGTCCTGCTTTCTTCTTTTTCCTTACTGTTTCTTGTTGTGTGTGATACCAACTTGTATACATGAACTGTTAGTGTTACTTTCTTACACTTAGGATGATGTCTAGATTAGCTTGAGTGCTGATAAGTTCTATCAATTCTTGTTTGGATTTATATGACATGTATATGAATGTTATACTTGTTTATTAATGTTCAACCCCTTCCTGTTTCCCTTGTTTTCCACAATTTGGTAGAGATCCTACTTTCCTCTTCCTTTTTCCCCTTTACTGCCTTGTTAATGTCAAAATGGTTATAAGATGATGTTAACTTGTGTAAATGAATTGGGTCAAGTTCTGGTGTTGTTTTCTCATGATTAAGTTGGTACGTGTAATAGTTTTTGAATGCTGTATCCTCTTAAAAACTTCATGATTTCCATTGGTTCCTAGTTTGTCTTGTGTGACATGAAAATGCCATGGATTTTAGACTTATTGTTAGAACTAATTGACAAGAGGGTTACTGTTGAGAAATCATTCCCTATGTCTCCCCTAATTCCTTTAGGCTTGATTAAAGCTCCTATCCAGCTTCTTTTCCTTTTTCTTTACTGACTTGATCATATTAAAATGACTGTGTGTGAGCTTGTTAATCATGGTTTAGAATTTATTTAAGTCTGGTTTGGAAATGTTAAATCCTATGTTGTTGTATGCATAAGAACTCTGTTATGATTAGGAACTAGAGGTGAGTCATATCCTCTCATGACATGCTCTTCACCTCTGTAAGTTCTTCTGATCTATCCTTCAATAAATATATTTGTCTTCATTGCCTATTTTGTGTGCTACATATGAACTATGAAATGGTAGGATTTGGCTGTTGTTTTAAGCATGATGTTATCTTAGGTTCAGTCTGTGTTGTGAAATTATGTTACAACTGTGGAATGGTTTTGATCTTTACCATGATAATAGTCTCTTCTAAATGCCCTTTCCCTGGTTCTCAAATGAGTTTCAACTAGTAATTGATGTTTAAAATTTGTCCAGCCTTCTTGACTTATCTATGACTGGTATGTGATTTCCAGATTAGGTTCTTAAATTAGTCTTCTGTTCAAATTATATGGAATCTGCTCTATATGTTTAAATGTAAGTATTGAAAAATGTTGAATATGTGCCTTATGCCTATGTGATACCACTTCTGTGCATCTAAGAATACATGTCTTGTTTGAACCACTCCCTAACCCCTTATTGATTTTCTGGAAAATGGTTAATCCATATGAATATTTTGAAATGGCTAAGTTTCATAAAACATATGTCTTAAGTGATAAAATTAATGATTCTATTGTATGAGTGTCCCTGTCTCATGTGCTTAATTTGGTATAAATATCTGCGTATATTTCTCTTAAGTGTGAAATCTACACTGTTTGAATTACTCTTGCTTAATTTAGTTAAAATATGTACTAATCTTTATCTATTTTTACTCTTTCTATGCATGAAATATGGTGGAGTCCAATTGGACTCCCAAAATACCCCTTTGCATTTCTTCAGTTGGGCCTAGCCCAACAACTATCCGGACCAGCTTGTTCAAAGCCCAAAAGGGTCGAGTTGTTGAAAAGAAGGAGAAGTAGCTGAAGAAGAAAATGGGCCAAGCCCAAGCGCTACATCGGAAAAAGTCCAAAATGGACTGAATAAATAAATTGGGCCAAAGCCCATAACATTCGGCAGCAGCAGTAGCCCAAAGGGCTGAAAAATTGACAAAATGGACTAAGTCCAAATCAAAAATCGGCGGTGGGCCTAAAGAGGGCCCACACACTAGTATTAGGACAGGGATTAACATTTTAAATTATCCCCAAACGACATCAACATTTTTTATAAATATTTTTTATGTAATAACTTACTGCTTCACTTGCTTAATTGCTTAAAATCAACTCTTTTATGTAAAACAAACTCTTTCATATTGTCTTTATAGAATAACCCTCTTATATATAAATCTGTCTTTTAAAATCAAAGAACTTTTTTTAGTTAGTCAAAATGAGTTAGTTTTTTCAAACAAGCCCGGGCAACCGCGAGTTAGCGGATACTCTTGGTGCCTTAACACCCTTCCAAGAGTATTAACTTAAACCCTTACCCTTAATCTCTTAATTTTTAAAGTCTTTATCTGTTTTGGATTTTAAAAATTCTTATAAATTATTCTTGGTTTTTACTTTATAAAAACTAAGTGGCGACTCTTGCTTTAAATTCAAGACATTTCGAAAACTTTAATTAGATTTTCGAAACGAATTTTTCAACGAACAAAGCCATGTTTTTTCCGTCCATGCCCGAAAAGGATCAAAACAGAAATGGTGACTCTGCTGGGAATAATTCAACTAGGTTCTAACCTTATTGTTTGAAACTAACTATTCAGAAATTGTAATAATTGTAACTTTATTGCTTTCCTTAAATTGTTTACTTTTTCCGCAATTATAAACTGTTCATGGCATTTTTCGCCTCTCTTGGCAAAGCATTAGAATTCATTAGGGGTAAAAAGGCGATTACGCAAATCTTTGCGGTCGTTCTTGACAAAACACACAATTTTTGAAACAGACGAGTGAAGTAGTTGAACCGCGGTCGTTTAATGGTCATTTGTTGTTTCAAACATGGATTGTCCTCCCGGGTTCCCGGTCAATTTCGAAACCTATTCTAGAAACTCAGGATAAAGCGAAGCCAAATCCTGAAAATAGGCATTAGCCTAGGATGTCTTAATATCCAAGTCCATTAGTAAACCACCAAAACATGTCAACGGGTTTCCGACCCAACGACATAGCATCCAACTACGTGTTGCTTGAAAGAGGTATGTGTTGTAACCGGACTATTGTCCTGGGGTGGGGCCTAACAAGTTATTCTATTTTGTAGGATGTCAAAATTCCTCAAGTTTGACATGGTAAAAGAGGCGCCTCTCCTCCTCCGAATTTGGTGGATAAATCTGGTTCCTAACCGTCAGAGGACAGTCCGTTAGTATATGGGATATTTTCCGTATTTATTAGATATGGAGGCCTGGCCAGAACTGATCGAGGTTTTAACGGGGTATTGCGACAACAATAAAATGGTGTTCCAATTCGGAACGATGGAAATGAACCCAACAATAGAAGAACTACGGGATTGCCTAGAGACCGCGGGTACAGCCAATGAAAGGAGATTAAGGCCTCAACAAGGCATCTTAATACCGAATAAACCCACCCCGACTCAGATTGCAAAGTATCTCCACTTGCGGGAGAATCAATGCCCATGGATAAGGGGTCCAAGTATCTCCTTTCAAGAACTCTACAACCATTTTTCCTCTAGGGAAGGGTTCTCTCAGTACCAAGGCGAATTCTACACGTTTCAAGAGTGGGACAAGACCCGAGCCTTGGCATTCGCTGTTTCTCTTTTAGGAATCATGGTATTCCATCTAAATGAACAACTCCACATAAACACCCGAATAATAATGGTGGCCCATACCATGTTCCATGGCCTGACAGAGGGAACCATCGTCAGCTATTTTCCTCTAGTACCAGTCATCTTATCTGATATTTATAGAGCGTTGGGAAAATGCAAGAATGGTCATCGTTACTTCCAAGGGTGCAACCTACTCCTACATTATTGGATTCTCAAGCATCTAGCCAAAGATAACGGAAGCAAAGAAATTCCCAACCCAGATGGAATCGATAATTTTGCAGTGTTGGCAGAAGTGCTTAGGGATAGAGGCACTGAAAATAGGACCAAGATAGGATGGGCCCAAGATTTTTGTGAGTTGGAGAAGATAATGTGCAGATGATGTTCGATGATTTTCACTCGAAAAAAGTAATTGTGAAATGTCATGACCTGGCTTTCCTCCCTCTCTCGGAAATTTGCGGGATCCGACCTTATGCTCCGCAAAGGGTTCTTAGACAATTTGGAAGGGTTCAAATCGAGCCAGCTACCGTTCGCATGGGTTGTTATGTCATCGACTATGAGGAACATGAAAAAGTCCCGAAAGCTTCGAGGATCCGGCATAATTGGAAGACACTTGAGAAAATGGGTCTAGAGGCTTTGGCCCCAGACAGGTTTGATCCCGGGTATATGGATGGCTATAAGCAGTGGTTGAAGGAAGACATTGCAGAAGTATTTATATCAGAACCATGGGTTAACTCCAGACCCAATCCCCATCTCCAATTACTGAATCTCCAAGAGGAAATGGCTAGAAGAGAGAGAATTTCTTATGAAAAAGGAAGAAGATCGACACACTATAGCAGGGTTGACTCAGGAACTCGAAGATATGAGAATGGGAATAGCCCAGCTTGATTCAAAAATGAACAGGAAAGCCTTAGAGGCCGGGGCATTGCCTATGCATGAACAAGTGGTGAGACTCCAGAGTGACATGTGGTTGAGCCAATTCGAGCTTAGGAGCATTGCCAGAGCATCCAAGAGGAGAAGGACCTAGGGAGGACCTTCCTTGTCATATATTTAGTATCTTAGCCCCTCCGTGGGTTTTATTTCCATGTATGTCTTTACTTTACCTAAATTCGCCCCTGCGTGGGCGTGACTTTTGTGCAAATATCCTTTCCCCTAAAATGTATTCCCCTTTCGACTAGCATTTGTAACCAATTAAAAAAGGGAAGTTTTCCATTTATATATACATGCTATTTTGGGGGCAATAGAATGGTTCAGATACGTCACATACGTCTTTCAAACTCGCTAGGCCTAACCTTGGCATAAAAAGGTCACCCAGTTAGGATGCGATATTAGCATGATATTATTGTGATATAAATTGTTTTATGTGCTATGTGTGTTGCTTGAATCAATGGAAAATTGGTCCACTCCATGCCAAAATTTTCTAGAACACCGTAGGCCAAAAAATATATATGCCCACTATGTAAAGTACGACCAAAACACTCCAAGTCTTCCAAGTTTCTCCGAAAATCCTAAAGCCTTATAAAAACTTCCTAAAAAATCTCAGTTCTTTCAGGAAAGGTTGAAATGGAGGTCGTGACTATGCGAGAAGGAATGCTAAGGATACAAGAGGAAACGGAGGAGGTTCAGAGAAAACATGAGAGAATCAACCAACTTATGGAAATTACCTTAGCTCGGTCCAAGGAGGTGGAAGAGCAAACTGCCAAGGCTAAAGAAAGGATTGATGCGATTGACCAAATACTGGGAAAAACTGAGACTAAGACTGAACAAAACTTTGACCTAAAACTCAAAGTATTGCTCCTAAAGTTTGAGGATGTCACTGAAGGATTGGAACAAGTTAACAAAGGGAAGGAAAGAGTAACTGAAGAACCCGAAGACAATGAGCAAGTGCCCACTACTGAAGGGGGCCAACTCTTTGACACGAGAGTCCGCCACTGGACTAAGGTCAAGGGTGTTGCTATTTGGCCTTCCAGATTCAGGCCAGGAGGGAAGCCCATCACCCTCAAAGTTCACTTTCGTGAATAAACCAAAAATCCAAAGGTGATTCTCTGTTCAGAAATTTACGAGACCCTGAAAACTATGGGGGTCCTGCATCCTAACCAATCTGAGGGATTCAGATGTCACCCTCACAATGAGCACAAAGAGTGCGCCTATCATCCACGTCTCAGAGGACACACTACCAATGAATGCAATTCCCTAAGAGCCCAGATTTACCGCATGATCACTAACAGCCAGATAAGCCATTTATGGGGGCCCCAAACCATCCTTGCTTGTGACCAAGTTGGCCATGGCATGCCCATCACTGAGGAAATGACGATTCATCGCTATGATTTCACTGTCTTCCAGGACACTTACTATGAAATCTATACTAAGCTGGTCCAAACCAGGATCTTGGAGCCCGTAGAAAGGATACCGGGGAAGATGCCCAGGGCTTGGCGTCAGGGGAAAGAAGTTTGCCTCTACCACAAAGGGGTCGGAGGCCACGATATAGAAACTTGCCGCCACTTTCGGGTTGATTTGGAATACCTCATTGACATGGGAAATATCGAGCTGGAGTTTCCCCCTTATCATCCTTGAAGGAAAAATTGAGAAGAGTCTAGCAGATCCCATCATCCAGAGCTGAAAGTAGCAAAAGTAGCAGAGTTTTAGCTTTCAGTTTCTTTATTTTTATTTTCGATGTCGTCTTTTACTTTCCCCTTGTATTTAGAATAGTGGATGAAATGAAATAAGACAACTTATCTATCACAAGTTTGAACTACGTAGGGCCTGAATTCTCCTTCATGAGATACGTAGGCAGCCTTCAAGTCCCGGCCCATGTCTTAAAGAAATTGGTTTTTTTTTCCACATTGACGAAGACGATGAAGAGTTCAGAAGAACAATAGGCAGAGATGTTACAAGATCAACAAAATCAACCTTTCCTGACAAAACCTACTAATCCCAAATCAACGGACAAAATCCTGTCCTTTGAAATGATTGAGTCAAAACCACCTGTGGACCAATTTGCCTTGACGAAAAGCAACTTTTATGTGTTTGAAGTAATTCCTATGGGTTTGTTTCTCGCCATATATATTGTATTATTTTTCACTAACAAAAAACTAACATAGCGGCTTTTGAGTTGTTTTTCATTTCAACAGATAAAAGACCGGTTTGTGTTGACAAAAGCTAGTTGAACACTCTTACTTCACTCGCTCGAAAGCACACTTATATCCGTCCTCTGACCCTCGCTTATCTGTAGAAAGAATGACTTATAATGAGGAAGAAAATGCCCTAGCTATAAGAGACAGCGACATCTCTGAACAGAATGAAATGATTGTAGAACTTGCGAAGAAATTAGAAAAGATGCAAGAAGAAGTGCAAAAGGTAAAAGACATGGCTAGCTTGGCAATTGCCTCCAATACTCCTGCTTTGGGAGATGCTCAGCCCCCTCCTCAAAACCCTTTACTCAATTCTCCGCAAATCGGAAATCAACCAAAAGACATCCCCTCCTCTTCCATTCCCATGCCTTCAAACGAACCTGTCCAGAATAACCCCTCCCTCGTCAGGTCCCTGTACTAGACCCATACTCCCCCTGTTCAACATACTAACCAGAACAACAATCCAGGTGCCTATTTCACACAAAACCCTCCAAACCTTCAGAACACTCCACAAAACACATACAACTCCCAAAACAACCATCCTAATGCCACCAACATAGTTAACCCACATAATTTTACCCCCACATACCCGAATAATATTCCACATGTCCAGCCCCCACCCGCGCAGAACATACCTCCCGCTTTCCATGCCATAACAGAACCATACCCCATCCTCCAGGAGAATCCTGAGATAGATCATTATGAAGAGAAAGAAAGAGAGCTAAAGGCTACAAAAATGAAACGATACCTTGATATGGCACAAATAAGGGAAGAAATGGCCCAGATTCAAGAGTTACGGAGTTCGCCTTATGAGAAAGTCTACGATTATGATGATCTCTACATTCACCCTGAGATGAACCTGCCAGAAGGTTTCAAAATTCCAAAATTTGAAATCTTCAATGGTTTTGGGAGTCCTGAAGCCCATCTAAGAAATTATTGTGATCAGATAGTCGGTGCTCGAAGAAACGACGCCCTGCTAATGAGACTCTTTAGTCGAAGCCTGAATGGAGAGGCATTGGAATGGTTCACCTCCCAAGAAATAAAGAAGTGGTTCAAGTGGAGCGATCACACCCAAGATTTCACCCAGAGATTTGCATATAACATAGAAGTCATCCCGGATCGATATTCCCTAAGATGCATCCGGCAAAAGTCAAATGAAGATTTCAGAGATTATGCTTATCGGTGGAGAAAAAAGGCCGCGAGAGTTCGGCCTCCTATGACCGAAGAAGAAATAAGCGTGGTGTTTATGCGTGCTCAGGAGTCGGAAGTTTATGATAATATGATATCAGCGGTAAAAGCCCAGTTCGCCGACTTAGTCAAAATCGGAGACATTGTGGAAGAAGGGCTCTGTAGTGGCGAAATCCCCAAAACCCCGATTTCATCAGGACCTACCGGACCCCCAAAGAAAAAGAGAGAGGAGGTATCTTCGTTGTATTTCAATCCTAGTCCAAAACCACATAAACCCTTCGGAGCTGGTTACAAGAAGCCACTTGTTCCAACAACCCCTCCTCCAGCTCCACAAATTCCTCAACCGATTTATTATACTCAGACTATTTACCAAGATCCACAACCAAACGTGCAACCCATATACCAAACTCCAGTCCCAAATATACAATCCACCTACCAATCACCTCCCCAGAATTTTCCAGTATACCAAAGAGCTCCTGAAAACCAGAACAACCACCGGGTTCCTCCTCCCGCTAACCCCGGTCTCCCCCGACCAAATTTGGAAAAGAAAGTTCCTCGAACTTTCACTCAATTAGCCAAGACCCGAACTCAGTTATATGAAAGACTGAAGGCAACTGGATTAGTTCAGCCCATTCAGCATAAACCAGGTAACGTTAACTCTCCTTTCTACAAAGCTGATCGGCATTGTGCTTATCACTCTAGAGGCGCCGGACATAGCACAGAGGATTGCATCAATCTAAAATACAAGATTCAAGATTTGATCGATCATAAGGTAGTCACCTTACAGACAGCACCACCAAATGTTAATAATAACCCACTTCCGAATCACGAAAGAGCCACTGTAAACATGATTGAAATAGAGGAAGAATGGTTCGCAAGCAAGTCCATAGTACCGGCGAGCCCCAGAAAGCCTGAGGAACTAGAAAGGTCTGTATCTCCTTTGAGCATCGCGGAGAAGCCGCAATTTGCTATGTTGGTACCGGCTGAAAGAGAGTTTGTAATTGAAGCCGCTGCAAATCACGGCATGACAAGATCTGGGAGATGTTACGTCCCCGATAATCTGGCAGATGATGCTTACAAGAAGAGTCTACAAAAAAGGCCAATCACTGAAGGCGAAGCAGAAGAGTTTTGGAGAAGAATGCAGCCAAAAGAGTACTTGATTGTGAAGCACTTGGAAAAAAAACCCGCTCAAATTTCTATTTAGGCATTGCTCATGAGTTCCCTGTACCACATACAGGCATTACTCAAGGTTCTAAATGAAGCTTATGTACCCATGGGTACCAGTGTAGAAAACTTGACTGCCATGATAAGCCAAGTCCTAGGAAGCCACCGCATCTATTTCAGTGATGATGAGTTACCTTTTGAAGGTGTGACGCACAACAAGGCTCTACATATCACTATTCAGAGTCAAAAAAAGTTGTGAATGGGGTACTGATCGATGACGGATCAGGATTGAACATTTGTCCATTGTTAACACTGACACAGTTAGAATACGATTTGGGAAAGATCCGTTAAACCAGGGTCAATGTGAAGTCCTTCGACGGAGGAAAAAGAGATACCCTTGGAGAAGTCAACCTATACATCCAGATAGGACCCGCTGAATTTCAGACAAAGTTATAAGTCATGGATATTACCACTAGTTACAATTTGCTTTTGGGACGGCGATAGATCCACGAAGCTGGGGCCGTGCCATCAACCTTGCACCAAATGGTGAAGTTATTTTGGGAAGGGCACTAGGTGGTAATCCATGGAGAGGGAAGCCACCTGAGTCGCCCAAACAACTGTGTCCCCACAATCGAAGAGGTCCCGAGAGGGAGTGACTTCTACGCGGTGGAAATTGTCAATGCCACAGAAGAGAACCTGTCTCCTGAAATTCCTATGCCTCTCATTTACAAGATGATTGCGACCACAATGCTGAGGTGTGGTTATGAACCAGGCTCGGGGCTAGAAAGGAACTCTGACGGTTGTATCGAACCTTTAAGTATCCCTGAACAGTTGAGCAAGCACGGATTGGGGTATGTGACCCAAGAAGGTGAAGCCAGCAATAAAGAAAAGAAGAGGTTAGGACTGCCCAAGCCTTTTCCCCATTTGTATCAATTGTTCCCAGTACGCATCAGGCCTCCAAACGATGGGTTGGAGGATGGAATAGGGGATCTGTTTGAGGAGTGTGATGATATCACTGAAGAAGCTCCCGAAATAACCACAATCAAGGACCTCAAACCCGGTGAGAAGTTGCAAAACTTGGTCGCCACTCCCTTGGCTGCTCTCCACTCGACTAGGTAGACAAAGACTATGTTTTACAAAATTTGGCGATGGTCCGAATGAGGCTCCGCGACCCACTCCTTATATCTTGAATTTCCTCGTACTGTTTACTGCTTGCTAAAAGACATGAACCTACATTCATGTAGGTTGTAGCCATAGTTTGTAAATATTTCTGAATTTCAAATGAAAGCCTCCTTATTTTGAAAGTATTTTCCGTTTAAAGATTTATTTTTATTTGCTTATTATTAGCTAACCCGTTTTGTTTTGGTTTCAGTGATAATAAGTTAAAACCTGCCATTGTCATGTCATGTCAAGGGCTTAACGAACAAACTTAGCTAGGTGACAATGATTTCGAGGAATATGATGAAGAAACTATGGTTCCCGAAGACTTGACAGAGGAACTAAAAGACTTTGAGAATCGAGAAAAGCCTAATCTAGAGGAAACTGAGACGGTCAATCTAGGAGACGACCAAGAAGTCAAAGAAACCAGAATCAGTGTCCATTTGACAGAAACACAGAAAAAAGAACTTATCATATTGCTCCAAGAATAGATTGACATATTTGCTTGGGCCTACAACGATATGCCAGGGCTAAGCACATACATAGTCTCCCATAAGCTGCCTATTAATCCAGGGTTTGATCCCACCAAGCAGAAGATTCGAAAGTTCAAGCCAGATCTAAGTCTGAAGATCAAAGAAGAAGTTACCAAACAGATTCAGTCTGGAGTGGTAGGGGTTACAAAGTATCTAACCTGTTTGGCCAATATCGTCCCAGCTACTAAGAAAGAAAGGAAGATCAGAATCTGTGTCGATTATCGAGATCTGAACAGGGCCAGTCCCAAATATAACTTCACATTGCCCAATATCCATATCCTTATCGATAACTACGCGAAGCACGAAATGCAGTCATTTGTGGATTGTTTTGCTGGATACCATCAGATCTTAATGGATGAAGAAGATGCGGAGAAAACAGCCTTTATCACCCCCTGGGGTATCTATCATTACTGAGTGATGCCATTTGGTCTCAAAAATATGGGTGCTATTATATGCGAGCCATGACAACCATTTTCCATGACATGATTCATCAGGAGATCGAGGTATACGTGGATGACGTGATTGTTAAATCCCGCGAGAGTTCGGATCACTTGACCCATTTAAGGAAGTTTTTTTATCACCTACAAAAATACAATCTAAAGATGAACCCCGCCAAATGTGCTTTCGAGGTGCCAGCTGGCAAATTTTGGGTTTTATAGTCAGTAGAAGGGGCATCAAGCTCGACCCTTCAAAGATCAAAGAAATTCAGGAGTTGCCTCCCCCGAAGACCAAGAAAGAGGTCATGAGTTTCCTGGGAAGGCTGAATTATATTAGTCGATTCATAGTTCAATCAACGGTCATTTGTGAACCCATTTTCAAGTTATTAAAGAAAGATGTGCCGACTGGTTGGACCAAGAAGTGCCAGCAAGCTTTTGATCGTATCAAGGACTACTTGTCCAGTCCTCCGATATTGGTTCCTCCAAGAGAAGGGATCCCATTACTGATATATCTATCAATTTTAGAAAATGCCTTCGGATGCATCCTGGGACAACATGATGAAACCGGAAAGAAAGAATGAGTGATTTATTATCTGAGTAAAAAGTTCACTCCGTGCGAGGCTCGTAATACTTTGTTAGAAAAGACTTGTTGTGCTTTGGCTTGGATCGCTCAGAAGTTGAGACATTATTTGTCATCCTATACGACATATCTCATTTCAAGAATGGATCCCCTGAAGTACATATTCCAAAAGCCCATGCCTACGGGGAAATTGGCCAAATGGAAAATGTTACTAGGTGAGTTCGACATCATATATGCGACTCAAAAAGCAATCAAGGGACAGGACTTAGAAGATCATTTAGCAGAAAATCCAGTTGATGAAGATTGTGAACCGCTCCAAACTTACTTCCCCGATGAAGAGATTCTGTTCGTAGGTGGGGATATTGCTGAGTCATACCCCAGTTGGAGATTGTTCTTCGACGGAGCGATCAACTTCAAAGGTTTGGGCATTGGGGTAGTCATGGTATCAAAGACTGCTTAGCACTATCCGATGACAGCCAAACTTCGTTTCTAGTGCACTAACAACATGGCCGAGTATGAAGCTTGTATTCTCGGTATCCAACTAGCTATTGATATGAATGTCTAAGAACTTTTGGTCATAGGTGATTCTGATTTGCTAATTCACCAAGTTCAAGGTGAATGGGCTGTGAAGAACCCCAAGATCGTGTCGTATGTGAAGATGGTTCAAAATTTGTGCAAGAGAGTCAGGAAGATAGAATTCAAGCATATACCAAGGATTCAGAATGAGCTTGTCGATGCCTTGGAAACCATATCCTCCATGATTCAACATCTCGATCAGAATTATATCGATATGTTGATAATAGGTCTCAATGAACAACCTGCGCACTGTGCGCAAGTCGAAGCAGAATCAGACAGAAAACCATGGTATTATGATATCAAGAGGTATCTAGAAGTTGGACTCTATCCCGAAGATGTGACCGCCAACCAAAAGAAAACCATTTGTCGAATGGCCAACAATTTTTTCCTAAATGGAGAAATTTTGTACAAGAGGACTCCGGACCTTGGATTCTTAAGATGCGTTGATTCGGTTGAAGCCACAAGACTATTGGAAGAGGTACACGTTGGCGTGTGTGGTCCCTACATGAATGGGTTCACCCTAGCCAAGAAGATTTTGCAATCTGGATACTTCTGGATGACCATGGAAAATGATTGTAGCAAGTTCGTATAGAAATGTCACAAGTGCCAGATCCACGGGGATTTTATTCGAGTGCCACCTAGCGAGCTTCATGCAATGAGCGCACCTTAGCCTTTTGTAGCCTGGGGCATGGATGTCATTGGTCCCATCAAGTCGCCTGCCTCGAATGGACACAGATTCATTTTGGTAGATATTTATTACTTCACCAAGTGGGTAGAAGCTGCTTTTTACAAGTCTGTGACAAAGAAGGTTGTAGCTGATTTTGTTAAAAAAAACTAATCTGTCGATTCGGGATCCCCGAGTCAATTATTACCAATAATGGAACAAATCTGAGCAGCCACTTGATGAAAGAAATATGTGATCAATTCAAGATCACTCACCATAATTCAATCGCATATCGGCCATAAATGAACGGAGCTGTGGAAGCCGCTTACAAGAAGATCAAGAAGATCTTGAGAAAAATGGTCGACCATCACCGATCTTGGCACGAGATATTGCCTTATGCTTTATTGGGATACCGGAAGACCGTCAGGACTTCGACCGGGATGACCCCTTATATATTGGTGTATGGGTCGGAAACAGTGATACATGCGTAAGTGGAAATTCCATCACTTAGGATCATTCGAGAAGCCGAACTGAACAATGAAGAATGGGTTCGTGCCCGTCACGAGCAACTAATGTTGAATGATGAGAAAAGGATGAGTGTCGTATTCCATGGTCAGTTGTACCAGAAAATAATGATTCATGCATTCAACAAAAGAGTGAGAGATCGCATGTTTGTCGTAGGACAACTGGTTCTCAAGAGCATTTTTCCCCACCAGGAAGAATACAAAGAAAAGTTTGCACCCAATTGGCAAGGCTCGTATGTCATCCAGAAAGTGTTATCCGTAGGAGCTCTGATCCTATCCGAAATGGACGGTCAAGTGTGGACCAAACCGATCAATTCCGATGCTGTGAAGAGATACTTTGTTTAGGGATAGTTTTCCTTTAATTTCATTTCCCTGTAATCGCATTTCCTGATTGTAATCATTTTATGCTCTGTAATAGCTAAAAACATCCCTATCCTCTTGAACGAACTACGTTTGACCTAAATTCTCAAGAATGAGATACGTAGGCGGCCTGTGTCGGCCTCGGTCAACCTCTTAGGAAAATCTATCTTTCCCCATACAAACTATGTTTGACCTGAATTCTCAAGAATGAGATACGTAGGCGGCCTTTGTCGGCCTCGGTCATCCCTTTAATTATTTCCAATAATCTCCCACTATAAGTGTGGGAACTACGTTTGACCTGATTTATGCCTCAACGGGATACGTAGGCACCATAACGGTTCGGTCATATCACCCCAAGAAATGGAAACTGGGGCAGAATTTTTGAGTAAGGAATCCCAAAAATTCAGAAGATGAAGGTCGTTGCCAACAAGACAAGAGGATGCTTCTAGATACACAAATGCCACAATGGTTCATCCGTATCGCCCAGGAAATGGAAACTGGGGTAGAATTTTTGAGAAAGAAATCTCAAAAATTCAGAAGACAAAGAGCATTAGACTCCGAAGAGTTCCCCAGCAAGAATGCAGAGTATGCCAAAGAGAAACCAAAGAAGATACCGAGAAAGAATCTCGCGATCCCCACAGAGTCTCAAGTCTCTTGCCGGAAGGAATAAAATCCGCTAAGAAACCTTTAAATGGGGCAGAAATTTTGAGAAGAATCCCAAAATTTCCGCCAAGCTTCATTCAAGAGTCCCACATTAAGCTCCGAGGAATTCCCCAGCATCGAGAGATCAGAGTCTTCAAAGAAATCACCAGTCCTATATGGATTAATCACCGTCTGTGATAGATTTCTTGAAAATCATCTTTCAAGTTCCCCAGCTAGGACGACAAAGGACCTCTGTAGTCTGCCAGCAGTATGTTGGGAATGTCAAGACCCCGAATAAAGGGAAGTTGTCGAGATAGCACATGACATGACAGGCAGAGACGTTTTCAAAACATCTTTAAACTCTTCGTTTTCCAAAGAACTTATTTGAAAAATATTTACAAAGATTAGTTTTACTCCTTTAATGTGATTTTGTCTTATGTCTACCTTGGTTCGGAGAGAGTCGAGGGTGACAAGTACCCGAGATTGGAAAGCATACGGAGAAGACAGAACCAGGAGCAGAAGATCGAAGGAGGTCAACACAGGCCAGTTTTGACAAAACTAACAATTTTTCGATGGATGCAGGTTGTCCCCAAAAGTATATCAGAAAGTAGTCCCACATTATACGATGCGTTCAAAGAAACGCAACAAGACCAAATGCTTTAAAATTTGGCGAGAAAAGCCCAAAATAGCAGGAAGAGGCCAAAGAGGCAAAAGCCCCTAAAGCGGATGAATTTTCTAGTAGTTCACATAAACTACAAGATAAAGAGGACATGACAACGTTCTTAAATCCCCAAAAAGAATCAGGATATCTCGGTCAGCTTCAAATTGAGGGCACCAAACAAAGAGCAACAACACTCCCCACCAATGCCTGGCAAGACAGGGATCACCCCGAATAGACAATGTTCAAAAAATGGTATTCATGGTTGTCCCTGGAAGCAGGCACGACCATTTCGCTCGCATTTTTAAAGTTATTTTGATCAGCTTCATAGACGCTGTCCTTAAAGTCTTTCAAATCTTGACTGTAGTCACTGATAAAAGTGACACTGTGTTTGCTAACCATTTGCCTTGAGTGCAGGTACCCACAAAAGAGTCGACATTAAGACCAAAGGTGATGTTTTCATTACTTCCCTATGGGACATTGCATCATGCTACATGGTATCGCATTTTGCATTCACGTTGCATCATGTTGCATGGCATCGCATTTTGCATTCACATTTGCATCATGTTGCACTGCATCACATTGCATCATGCTGCATTGCATCACATTGCACCATATTGCATCACCTGGCATAGCATGGTGTCGCATCATATTATGACATATCTCATTTTATCATATTATATTATGTTGCATCCTATTGTATGGCATCATATTGCAGGAGCATGCCAAGAGGGCCATTCATATTTTCATGCCGATAGGGCTATGTCAAGAGGACCATGCCAAGAGGGCCATGTCAAGAGGACCATGCCTAGAGGGTCGTGTCAAGAGGACCATGCCAAGAGGGCCATGTCAAGAGGGCCATGTCAAGAGGACCATGCCGAGAAGGCCATTCATATTTGCATATCAATAAGACCACCATCATCATATATCGCAGACACACATCCCCTGCGAAGATTATGTCCCTCTTCCAGCTGGCTTCAAAGAGGATGACATTCATTAGGCATCCCCAAGTCGCACTAGTTGCACAGGATCGACCTCAGCATGCTTATATCCGAAATTATGTGAGGCAAAAGAGTCTGACATTGAGGATATCACTATCATTTATTATGCCAAGTATGGCATCCAGCATATTTATGTCCCGCATTGCGTAAGACGGAGGGGTCTGACGTCAAGGATATTTTATGCACCTTTATTCAAAAGCATCAATCGCCGAAAGATGTTGTTATATACCACTTGTCGTCAAGGTCAAAAGTCATCTATAAGTCACAACGATATTCAAAACCTGATAGTGTGCAGTATTGCCCAAAACATGACAGAACTAAGAGATGTCTGTAAGATGCAACAATATCTGAAATCGGATAGTGTGCAAGATCACCTGAAGATTGACAGTTCAAAGGTAACGCGTAAGTTGCAACGATATCCAAAATTGGATAAAGTGCAAGACTACCAAAAATGGATGGTCCAAGGGTTATCTATAAGCGGCGACATATCCACGTTGATATTGTGCAGGATTACCCAAAGGCTAATAATTCGAGGGAAATCTGTAAGTCACGTCACGTCCAAGATCGGATAAAAGTGCAGGACTACCCAAAAACTGGCAATTCGAAGGATATCTGTAAGACGCCTCTATCCAAAGTCAGATAATGTGCAAGATTACTCGAAAGCTGGCAAATTAAAGGCGTCTGTAAGACGTCTCTATCCAAAGTCAGTGATGTGATAGATTACCCAAAGCCTGACAATCCAAGGAGTGTCTTTTAGTCGTGTCAATGTGGAAGATACGCGATATCTACCCCAAATACATATGCAAAAGACCACCGCCAAAAGCCAAGAAGGCTATCGCATTTAAGAGAATTCCCTTAAACAATCAAGAAGGCCGTCATCATTCAAAAATTGCTACACAAGCAATCTTATCCGATAGCCAAGAAGGCTATCACGTTTAACTATCATGGAAGCGGTCATTTCCTAAAACAGAGACAGGAAAGGACGTCATCTTCCTCAAGAAATAACATATAAAAGAAAATGAGGTACGAAGCTATCTCTCCTTGCTGAATTCTGTTACTACTAACCATTTGGTTTCGAGATATTGTCGAGAGCATCCAAGAAGGATGAAATTCTCAAAAGAAAAACCACAGGTGCGGACTACACCAAAAAGGATGCATTACAATGTGGAACTTTTTCTTAGCAGCAACTTGTGACACAGTCTGAAGAGGGACATCAAACTCTTTGGATGCGAACTGTGGAACAACTCACCACTACCATCAAACCACACCCCTATCAGAAGGCATGTGGGTGTTTCCTATCTTTGGGTCTTAGTTTCACATCCAGGGTATTTTCTGAACCCGCGTTGGAAGCAATATTCTTTCCCTTCAAATTCGAGTGGCGATACACCTCGAGCTTTGGAAATTATATCCACGTAAAATCTTACTTATGGGTGTGAAGTGCACCACATTCTTAGTTGAAAGGTTACAAGCCTCTTTTCTATAGCTCAACTTATTCGTCACTCATCCCGAGCCAAAGGTCGTCTTAACATAAAGATTACCTTTTCCACCGATTGAGTCAAACTACAAGCAGCCTGATTCTCAAGTCTTGGGATATGTAGGCGGTCTCTATGATGAAAACTCGGCTGCATTTCTAACTCCCCCAATCCTCCTACTCCCCAGCTTTTCGGTCTCTCCGTACTCTAAAACTGGGAAAGTTTGGAATTCCTCGAAAATCGTGCGTAAAATCAAGAATCTTGAACTACAAGGGGCCTGAATTCTCATGTAACCTGAGATATGTAGGAAACTCAATACCATAGTTCGGTCATGATTTCTTGAAATTCATGCTAAAACCAACCACCTCCCGAGGATGGAATTGTGGTCGAACAAAAATTGGAAACGTCAAATCCCTTTGCCCAGGGTTCATTACACTCACCCTACCCAAAGGGAGGGGCATCTGTTGACACCCAATTTTTACCCGCCACATTATGAATTAATCTTGAGCCTTTTTTAATTTTCAAACAATTTTTGGAATAATTATTTTTGTAAAAAAGGGGGATAAAATATTTTCCAAATAAGCTTTATGATAGTTCTGAGTAATAATTTATATTTTTTCATATTTATTCATGTGAAATTTATATAAAGTTTACTTTAAGAGCTATTTTAGAGTTTAAATTCACAAGAAAATCCTTTTTAAGAATTGAACGCTTGATTTTCCTCCAAGTTAATTCAAAACGAGAGTTAATTGAATAAATTAATTTCATAATTATTAAGAGGTAATTAAGTGTTAAATTCAATAATTATTTCAATTTGTTTAAGTTAAATGATCTCAAGAATCGATTGTAATTAGTTCGTCTATATTCCAATGCTAGCCTAATTCCTTAAATCATTTAAATTCTAGCCGAATTTCATCAATTTATTCGTAATTTGGCTACCTCCTAAAACCTAAAGTGGCCACATTTTTGCAGATGTGGACAAACTTTAAACACCCTTATTACCCCTTTGCTTCAGCCTCTATTTGGGCCAGCAAATCCCCTAACCCGACTGGCCCAACTCTTTCATCTTCCTAGCCCAACATATTTTACCCGCCTGACCCGACCGACCCGGCCCAACATCACTCATATACTCTACTATCCTTTTCTCTCTAACACAACATATGACTAATGACCCTTTGCTTATTTTCTCTCAACCCTCACATAAAACCCTAGTCGACGCCTCCATCATTCCCTCTTCTTTTTCATTTCCCCGTACCAAATCGCGTGCTAGGCACGAGAATTGTACCACAAAGGTACTGAGAGAGGCGACGTGGAACGAATCCACACCTCCAATCGTCCTTCCTCTCCGAACCCCGCTCAAGATTTGTACCAAGATGGTACCATTCCTAACAGCTCAGCTTCAACAACGGCTCTAACTCTATCAAAATTCCCAAACGCCATCCCTAGCTCCGTCCAAAATTGAGCTGGCAAAGTTGAGAAACTTCCAGAAGCTCCAGGTGTCACTCATCTCCGCTAAATCCATAAAACTAGTACAATTTCATACAATTTGTTGCTGTGAACGTTGATCTAGCTGAGGAATTTGAATTTCTCAGCAAAAACCCCTCTGGTTTTCCCCCCTATTTTCACCCAAAATTCCCTATAAATAACCCCCCAGCTGCATGTAAAGGATCTAATTTTGGGGAAATATTGGGGGTTTTGGAGAATCATTTCTCTAACCTCACGAAACCAGTCAGCTGTTGGGGAAGAAAACACTAAAAAATTCGAGTTCTAAAAAGGGTTGGGTCATACTCCGGTGGTGGCAAGCTTTTTCGGTGAGGTTCAAAGCCCGAGTTGCTGCCCTAAAAAAGGTAACCTCTTACCCTCTCCCTTTTACTATTTTCATTTTCATTTTACATCTATGATGTTTAAACTGTGATGAAATCTGGTTCTGGTCTTGTTTGTTAGCATTAAAATATGTGTTTAATGTTAGATTAATATTGTGATGATTTTGAGTAGATATCTTGTGTTATAAGTGTGGTGTTTCACTGTTTCTGTTGGACTATGTGAAAACAGTGAGTATGAGCATAAATTTGAGCCTAGATTGTTGTTAAATGATGTTAAATCTGTCTGTCTTTGTTCATAAAAATGTTTGGTTTTGAACCTTGTTTGTTCCTCAACCCCTCTTCATAATCATGTTCTTATTGGCTTACCAACTTTGCCTAAACTAATATTTCGTATATGTATTGATTAAGTGTTGATATGTTTTGCTCATGGCTGTTTGTGATGATTTTTAAACTTGTTTTCCCTTCCCCTGTATAAACCCCTTGATTTCATTAGCCTGTGTTCGACTTATATGATGATTAAAATCCATAAATTTGAACATGAATTTGTTATTAAGATTAGGGATTGGTTTCATGATAAATGTTTGACCCCTTCTTGTTCATCCTAAATTTCTTTGATCTTATTCTTGTCCTGCTTTCTTCTTTTTCCTTACTGTTTCTTGTTGTGTGTGATACCAACTTGTATACATGAATTGTTAGTGTTACTTTCTTACATTTAGGATGATGTCTAGATTAGCTTGAGTGCTGATAAGTTCTACCGATTCTTGTTTGGATTTATATGACATTATTATGAATGTTATACTGTTTATTAATGTTCAACCCCTTCCTGTTTTCCTCAATTTGGTAGAGATCATATATTCCTCTTCCTTTTTCCCCTTTACTGCCTTGTTAATGTCAAAATGGTTATAAGATGATGTTAACTTCTGTATATGAATTGGGTCAAGTTCTGGTGTTGTTTTCTCATGATTAAGTTGGTACGTGTATTAGTTTCTGAACACTGTGTCCTCGTAAAAACTTTATGATTTCCATTGGTTCCTTGTTTGTCTTGTGTGACATGAAAATGCCATGGATTTTAGAATTATTGTTAGAACTAATTGACAAGAGGGTTACTGTTGAGAAATCCTTCCCTATGTCTCCCCTAATTCCTTTCGGCTTGATAAAAGCTCCTATCCAGCTTCTTTTCCCTTTTCTTTACTAACTTGATCATATTAAAAAGACTGTGTGTGAGCTTGTTAATCATGGTTTAGAATTTGTTTAAGTCTTGTTTGGAAATATTGAATCCTATGTTGTTATATGCATAAGAACTCTGTTATGATTAGAAACTAGAGGTGAGTCATATCCTCTCATGACATGCTCATCACCTCTGTAAGTTCTTCTGATCTATCCTTCAATATATATATTGTCTTCATTGCCTATTTTGTGTGCTATATATGAACTGTGAAATGGTAGGATTTGGCTGTTGTTTTAAGCATGATGTTATTTTAGGTTCAGTCTGTGTTGTGAAATTATGTTAGAACTGTGGAATAATTTTGATCTTTAACATGATAATAGTCTCCTCTAAATGCCTTTTCCCTGGTTCTCATATGAGTTTCAACTAGTGATTGATGTTTAAAATTTGTCCAGCCTTCTTGATTTGTCTATGACTGGAATGTGATTTCCAGATTAGGTTCTTAAATTAGTCTTTTGTTCAAATTATATGGAATCTTCTCTATATGTTTAAATGTAAGTGTTGAAAAATGTTGAATATGTGCCTTATGCCTATGTGATACCACTTCTGTGCATCTAAGAATACATGTCTTGTTTGAACCACTCCCTACCCCCTTATTGATTTTCTGGAAAATGGTTAAACCATATGAATTTTTTGAAATGGCTAAGTTTCATAAAACATATGTCTTAAGTGATAAAATTAATTATTCTATTGTATGAGTGTCCCTGTCTCATGTGCTTAATTTGGTATAAAAATCTGTGTATATTTCTCTCAAGTGTGAAGTCTACACTGTTTAAATTACTCTTGCTTAATTTAGTTAAAATATGTACTAATCTTTATCTATTTTTACTCTTTCTATGAATGAAATATGGTGGAGTCCAATTGGACTCCCAAAATCCCCCTTTGCATTTCTTCAGTTGGGCCTAGCCCAACAACTATCCGGACCATCTTGTTCAAATCCCAAAAGGGCCGAGTTGTTGAAAAGAAGGAGAAGAAGCTGAAGAAAAAAATGGGTCAAGCCCAAGCGCTACGTAGGAAAAAGTCCAAAATGGACTGAATAAATATATTGGGCCAAAGCCCATAATATTCGGCAGCAACAGTAGCCCAAAGGGCTGAAAAATTGACAAAATGGACTAAGTCCAAATTAGAAATCGGCAGTGGGCCTAAAGAGGGCCTACACACTAGTATTAGGACAGGGATTAACGTTTTAAATATGTCTTCTTTACTTAGTTGATAGATTTAATTGTATAATTGAACTAACTTTGTAAAATGTAGTTAAATTATCCCCAAACGACATCAACATTTCTTATAAACGTTTTTTATGTAATAACTTACTGTTTCACTTGCTTAATTGCTTAAAATCAACTCTTTTATGTAAAACAAACTCTTTCATATTGTCTTTATAGAATAACCCTCCTATATATAAAACTGTCTTTCAAAATCAAAGAACTTTTTCTAGTTAGTCAAAATGAGTTAGTTTTTTCAAACAAGCCCGGGCAACAACGAGTTAGCGGATATTCTTGGTGCCTTAACACCCTTCCAAGAGTATTAACTTGAACCCTTACCCTTTATCTCTTAATTTTTAAAGTCTTTATCTGTTTTGGATTTTAAAAATTCTTATAAGTTTTTCTTGGTTTTTACTTTATAAAAACTAAGTGGCGACTCTTGCTTTAAATTGAAGACGTTTTGGAAACTTTAATTAGATTTTCGAAATGAACTTTTCAACGAACAAAGCCATGTTTTTTCCTTCCTTGCCCGAAAAGGATCAAAACACTTATATTCACTGACTTAGAGTATGCATGTTTGTCTTGTTTTACTAAGTTATAGTTATATGTTCATATCTCGTGTTTTAGAGTTGGCCGATGATCCTACCAGTACACTATTATTTTTGTGTACTGATACTGCACTTGCTCTTCTTTTGTCGAGTAAGGTTGCATAGGGTGCAACTTTCCATCATGGAGATGAGCATGAGCAGAACTTGAGGATTGCACTTCAGACTTTGAGAGATCATCAGCTTTATGCCAAGTTCTCAAAGTGCAAGTTTTGGCTTGAGTCAGTAGCATTCCTAGGACACGTGGTATCTAAGGATGGGATTAGTGTGGACCCAGGGAATATTTCAGTTGTTCGTGATTGGTTGAGGCCTACTACTGCTACCGAGGTTCGCAGCTTTGTTGGGTTAGCAGGGTATTATAGATGGTTCATTGAGGGGTTTTCTTCTATAGCAACACCTTTGACTAGGCTGACTAGAAAGGATGTTCCATTTCAGTGGTCAGATTAGTGCGAGGATAGTTTTTAGAGGCTTAAGGCCTTTTTGACTTCAGCTCTGGTGTATACATTGCCAATTAAGGGTCAGGGCTTCTCAGTGGATTGTGATGCTTTGGCGGTTGATCTTGGTTATGTGTTGATGCAGCAGGGTTGTGTGATAGCTTATGCAGTGAGACAACTGAAGGTTCATGAGTGCAACTACCCCAAAATTGACTTGGAGTTGGCGTAGGTAGTCTTCGCGCTCAAGATTTGGAGACATTACTTATATAGGGTTCACTGTTAGATCTTCATTGATCACCGTGGTCTTCAGTACATCACGAGTCAAGAGAGATGAGTTCTAGGCAACAGAGATGGATTGAGTTACTGAAGGACTGTGACTACACTATTTTGTACCATCCGGGTAAGGCAAATGTGGTAGCGGATGCCTTGAGCTGAAAGACAGTGAGTATGGGCAGTCTAGCTTCTCTTTCAGTTTTAGAGTGACTGTTGGCCTTGGACATTCGGTCCTTGGCTAACCGTTTGGTTAGACTTGATTTGTCAGATCCTACCAGAGTTCTTGCTAGTATTGAGGCCCATTTTACTTTGGTTGATTAGATTGTGAAGCGTCATTTTAAGGATCAATGGTTGTGTGATATTCGTGATCAGGTTGTTCGGGGCAAAGCCAGCAGGGCTACTTTAGATTCTGATGGTGTTTTGAGATTTGATAGTCACCTTTGTATTTTGAGAGTTGGAGTTTTGGTTCAATTAATTCTTTGTGAGGCACATTGTTCTAGGTATTCCACCCATCTAGGCGCAGCTAAGATGTGTATAGATTTGAGGTAGCTTTACTGGTGGAGTGGTATGAAGCGGGATATAGCGGAGTTTGTATCTCGGTGCTTGAATTGTCAGCAGGTTAAGTTCGAGCACATGAGACCTGGTGGATTGATGCAGAGACTTCCCATTCCTGAGTGGAAGTGCGAAGGGATGACAATGGATTTCATAGCACGGTGTCATGCACTTCTCGAGGATTTGACTCTATTTGGGTTATTATTGACAGGATGACTAAGTCAGCACACTTCTTACCTGTTCATTCTTCCTATAGTGTAGAGAGGTTGGCTCAGGTTTATCTCAGTGAGGTGGTTTGTTTGCATGGGGTCCCAACTTCTATCATTTCAGACCACAACACTCAGTTTACATCCCAGTTTTAGAAGACTATTCAGCGAGAGATGGGTACAGAGGTTCAACTTAGCACTGCATTTCACCCTCAGACAGATGGCCAGTCCAAGAGGACTATCCTGGTCTTGGAGGATATGTTATGGGCCTGTATTCTTGACTTTGGAGGTTCATGGGATCAGTATGTGCCTTTGGCAGAGTTTGCTTATAATAATAGTTACCACTCTAGTATTAGCATGACACATTTTAAGGCATTGTATGGTAGGAATTGCAGATCACCAGTGGGTTAGTTTGATGGTTTGGAGTCCAGACTACAGAGTACAGACTTACTTCGTGATTCCTTAGACAGAGTCTAGGTGATTCAGGATAGACTTCGGGCAGCCCAGAGTAGGAAGAAGAGTTATGCAGATCATAGAATTCGTGCCTTAGAGTTCAGTGTTAGCGACCTAGTGTTTCTCCGTGTGTTGCCTATGAAGGGCGTGATGATATTTGGTAGGTGGGGAAAACTTTGCCCCAGGTATATTGGGTCGTTCGAGATTCTTTAGAGGGTTGGTAGTGTTGCTTATCAGTTAGCCTTTCCTCTAATGTTTTAAGCTATGCAACCAGTCCTCCATGTATCAATGTTGCGGCGATATGTTTTGGATGAGTCGCATGTGTTGCAGTGGGATACAGTGCAGTTGGATGTGAGTTTGACCTTTGTTGAGGAGCCGGTAGCCATTTTAGCCAGAGATTTCAGGAGATTGAGGTCTAGAGAGATTCCTGTAGTTAAGGTTTAGTGGATGCACCTTCTAGTTGAGGAGGCTACCTAGGAGACCGACATAGATATGCAAGCTCAATATCCACAGTTGTTTGAGCCTTTAGGTACTCCCTTTTCTTGACTTTCGCTGTCGAAAGTCCTTTTTAGTAGTGGATGATGTAGTGACCCTTTCGGTTATTCTCGCATTTTCACTTTCTTTGTACTGTTAGATCTTGCCTATAGCAGCCCCAAGTCATGTATGGATTGTTGGGGCTGGTAGTTTGGTGCCCTGGCCATTCGTTCGGTCATTATGACCATTTCTCTATTTTAGAGCTTTTAACTTAGTAAATCATTGACTTTGGTCAACATTTTTGGTAAACGTGCTCGAAATTGAATTCTGACAGTTTCGTCAGCTCCAGGGTGTGGACTTTTGTCTAGTAGGACCCTTGGCCAGGGTTTGGAAGTTATTGGTTTGGATTTATTTTATTTTCTGTGTTTTTAGGCTAGTAAGACTTGGAAGTTTGACTTTGGTCAATATTCAGAGAAGTCGGCCGCGGAATGTCAATTTCAGGCTAGAGGGACCTTTGGTTTGGGACCCGAGGCTTCCGAACTTGTTTTGGGTTATCGGGTTTCATTTTGGAAAAGTTTGCCAAAGGTTTGTTTTGGGCGTGGGGTCCCATGTTTTGTTAAATCGACCTTCATGGGAATTTCATCGATTCCGTTGAGTCAAGAATCCATTTCGAGTGCGGTAGCATAGTTTGTTTCCACACATGGGGTCTCGAATAAATCTGCGGGACCCATTTGGTGACTTTGTAACTTGAAAAGTTGTTGGTTGCTGTTGCAGGTGCAAACCTCAAGCCTTAATCGTGACCACGAGGGGTCCACACGATCGTGATGCTCTGTCTCCTTGGACATCACGACCGCGAGTTCTCAAGATTGCGATCGCGATGCAGTCCCCGCCCCCTTATTCTTTGCTACTGCTTGGCCATACTATCGCAATCGGGATAGTCTAGCCAGCGTGTTCATCACGACCGCATGGGGTCCCTTCGCTATCGCAAAGAAGGACCCCTTTCAGTATATATCTTCTCCTTCATTTTTCAAAGCTCCCACACTATTTTTTCCATAGCTCTTGAGCTCAAGCTCCCCAAATTCTGTGTGCGATTATTCCAAGTTATTGGGGTGACTATTTTCAGTTCGTGATTATTTTATCGACTCTAATTGGTAAGTTTTCTACGTAAATTCCATAAATTTTCCATTTAAATTCCCTCTTTGTTTTCGAGATTCTATGGGTTGTTTTGAGCCTTTTCAGTGATCAATTTCTGCTTAAATTTTGAGCATGTCATCTCGGTAATATTGGAAACTTTGTGGTAACTTTTGTTTCTGGCTTCAAGTTATGGGGCCCACTTTTAAACAAGATTTTGATCTGGATAAATTTTTAGCAATATGTGTACCATTAGATTTGTTTTAACACGTAGATTGCGTTCTTGATAGTGTGTTAGCTGTTCGGAGCTTCCTGGAGCAGTTTGGGATCAAGCATTGGCTTCCCAGCAGCTATTACGTTGGACGCCAGGTAGGTTACGGTTTCCCTACCTTAGACTTTGTGTATATATGCTATAATTGTACTATTTAGCATCCTTGGGTTGGGTTTACTAGGTTGGCACCCCAGACCTTTTCTGCTTTCTTTTTGTCCATTTCATTTCATACGTTTGCTTTAGTATTTGATCTCATTGTGTAGTATTACCTCTTGTGGCCTTGTGTGGCCTTCGTTTATGCCTCTAGAACATAGATGGTGGGATATTTGACAATGTACGTGAGTCTCGGACATCGATTTGTGATTATGGATCTTGTTATCTTTGTTGTAGAGCAGATAGAGCCTGTGCAGAGCCGGTAGGTAAATTGTGAGCCATTGGGCTATTGATTATTTGCGATCATGTCATCATTATCAGGAAAAAGGATTTTTTTGCATTGGTTTTATTACTACTATAGTTGCGGGCCTAATTATCACTGGTTTTCTAACTTTGCATGGCCTCGAGGGCC
The DNA here is from genome assembly GCA_003996215.1 of Jaltomata sinuosa. Lineage (NCBI taxonomy): Eukaryota > Viridiplantae > Streptophyta > Magnoliopsida > Solanales > Solanaceae > Jaltomata > Jaltomata sinuosa. Next base: position 251,361 of record QJPP01001835.1, on the reverse strand, counting down.
CATTTTCTGTAATAAATGGCTAGTAATGGATTAAAATTGGTTTATGGATCTTCTTGGAGTAAAAGAGATTTTTGATATGATTTTCACATTGATTCTAGACTCGGCTAGGCCGAAGTTCTAGATATGATTTACTTCTGATTTTGAAGTGACACTAGCCTCGGCTAGGCCAGAGTGCTAGACATAATTTACCACTGCACTTGATATTATACTAGGCTCGGCTGGGCCAAAGTTCTAGACTTGACATTTTCCACTTATTTTATACCCGGTTTAAGTCTGGGCACTTTTATTGAGTTATTGAGAGTTGTATATGGTAACGGAGACCTTCATGGACCTTGTCGATCCAGATTAGAGGCTACGGGCAAAGAGTGCCGGAGGAGGGGTATATGGGGTAGTTGAGGTATATGGGGAAAGCCTTCCATGGATCCTACCTGTTGGGCCTACGTACACTGGAGGAGGTGCATAACGATACCACCTGATCACACCATATCATTCATTCTTTGTTCGGCTCCACCCTTGTTTGTTGTTTGTTGAGTATACACTCCAATAGTATGGGATGCCGGTGTAATGACCCTTCTGGTCATTCCTGCATTTTTGCTCTCTTTGTAATGTTAGAGCGTTCCTGTAGCGTCCCCAAGTCATTTATGGGTTGCTGGAACTGGTGGTATGGTGCCCTGGCCATTCATTAGGTCGTTATAACCATTTCCCTGGTTTAGAGCTTTGACTTAGGAAATTGTATACTTCGGTCAACATTTTTGGTAAGCATGCTCAGAATTGAATTTTGACAGTTCCGTTAGCTCCGAAGCGTGGATTTTTGTCAAGTTGGACCCTTGGCCGGAGTGTGGGATCTTTCGATTTGGTTTTGTCTTGCTTTTTGTGTTTTCTGTCCATTTCAACTTGAAAGTTTTACATTGGTCAACATTCGGGCAAGACAACCTCGGATGGAAATTTCATCAGCGTTGTTAGCTCTTGAATGTTCACTTTGGGCTAGAGGGACCTTTGGTTCAGGTCCCTAGACTTCCGGACTCGCTTTTGGTCATTGAGTTTCATTTTGGAAATAGTTAGCCTAAGGTTGGTATTGGGTATGGGGCCCACTTTTTGTTAAATTGACCTTCGTTAGGAATTTTGTTAATTTTGTTGAGTCCGAAATGCCATTTCCTGTGCAGTAGCATAGTTCATTTGCGCGTGCGAGGTCCCGGATGCGCCCTGTGGGCCCATTTTGAGATATTTTATCTTAAGCTTTTTCTACTGGTTGTTGTTGCAGGTGTAGGCCTCAAGCCTTAATCACGACCATGAGGGAGGCCACACGATTGTGATGGTCTGCCTTTTTAGGCATCGCGACCGCGATGAAGGGCTTGTGGACCCGACGCCCTTTGTTCTTTACAATCGTGAGGTTCCTTATCATGACAGTCGCACAACCCCTGCCTCCTTGTTTTTCACGACTGCATGGCTAGCCTTTGTGATAGCGATGGTCTAGCCAGCATGGTCATTACGACTGTATGGGGTCCCTTCGTGATCGCAAAGAAGAACCCCTGTCAGTATATAAATTGTTCACTTTATTTTCTTCGCCCCATAATCGAATTTCAACCATTTTCATTGAACTCCTAGCACTTTATTCAACTATGATCATTCCAAGGCTTGGAGGTGGTTATATTCTCGGTCCGTGATCATTTTTAACCTCTAATCGGTAAGTTTTCTTGTCTAATTTTGTAAATTCTCCTTTCAATTTCCTTCTTGGTTTCTTTAAGCTTAGGGCTGTTTTGAGCCCTTTTATTAGTCGATTCTCGCTCAATTTCGGAGCATGTGTTCCTGGCAAGGTCGGGAATATTGTGTCCATTTTTGTTTCCAATTTCGGGTAGCGGGACCCACAGGCCCTCTTGTGACCCAGATTTTAACCCGGCTAAACTTCTAGTGATATGAGTATCGTTAGTCTTGTTTTAACACGTAAATTGCATTCTTGATAGTGTGATTGCTTTTCGGGACTTCTCAGAGCAGTTCGGGCTTGGACAATGTCATTCCAGAAACTTGTTATCGGACAACAGGTAGGTTATAGTTTTCTCTACATAGACTCTGCGTATATAGGCTATAATTGCACTATCTAGTATTCTTGGGTTGGGTATCTTAGGTTGGCACCCTATACCTTATCCGCTTCTTCCATCCTCCTTATTTTTCTTATGTTGGTTGTAGTAATTGATCTAGTGTTGTAGGATTACCCTTATGGCCCTGTGTGTTCTTTGTAATCGCCTTTGGACCATAGATGGTGGGTTATTTGGGAATGTCCGTGAGTCCCGAATATCGAATTATAGATTTTGGCTGGATATCTATGTTGTAGAGCGATTTGAGCATGTGCAGGGCCGATAGGTTGATTGTGAGTTGTTGGGCTACTGATTGTGTTTGAGCATACCATTATCATTCATATAAATAATTTTTTGTATTATTTTACTACTATTTTGGATGCGTGCCTAGTATCACCGATATTCTAAACCTTGCATGGCCTCGAGGGCCCGTTTTCAGTAAAATTAATTATAAAAGGATTTGAAACTGATTTTTATGGATCTTCTTGGGTTAAGAGAGATTAAATGATGGTTTATCATCGGATTTTTACTCTGTACTAGACTCGGTCGAGCTGAGCGCTAAACTTATTTTTACTATATATTTAGACTCGGTTATGCTCTAGTCACCCTTTATTAGGGTTTTGAGACTTGACTTACTGATTTAAACCCGTATAGACTCCGAGCGCTTACTTTGAGATTTCGATCACTCATTTAGACCCGGATACATGCCGGGCAATTAAATTTGAGATTTTGAGATTTAGTATGTGGTCGAGCACGTCCATGGACCTTGTCGATCCGGACTAGGGGCTACATGTTGCGAGTGCCATAGGAGGGGTATACGGTAAAGTTGAGGTATACGGGTGCGTCCTTCCATAGATCCTACCTACTTGGCCTATAACCGCCAAAGGAGGTATATACAGTACTACTGTCGCACCTGGTATCACCATATCACATCATATCATTTATTTGTGTTCGATTCCACCTTTGTTTGTTGTTTGTTGAGTGTACACTACAGTAGTATGGGATGTAGGAGGGTTTATTTTCACTTGTATGTGTTCCTCGGGTGTATAGGCGCCTGTTGGGACTGTAGGTAGATTATGTTATGCTATCTTAGTGTAGTACTTGTTAGAGGCTTTTTGGTCATCGGTGAATTAGTGGATTCTATCTTATTGTGGCTCTTGTTAGTGGCCTTCTGAGCGGTGTAGCTTATTCTATCCTAGGGTTATACTTATGAGGTTGCTTTCTGATTATTCTTATCTTTAGAGTTATGTTATTAGCATGATTTCATTAATAGTATTGTTCCAAGAGTTGACACCCAATTTTGTCCCTCCTTTCTTTTAATTCATTCACTTGAGCTTCTAAATTTTTAACAAATTAAATATCTTATATTTCACTATTATTTTTGTTTATTACTATTATTATCGTTATTACCTATTACACACTATTATTTCTACTAATTTAGATTTTATTATCGTTTTCATCATTTTTAAAGATTACAAGTATATTATCAATATTAATATTATTATGTTCTTTAAAATCAATCGTCGTTACTTTATTTCAAGTTTCATATTTACTAAATTAATTGTAAGTACTTTAGTACATAGTTATAGTTTTTATCGCTAATATATATTATACTAGTTATAAATTAGAAGCTCAAAAGAATTATTTTATAGAAGTAAAAGATCATCAAATTCGGTCAAAAATGACCCCAAAACCAGGCCATGTATTCAGCCCATTTCACCTTTAAACCGAGGCCCATTTCTAGTTGTTTTCAGCAGCCCAATAACCCTCAACATCATAAACTAAGATTAGGTCTCTTTTCATTTCTCAACAACCGCTCCTTCCCTTTTCATTTTCAATGAAAGCTCTCCATTTCCATCAACTTCAAGCAGAATTTGTCACACCATTTTAGGAAAATCTTGTAGCTTTCTCACAACTTTGTATCTTAGCATATCTTAAACACACTCTCTCATTCGATCTTCTCCCTTTATCAACTTATTTCTACTTTCATCTCTCAATTGATTCAATTTCTGCAAGAATTAATGGGTTTTGTTGTCTTCCACTGCAAAAAGCATTCTCCAACGTTCAATTTTCAGCTTTCCTTGACCAAATTCGAAATTAAAAACCCTTCAATTTCCCACCAATTTGAAGAAGGGTAAACCCTAATCCTTGCCTATAAATACATCTCAAACTCTCAGCCAAATGACAGAGCTTGGATACTCACAAGAACCATATATACACACACAATCTAAGTTTATTGCCTTAGCTGCCCACTTTCTCCTCCAACTTTTCGGAAAAAAAGCCATTGTCTCTCTTTCCTCCTGTTGAACGATAACAGAGGTGTTCCATAAGCTTCTGAATTTGTTCACAACGAGAGAGTAGATTCAAGGCCGACGATCCCTAGTTCACTACACCCCAATAGGTAAAATCAGATCTTATTTTGATTTTCTTTATAAATGATTCTGTGTTTCCTTAAAAATATCATTTTCTAGAGATCTCCTATATTTATATCTTTTATGATTAATTTGTATGTTTAGCTACTGTTTTTAACCTTTTAAGAGTTAATGATGCTTGAATGCTATGGTTGTCATGTCCTTATTTTAACTAAGCCTTAATTTATCGTCTTTGGAATCTAATTAGTCCAGGGAGAAAAATAAATACTAATATTTTTTACTCATTCGTACTCCCATGCTTCACGAGTATACAGTAAGGGAGGAAGTATTTATTTTTCCCTTTAGCTGGCTTTATATCTTTTCCAGATTTGTGAGTGACTTGGTCATTTAAATTTTCAAACTTGTGAGAATTGCAAGCATGTCACTGAAGTGTAATCTTGAAAAATGTATGCAAAGTTGTTGTATTTAGAAGAGTTTCTTTTAATCGGTTGGCTAACAATAGGTTGAGAAGCACTTCCATCTAGATAACATTTTACAAATATGAGTAATACATGTGAGCCACCTAGCATGAATGTACTAAAGTATGTTTAGTTTACTTGGACACTTCAATAATGTGTGGCTTGAATTTATCATTCCCCAAGATTCTATAAAATGACTTGCTTGACTTTTGAAAATCGTTAAAGTGTTTTACTTCTTTGCAATTTTATATGTTCTGTTCCAGTTTTTAAAAAATCATTAGTCTTGTCTTGAGATTTAATAAGAATATAAATGCTTAATTACAGGTCATAGCATTTTGTATTGTTAACAATTCATCTTTCGATTGAAGTTGTATTCTAATCCTTCTCCTTTCACATGTACACTTCGGAGTATATGGAGTCTTAATTTAAGACTCTCGGGAGTAGAGTCTCAAGGCGAGACTCGACACTGCCATCATTTGGAGTCATCGCATATCTCTTTTCTTAGAATTCCCCAAATAGCAAAAAAACAAGCTAAAATTGCTCGAGATTCCTATGACGTTATTCATTTTCTTTTGTTATTTACTCTTATCTAACACCTTATGATTAATTGTTGATATGTGTGTTTTGGGGGTTTGTTTCAAGTTTGGGATTAGTTGTTGAAACTTATGCTTAACATAGAATTAATTATTAAGTTTCTCTAATCACTTAGAGTCTTTCTTCTCTTTTTTACAGTAAGAGTGTATTCTATCATATAAAAGGTGAACATTTTTTAGGATTTAAGAAAACTCATTTTACCTAGATGTTTTTCTCATCAATCGTTTTCAACTCTAAAAATTGACATAATTTGGGTTAGACTTTGAATTCAATTTCGTTCCAGAAGCAAAAAATAAATAAAGTATTTGTACAAGTTGTCTTTATTTTTGCAAAAACATTTCAATTATCTTTTATCTATAAATTATTACCGTCCCTTTTATATCATAAGAAATTTTTTAAGTTCACCAACAATTTCTCTTCAAGTATTTCTCGTGTTTTAAACCCAAATGGATCTTCAGGTCACTATTCGAAGTTGCTCCTTCTCAACAAACATTAAATAAGTTTTCAAACCATTCAAAGTGTCATTTTATTTCCAACGTGAAGGATTTTTGTAAGTTGTTTTCAAGAACATGTGTTGAGGTTACATGATTCTTAGCATTTCACATAATTTTACATTTTTACAATTAGTCTAATAAATCAACCTAAGTCTAGACGGTGTACTATTTTTAATGGATCTTAAAGGGTGCCTAATACCTTCCCTTTAGATTAATTGAACCCTTATCTAGAAACTTATGTTAGTAGACCTTAAAACAGAGTTAACTTTAGATAATCTCTTTAAACAATTCAGGTGTCCTAATTCACCATAATAATTAGGTGGCGATTCCTTAAGGAGAAAACGATCAAAATGGTCCTTAATGTATAGGGGTTGCTTTGTTTCGGTCCTTAATATATTTTACATGATCTATATAGTCCTTAATATATTATAAAAGGTGCTCAATTTGATCTTTCAATCTAAAACTAACAGACACATCACAAAACCCGGGTGAATGAATTAAGGGTGACAAAAATGTTTCAAATTTAAGTTGTAGTGACTTAAGTTATTTTAATTGAGTAGAGGTGACAAAAATTAGATTAGGAATTAATGGGTTTTGACTCATTTTCTGAGTTGCCCTCAAGTTTTTATTTTTACACTTTGACCCATGGGACCCATTCCCCTTTTGGGAGAATTAAATAAAACCCTAATTACCTTAAATGGGAGGGGGAAAAAGGACCGCCTCCCCTTCTTTTTGCTTCTCTTCCTCGCGCCATTTTCAGAGCATTCTCCATTGTTGTTGTTGTTGTTGTTGTCTTCTTCTTCATCATTATCATCATCTTCTTCTTCTTCATCATCATCATCTTCTTTTTCTTCTACTCCCCTGCCCTCCATTGTTGTTGTTGGTGCTGCCACAACTGCTGGTACTGGACCAAAATTTTGGACCAAATTTGTTCGTAATCACTGGGAATTGCTTCATAGGTGATTTTGGTAAGTAAAAATAATGATTTTTAGTTCAATTTCTCATCTGGGTATATCTGCTATTTTTCTGCAATTTTCAGTAGCGTATCCAACAGATGACCCATCTGTTGCAACAGATGATCTATCTGTTGGATTCATGTTACAACAGTTGAATCCAACAGATGAGTTATATGTTACAACAGATGACCTATCTGTTGGATCAAGCTACTGGTTCTGAACATGAATCCAACAGGTAAGTCATATTACATTAGCTGGCAAAGCTGGTTCAGAACCAGAAGCTTAATCCAACAGATAAGTCATCTGCTGCAACAGATGAGTTATATGCTGCAACAGATGAGTTATCTGTTGCAGCATATGACTTACCTGTTGGATTCATGTTCAGAACCAGTAGCTTGATCCAACAGATAGGTCAGCTGTTGCAACATATAACTCATCTGTTGCAGCATATATCTCATTTGTTGTAGCAGATGACTTATCTGTTGGATTAAGCTTCTGGTTCTGAACATGTATCCAACATGTGAGTCATTTGTTATAACAAATGAGTTACTTGTTGGGACAATGATATAATTTTATTGTTTTATATAGATACTCAACTTTACTATACTATTATTGATTTTTTTAACAAAACTCTTTAGGTATCATTTATGGAGGAATCAATAACAATAGGGGTTGATTGTCATGGTGAATGGATCGAGAAGAACAATCGATTTATTTGGCGTTGGAAGGATGGTGACTTGTTAGAAACGATAGCGATGACAGTCCAACAAGATATTTTGTATGATGATTTTGTTAACTTAATCATCAGTTGTTGTGAATTAAATTGCCAACCGAAAGATCTTGTCATCAGTTACATGCACAGCTCTTTTGAAAATCAGAGGGTCTTGCCTTTTAAGATAAGGGATCAAGTTCGTTTGCGTGCTTATTTGAGTGATGCAGCTAGGCCCATTTTAAGGGTATACGTAATTGAAAAGCCGATAGAGAACCCCAATTTAGCTCAAAACCAACAAGATATGTTAAATGATGAGTTGGAGGATAGGGTAGATATGAATATTCCAGATAATGGAAGTGGGGCAGAATTGGATGGTCCAAGCTGTGGGGATGACCAAACTCCTACACCTGATATTGGGAGCAATACAGTGGGCAATTCTCAATCAACACAGTCTATCCATGTACAAGAGGATGAAACAGGTTTTTATAAGGGAATGACATTCAAGAACAAGCAAGAACTAGCAACTTCGTTGAAAATTGCTTGCTTGAAAAAAGATTTTAGACTCAAGAAGGTGATTAATTCGCATAATGTGTATTGTTTTAGATGTGTATATCAGGAGTGCAAATGGTGGATTAGGGTTGTGAAGCTTTTAAGTTCTGATAGATTCTGTATTACAACCTATGTAAAGTATCACACGTGTGGTTCTGAGCATATCACGAGTCATAATCCGTACGCCACAGCAAAAGTCATCGGTGAAATTTTCAAAAATAGGTTCCCCGAAGGTAAAGGCCCATCTACACAAGACATGAAACATCAAATTCGTACAGAATTGGGTGTTAAGGTGAGTTATTGGAAGATTTGGAAGGGCATGGAGATTGCAAAGTCTTTGATTAGGGGAACACATGAGCACGGGTATGCAGTGCTTGATGCTTACCGTTATATGCTTCAGTCCGCAAATCCAGGAAGTAAGACAGCATTGAAAATTGATGAAAATGGAAAGTTTAAGTACTTTTTTTTATCCTATGGAGCTTGGATACGTGGTTTTGAGCAAATGAGAAGAGTCATAGCCGTTGACGGGACATTCTTGAGGAGCAAGTATGAAGGAGTTTTATTGTCAGCTGTGGCACAAGATGCGGAGAATCATATTTTTCCGCTTGCTTTTTGTGTAGTTGACAAGGAGTGCGATGCCTCATACCGATATTTTTTTGAACAAATGAGAAGCTATCTAGATGATACTGCTGATTTGTGCATAATTTCTGATAGGCATCCAAGTATCAAGAAGATGGTTTCAATTGTCTACCCTACAGCTCATTATGGTTGTTGCATAAGGCACCTTGGGGAGAATATTCGAAACAACTTTCACAATGCGAAGGTCGTATCTCATTTTTATAAAGCAGCAAAAGCGTACAAAATTGATGAGTTCAATGACCATTTCAATCAAATAAGAGACATGGTACCCGGAGCAGCCGAACATCTTGAACGTGTTGGATTCCACAGGTGGAGTAGAGCATTCTGTCCTGGAAATAGGTATAATATTATAAATTGAGTGATTTATTTGAGTTTATTGTCAATTATATCTTACTGGTGATTATTTATTTGTATAGGTATAACATTATGACGACAAACATTGCTGAGTCGGTGAATGCAATGTTCGACGTTGAAAGAGAATTTCCCATTGTCGCTCTATTTAATGAAATAAATAGGAGATTTGCACAAAAATTTCACGAGAGGCGTACGGAGTTCATCAACTCACCAACCATCTTTGTCCCTGAAATGGAAAAGAAAATAACAGAGTACGTCAACTTGGGAAACAAGTTATTGGCTCATCAAACTACCAACTACAAGTTCAGTATCACCGGTCATGGTGAAGTTGCTACGGTCGATTTGCAAGAAAGATCTTGTACATGTAGAGTATTTGACATGGATACCTTGTCCACATGCTATGGCAGCGCTTCGAGTCCAATATGGTGAAGATTTTGGTAGGCGGATTTATGAGTACTTATCCTCATATTATACGGTGGAGAGATACATCATTGCATACTGTGAGGAAATTTATCCTGTGCCTTCTGAAGAATCTTGGAATGTTTCTTTGGAGATTTTAGAGAGAGAAATATCTCTTCCACATATTGACCCAAGCAAACCGGGAAGAAGGCAAAAAAAGAGGAGGCGTGGAGTCGGAGAATCATTTCCAACAAGAAAAAATAAGTGCTCTATATGTAAGACGGTTGGCCACAAAAGAACTACATGCCCAGATCGAAATGCTCCATAATTGTAAATGTTGCACTCATTTTCTCCATTCTTGTAATAGTAATAGTATTGTTATTCTGAACTTTTAGTACTTTTTTATGATATTTCAATCGGTGATGTTTGTGAACTTAACTTATTTATATATTGCAAAAGATGGTGAAATCTGTTGGGAATAATTAAATATGTTACTACAAATATTGGAAATAATCTGTTGCAACATATGAATTATTTGTTGGAAATCATCCAACAAATATAGACATATGTTGCAACAGATTATTTATCTGTTACAACAGATGACTCATCTGTTGGAAATCATCCAATAGATATAGACATATGTTGCAACAGATAATTCATCTGTTGCAACAGATGACTCATCTGTTGGAAATCATCCACCAGATATAGACATATGTTGCAACAGATGAATAATTTGTTGCAACAGATGACTCATCTGTTGAAAATCATCCACCAGATATAGACATATGTTGCAACAGATGAATCATCTGTTGGAAATCATCCAACAGATATTGATATCTGTTGCAACAGATGAGTCATCTACACTTAGTTGATCATGTAATTATTATGTAATTCATTGAGATTGTAATTGAAGTTGTTAATTGAAAGCTAATTATGATTAAATAACTTAGTTTATTACTAATCATGAGTTAATTAAGCAATTTACATCAAATAAGTCAATTGATCCCTCTATTTAGGGTCACTACACTTAGTTGATCATGCAATTATTGTATATTCATTGAGATTGTAATTGAAGTTGTTAATCGAAAGCTAATTATGATTAAATAACTTAGTTTATTACTAATCATGAGTTAATTAAGCAATTTACATCAAATAAGTCAATTGATCCCTCTATTTAGGGTCACCACACTTAGTTGATCATGCAATTATTGTGTATTCATTGAGATTGTAATTGAAGTTGTTAATTGAAAGCTAATTATGATTAAATAACTTAGTTTATTACTAATCATGAGTTAATTAAGCAATTCACATCAAATAAGTCAATTGATCCCTCTATTTAGGATCACTACACTTAGTTGATCATGTAATTATTATGTATTCATTGAGATTGTAATTGAAGTTGTTAATTGAAAGCTAATTATGGTTAAATAACTTAATTTATTACTAATCATGAGTTAATTAAGCAATTCACACCAAATAAGTCATTGATCTGCTGCAACAGATGTTTATATCTGTTGGATAAGTTCCAACAGATGATTCTTCTGTTGCAACATATGTCTATATCTGTTGGATTATTTCCAACAGATGTATCATCTGTTGCAACAGATGAATCATCTGTTGCAAAATGTGTAGAGTATGCTTGATTATTTCCAACAGATGTATCATCTGTTGCAACAGCTGATACATCTGTTGGAAATAATCAAACATACTCTACACATTTTGCAACAGAAGAATTGCTTAATTAACTCATGATTAGTAATAAACTAAGTTATTTAATCATAATTAGCTTTCAAATTAACAACTTCAATTGCAATCTCAATGAATTACATAATAATTACATAATTAACTAAGTGTAGTGATCCTAAATAGAGGGATCAATCGACTTATTTGATGTGAATTGCTTAATTACCTCATGATTAGTAATAAACTAAGTTATTTAATCATAATTAGCTTTCAATTAACAACTTCAATTGCAATCTCAATGAATTACATAATAATTACATGATCAACTAAGTGTAGTGATCCTAAATAGAGGGATCAATTGACTTATTTGATGTAAATTGCTTAATTAACTCATGATTAGTAATAAACTAAGTTATTTAATCATAATTAGCTTTCAATTAACAACTTCAATTACAATCTCAATGAATTACATAATAATTACATAATCAACTAAGTGTAGATGACTCATCTGTTGCAACAGATGTCAATATCTGTTGGATGATTTCCAACAGATGATTTATCTGTTGCAACATATGATTCATCTGTTGCAAAATGTGTAGAGTATGTTTGATTATTTTCAACAGATGAGTATATATGTTGGATGATTTTCAATAGATGTGTAATTCATTTTTAGTAATAATCCAATATTTTTAAAATTTAAGGATAAAATAAAATTCATGACATAATAACTGGACATCTATTAAACATAAAATATTGTCATCACCAAATATATATTATAACTAAATAAAATACTAAAAATAAAAAAGATTGTCTGCAAATTACAGCCAATAATATAATTAAATAAAATACAAAAAATAAAAAATATTGTCTGCAAAATGCAACCCCATATCAGGGCTCCAAACTCTTAAAAATTACCCCAGCGGCCCAAACTTCTTGCATTCTTGCAACTGAATTATCATTCATTAGAGTCTTAGGAGTTATCATAGAAGTGTCGGTTATCAAATGCTCAATGAAAGCAAGCGAGTATGACCCGCACGCGGCAAATGTCTCATTCTTTGGAAGGTTCTGTTTTCGACCTTCAAAAGCCCATCGTTCGTTGAGCAATTTTTCCGGCAAGTGATTCATTAGGCCACTTTGCTTCAACAACTTAGGGAAAAACTCCAACAAACCCTCCATGAATATCAAAAATTGAAACTCTTCAAACACTGGTATGTTGCAGTCATAGACATTCATGACTCCCTCACTTATTTTGATCTCAACAGTCACAAAATGCTTCTTCTCCAAATTCATTACTGCTATGATTCTCTTGGCCTCTCTCCAATCCATGGCACCTGGATATGGTCTCTTTCCTCTGACATAGTCAATCATGTCATCATCCCATTCAAACTCAGCAAGTAACTCCTCTAATTTTTTTCCACCAGGAGTTGTTGTTTCTTCACTGAGTTTGTTGTACCGACAGAGGAAATTACTATAAAAATTGAGGTCCATTATTCTATCTTCAAGATCATAGAATTGAATGAATTTTAGATGTCTCTCCCGCATGAGAAGAAGAATTTCATCAACATACTGAAATAATAATACAATTTATATAAGTTAGCAACTTATAATACTTGAAAAGTTGCAGCAGATGAGTCATCTATTCCCATCTGTGCAACAGATGAGTCATCTGTTGCATGAAATCAAAACAGTAGGTCTACTGCTTTGATTTCATCCAACAGATCAGTCATCTGTTGGAACAGATGTCTCATATGTTGCAACAAATGGGTAATCTGCTGCAATATATGATCCATCTGTTGGATGAAATCAAAACAGTAGGTCACTGCTTTGATTTCATCCAACAGATGGATCATATGTTGCAGCAGATTGCCCATCTGTTGCAACATATAAGACATCTGTTCTAACAGATGGATCATCTAAATAAGCAGTACAAAATCATTAAATAAATAGAAGGTTAGTAAAAGTAACTTACCCAGTCCACATACCAAAACTTCATATCAGTCATGTTCTTGAAGTCTTGTGGACCAAATTTATGCATAGAGTAAATTTCTGGGGCCTTTTTTGAATTCATCAGAGTTTTCAGCTTTGCCTTTCTTGTGGCAGACACCAACTTGTAGATATTTACCTTCTTCAGCTCTCCTTACTCTCCTATGGCTCTTGGAACTTCCCCAACAGTGCAAGAAAGAGGAGTTGTAATTTTCCTTGATTTAATATCTGAAATTGCCTTGAAAATTATTTTTTTTGTCCTCTTAATCTTAACCTGCAATGGAGTGAATGGATCTGTAATCTTTCTTGATGGGATGACACCCCTTTTAGATGTCAATTCCTTTACAGCATTAGTTAATCCCTTAAGAGCATCAATCACTCCATTGTGTTTTTCCTTGCACTCTTGGCATTTGTATGCAGAACAAGAGCTTGAAGAAGCAACACCACCAAACTGTCTACCTATGTTGTGTGGTAGATCTGTAGCATGCCTACTAAAAGGGGTATGTCTACCACCAAAGTCAGGGGTATGTCTACCAGTAAAGTCAGGGGTGTGTCCATCACCAACGTCAGGGAGGTTTCCACCACCAAAATCAGCATCTTCAGTATGACCATAGTCATGGTCATTTCTTGGTTGAAAAATCATAAGAGGATCACCACCACCAACACCATCACCACCACCAACAGTAACAACAACACCATCACCACCACTATCAACACCAACACCAGCAGTATCAACAATAACCTCATCAAGAACCAAATCATCCTTCCCAAGTGCTTTTCTTCTGCTGGCTGTTGCTCCGGCCAATTCTTTTTTTATCCTATCAATTACCTTAGGGTCTGGTAGAGTTTCCACATACCCTAAAGTAACAAGGAATGGCATCTTTAACTCTCGATTAGTCGGGATAAGCCATGGATGCACAATCTAAAATCAATAATTAAATGTATTAAAATAATGTTTAACTCATAATTAAATTCTATTGCAACAGATGTTAATGTGTTGCAACAAATGTGAATTTTGAAAAAATAAATTCAAATTAATCTCTATAAAAGTAGACTTACTGCTTCCTCGGGTGGTTTGAAAAGATCAAGAACTTTTGCTTTTTTATCGTTCTTGACCGACAACCATCTCAGAATTCTAGGACTAGAAACCTCTTCTTGATAGTCCTTCACTTGTTGTCGGAGATAAGGAATGGCTTCAAATGCCCAAGCCTGTAAAAATTATGCTAAAAATTAAAAATATTATTCAATAAAAAAAATTAAAACACAAAAATAAAATATTTACCATGAAAGCCCATGGAAAGCCATATAAGTTGACTGTCTTTGGCGTTAACGGAGTCAACAAATATTTGACAGTCATCATGAAGCTTTCACGACCCCAAGGGTAGTTATTGAATGTCTCCAGATCTTCCGAGAGCTTTATTAAACCAAGTGGTATGTTGTTGTTAACGTCTCTCGCCCAAAGAATATTATGTACAAACCAAACCAAGCACAATGATTACTTGTGCTTCTTTGAAAGCCTTTTACCTTCTAACTCTTGAAGTAAATTTACATTTTTGAAGCTTGAACCAACAAGGGACACCAAGTCATCACCATCAGTTGACTTGCCCTTTTGAGTTTTCTTGACAGTCTTGGCTGCTAACTTAGATCCTTTTTTTGTTGTTGTCTTTGGTGTGCGGGGTGCTTTCTTTTGCGTAACAACAGGAATAGGTTGAGAAGGAGGATGACATTTTAGTCCAGTAACTATGGCAAACTCCTTCAACCCAAAACAAAGTGGCATGCCACAGTAGTTGATCCAGACTTCATCCATCTTATCATTGTTCTCATACATAAATCTATGTTTGAGAAGACCATACACCATGGTCATTTGAAAACGAGCATTATTATCCTCTGGCAAATCAAGATATTGCCCAAAGCAGCTGTTTCTGAAATAATCATCCAATTTTTGTTCTTGAAGTATTTTTCTGAAGGTGTCAAAAGATTTTCCCATGGTTGACTTTATCACACAATCACCAGTTAAATGTGTGACACCATCACACTGCATTCTCACAGAAAAATTATCAATGCAGAATGTTTTGACACACTCTTCGGTGGAAGGACTGTTAGGATCATGGTGTTCCTCTTCCTCATCTTCACTTTCATTATCTCCTCCTTTTCCTCCTTCCTCTGATTCTACTTCATTATCTTCTACATCCCTCTCTTTATCTACACCTTCTTCCTCTACTGAGTTTTTATCTTCATCACTTTCTCCTTCATCTTCCTCACTTCCTTCATCTTCCTCACTTCCTTCATCTTCCTCACTTTCCTCATCTCCTTGTTCATCTTTACTTAAATCTCCAGATTCTTCACTTTTTTCTATTTCCTTCTCTTTTTCCTTCTCTTTTTCTATATTTAAAGCTGATTGAGAAGAGACTTCTTCTTCTAATTGAGATACTGCTTGTATAGCAAGCTCTTTTAGTGGTGAATGTATCCTAGCTATTTTTCTTCTTCTTTTTTTTGGAGTAGATTCACTTCCTTTCCTTTTAGTGGGATCCATTTATCTACAAACAAGAGTAAAATAAAGGTCAATGATTGATTTGTGCATCATTAAAAAAAAAGATAACAATGAATTTAAAATGTACAAATAATTGTTCCAACAGATGACCCATCTGTTGGAACAGATGACCCATCTGTTGGAGCAGATGACCCATCTGTTGAAGCAGTAGCTACTGCTTTGATTTCATCCAACATATGACTCATCTGTTCCAAAAGATGGGTCATCTGTTGGAAACATAATAAGAGTAAACCAACAGATGGTATAATTATTTCCAACATATGCTTAATATGTTGCAACAGATGAAGCATTTCTTGCAACATATTATACATCTGTTATGGTATTAAAAAAAAAATTACCACATAATACACCAAGAACATCAACATAAATCAACATTTATCACTTGAATAACAATTTTAAAGAGCAACACCATACAAGAACAACAACACCAACATTTACCAATAAAACAACATCAATAACACCAACAAAATACAATAAAATCAACAAAACAACAACAACACTACCATTTCATCTGTTGGAACATATGAGTCATATGTTGCAACAGATGACTCATATGTTGGATGAAATTAAAGCAGTAGCTACTGCTTTGATTTCATCCAACATATGACTCATCTGTTCTGTCTGTTGCAACATATGACTCATATGATGGTATAGTTATTTCAAACATATGCTTAATATGTTGCAACATATTATACATCTGTTATGGTATTAACAAAAAATTTACCACATAATACACCAAGAACATCAACATAAATCAACATTTATCACTTGAATAACAATTTTGAAGAGCAACACCATACAATAACAACAACACCAATATTTACCAATAAAACAACATCAATAACACCAACAAAATTCAATAAAATCAACAAAACAACAACAACACCAATATTTACCATCTGTTGGAACATATGACTCATCTGTTTCAATAGATGAGTCATCTGTTGCAACATATGAGTCATATGTTCCAACAGATGGGTCATCTGTTGGAAACATAATAAGAGTAAACCAACAGATGGTATAGTTATTTCCAACATATGCTTAATATGTTGCAACATATTATACATCTGTTATGGTATTAACAAAAAATTTACCACATAATACACCAAGAACATCAACATAAATCAATATTTATCACTTGAATAACAATTTTGAAGAACAACACCATACAAGAACAACAACACCAATATTTACCAATAAAACAACATCAATAACACCAACAAAATTCAATAAAATCAACAAAACAACAACAACACCAACATTTACCATCTGTTGGAACATATGAGTCATATGTTGCAATAGATGACTCATATGTTGGATGAAATTAAAGCAGTAGCTACTGCTTTGATTTCATCCAACATATGACTCATCTGTTCCAACAGATGAGTCATCTGTTGCAACATATGACTCATTTGTTCCAACAGATGAGTCATCTGTTGCAACATATGACTCATATGTTCCAACAGATGGGTCATCTGTTGGAAACATAATAAGAGTAAACCAACAGATGGTACAGTTATTTCCAACATATGCTTAATATGTTACAACATATTATATATCTGTTATGGTATTAACAAAAAATTTACCACATAATACACCAAGAACATCAACATAAATCAACATTTATCACTTGAATAACAATTTTGAAGAGCAACATCATACAAGAACAACAACACCAATATTTACCATAAAACAACATCAATAACACCAACAAAATTCAATAAAATCAACAAAACAACAACAACACCAACATTTACCATCTGTTGGAACATATGAGTCATATGTTGCAACAGATGACTCATATGTTGGATGAAATTAAAGCAGTAGCTACTGCTTTGATTTCATCCAACATATTACTCATCTGTTCCAACAGATGAGTCATCTGTTGCAACATATGACTCATATGTTCCAACAGATGGGTCATCTGTTGGAAACATAATAAGAGTAAACCAACAGATGGTATAGTTATTTCTAACATATGCTTAATATGTTGCAACATATTATACATCTGTTATGGTATTAACAAAAAATTTACCATATAATACACCAAGAACATCAACATAAATCAACATTTATCACTTGAATAACAATTTTAAAGAGCAACACCATACAAGAACAACAACACCAACATTTACCAATAAAACAACATCAATAACGCCAACAAAATTCAATAAAATCAACAAAACAACAACAACACCAATATTTACCATCTGTTGGTTTACTCTTATTATGTTTCAAATAGATGACCCATCTGTTGGAACAGATGACCCATCTGTTGGAACAGATGACCCATCTGTTGGATGAAATTAAAGCAATAGCTACTGCTTTGATTTCATCCAACATATGACTCATCTGTTCCAACAGATGAGTCATATGTTGCAACATATCACTCATATGTTCCAACAGATGGGTCATCTTTTGGAAACATAATAAGAGTAAACCAACAGATGGTATAGTTATTTCCAACATATGCTTAATATGTTGCAACATATTATACATATGTTATGGTATTAACAAAAAAAATTA
Source organism: Jaltomata sinuosa (assembly GCA_003996215.1). Lineage (NCBI taxonomy): Eukaryota > Viridiplantae > Streptophyta > Magnoliopsida > Solanales > Solanaceae > Jaltomata > Jaltomata sinuosa. The sequence goes on along the minus strand of QJPP01001835.1, from coordinate 233,019 downwards.
CCACATAATACACCAAGAACATCAACATAAATCAACATTTATCACTTGAATAACAATTTTGAAGAGCAACACCATACAAGAACAACAACACCAACATTTACCAATAAAACAACATCAATAACACCAACAAAATTCAATAAAATCAACAAAACAACAACAACACCAACATTTATCAATACAACATTTACCAATAACACCAACATAATGTTCAAGAACAAGAACAACAACAACATTAACCCTAACTTTGAGGAGAATACTCAGTTCAAATCTTCTTCTTCTTAACTCAGTTCAAGTCCAGTCCACTTCTTATTCATTAACCAAAGCATTATTTTCAAAAAGCCTAACTTTTTGAGATGCAAGACCCTTCTACAACTGTAACAATAGATTCCAACAACAACAATAACAAAAAATTTACTTCTATCAAAAATAATAACACAAGACAAGAACAACAACCAGACACAACAAAAATAACACAAGACACAATAAAAATTCAAATCTCAACAGTTGTTTGCTCAAACAGATCAACTAATATGTTGCAACATATTACTTGCAAAAATTAAAATTTTACTACTTTCACAACAATGTTGAAGAACAAGAATAACAACAACAACAAAAATTTATATTTCACTGAAGATACACATACTATTTTACAAATATACAATCATATCAAGTGTTAACAAATACCACAAATTAGGGTTTCTTTCATTTTTAAGCATAAAACATCAAAATCATCAACCCACAGTTTCAGTTCTTCTTCTTTTTCTTCTTTAATCAAAACCCCAACTTTTTAAAAACCCTAACTTTTCAACTTTTTGAACCAAATAAAAGAGACTTTACCTGAAAAGAGATAGAAAGAGGAGAGCAAAGGGAGATCGATTCCCCTATTTCGTCGGGAAAATAACAGAGACTAAGAAGAAGAAGAGAGCAAAATCGTCCTTAACCAGTTGAGAGCTTTTGGGAGATGAAATGTTTTAAAATTTGAACCCAATTTGATCGGTTAAGGGAGAGGAAAATAATTGGGGGGAGTTGAGTTGGGTGGGTGGGTGAGTTGGGTCTTTTTGTATTTTTAAAAAGATTAAGAAGTTTTAAAAATATCAATTGAGTCCCCAATTAACTTAACTAATTTTTTAAGTGTCTTTGACCATTACTCTTGGTCAATGTCACCAAAAGACTTGAGAGTCACCTTCCATTCAATTTTCTCGAGATAGACTCTCCAAGAGACTCAAAAGAATTTCCAAAAGTCATCCCCTAAATCAGAGAAAAAAGAGGCTATTTATAGAAGAGGATTTGGGAGTTTTTGAGAGTGATTTTCGATGTGGGAGAGATATTTTCAAGGAGTTTTCTACGATTTCATAGAGGATTTTGAATCATCTGTAAGGATAAGGCTCTAGCTGTTAGAAATTTTACACCCATAGTACAAATTTTGAGCGGGATTTCACAACAAGGATGATGGAGAAGGGAGATTGCACCACGTTGCTGCTTCTAGAGACTTCCGGGACAAACTCTCGTGCTCAGCACGCATAGGAGGTACGAATTTAGAGGGAAATCACTGGATGTTGAGGCGGCATTAGGGTTCTTGTTGGGCGTCGTTTGATGAGAAAGAAGAAGGAAAAGAGAAGGTGTTGTTTGGTTTGTGTATGTGTAAAAAGAGAAAACAAAGAAGAGAATAAGGGTGTGTGGTATAAGGGTGAGTGTTGAGTGTGTTGGGCCAGGGCGGGTCGGCTGATATTGGGCCAACAATTAGGAGAAAAGAAATGGGCTAGTGGGTTGGGAAATTGATGGCCCAAGTTAGTTTGGCTGATGAAGGGTGTTGTAGAGACTATTTAGAATATGCAAATGTGGCCATTTTAAATTTAAGGACTAGCCAAATTGAGAGGAATTTAGGAAAAATCCGGCTAGGATTTAAATGATTTCAAGGGATTTAGGCTAGATAGGAATAAAGATGAAGTAATAAAAATTAACTGCTAGAGCTTTAATAAATTTAAACAATTCAAGATAATTATTGTATTTAACACATAAATACCCCTTTATCAATTATGAGAATTAATTTATTCAATTAATCTCTCATTTTGAACTTATTTGGAGGAAAATCAAGCGTTAAACTCTAAAAAGGTTTTCTTATGAAATTAAACTTTTAAATAGTTCTTTAAGTAAACCTATATAAATTCCAGATAATTAAATAAGAAAGATAGAAATTTTTACTCAGAACAATTATAAAGCTGATTTGGAAACTGTCTTATCCTTCTTACAAAGCAATTATTTCAAAAATTATTTAAAAATTCAAAAAGGCTCAAGATTAATTCGTAATGTGGAGAGTAAAAATTGGGTGTCAACAAAGGTTCTATAGAAGAAAATCCCTCCATGAACTATCTGTAATAACCAGCCAATCTGACAAAACTATGGACGTCGATAAGAGAAGTAGGCCTAGACCAATCATGAACTGCTGCAATCGTCGCCAGATCCACCATAATCCCATCCTTGGACATCACGTGCCCTAGGAATGCCACAGACATAAGCTAAAACTCACACTTATTGAATTTTGCATAAAACTCATGGTCTCATAAGGTTTGAAGTACTAATCTAAGATGCTAATCATGTTCCTCTCTACTCCTCGAATAAATCAAAATGTCATCGATGAATACAATAACAAAGGAATCCAAGTAGGCACTAAACACATGGTTCATCAACTCTGTAAATGTTGTTGGGGCATTAGTCAACCCAAAAGACATGACTAAGAACTCATAATGGTTGTACCGAGTCATAAATGCAGTATTTGGGATGTCTGCATCCCTAATCCTCAACTGGTGATAATCGGACCTCAAGTCAATCTTAGAGAACACCGCTGCACCCTGTAGCTAGTCAAACAGATCATCAATACGCGACATTGGGTACCTGTTCTTAACTGTCACCTAATTCAACTGCCTTCAGTCAATACACATATGCATGGACCCGTCCTTCTTCTTCACAAACAGAACTGGAGCACCCCACAGAGACACGCTAGGCCTGATGAACCCTCTACTCAACAAATCCTAGAGCTGATCCTTAAGCTTAATTAACTTAGCTAGTGCCATCCAAGTCGGAGAAGAAATGGGTTGAGTGCTTGTCTCAACATCAATACCAAAGTCAATGTCACGATCTGAAGGAAGACTCGGAAGATCAGAATAAAACACATCTTAATACTATCATACCATGGGAACTGACTCAAGGGAAGGTGTGGTGGTACTAGTATCACGGACATAGGCAATATAGGCTAAGTACCCCTTCCCAACTAACCGTTTGGCACTCAGAAAAGATACTCTCCTCGGCATGTGGCTATCGGTACCCTTCCATACTATAAGAGGGATACCAGGCATTCGTAGAGTAACAGTCTTGGGGAATCAATCCAAGACCACATTATTAGGAGACAACCAATTTATGCCTAAAATCACATCAAAATAAACCATATCAAGTACCACAAAGTCTACCCACATGTTGTACCCCAAGATAGTCACCACACAAGCCTGATAAACTTGATACACTAATAAAGAATCTTCTACTGGGGTAGATACACGCAAGGGCACAGACAATGACTCACAAGTAGACTCCAAATTAGTAGCATAATAAGCATATACATAGTAGAAGGTACACCCCAGAACAAACAAAGCAAAAGCAAACTGATGAAAAATAGAGATCGTACTTGTGATGACAGCATCTGAAGCCTCGGCCTCCGTCTGTCCTAGAATTGCAAACATATGGCCCCGACAACCACGACCACCTAATCTACCAAACTGAGGACCACCTCTAGTGCCCTGGGGACTACCCCTACTACCTTGTGAACCACCTCTGGCTGGTGGTGCTGGAGCCCTGGGGTCCTAAACCATCTCATCATGTCACTTAGGGTATTGTGCTGACGGATACTCTCTAGCAAAGTTGCCTATCTCGCAATACTCATAACAACCCCAACCAAACATAGTCTACTATGAAGACCCAGCTGAATCAGAATGACTACCATGACCTGTGGAACCCGAATGAGCACCTCATTGAGCAGGAACAATACTCTGGCTACTCTAACCCTCGGCAGTCTATAATGCCACCTGAACAGGTCAGATTTGTTGGAACCGTTATTGGTGCTGACCTCTATCATAGTACCCTCTACCTCAGGCCTCTGAATCATAGTGGCATGCCTAGCCAACTAATGAAAATGAACCTCATACTCAGAAAAAGTCATGGAGCCCTGCTCCAACCCAGAAAACTGATCCATCAAAAGCTCCCTCATGCTATATGATAAACGCTCAAATCATGCTCTCCAATTAAGGAGGTCACAATGATCATGTAGTCAAAACAAAATTTATAACCCAATGGATGTTGGGGTCGAACCCAAGGGACCTGCTTTAGCTGGTTAGAGATTGTGCGAACCGATCTCAAAATTAAAGCAGTTTTTTAACAAAACCAAAGCAATAAAATAGGGGAATTGGGAAAGTTATCACTACTAACTCAATTCAAATAAGAGTTGTAAAATCGAGATGGGTGTACCAAATAGGACTAGATGACTAGGGGTGCATTTCCGATGGGGCATTTGCTATAGGATAGGGTGATCACTACTTTACTCAAATTCTCACCTAGTGACACGGGTAGCTTTGGTCATAAGTGTGGAATGCTATCTCTCAATCAACATCCACATATCCGATGATTTTTCTTAGAACATCATTCGTTGTGCTAAATGACCAGCCAACATTTGCTTGGGGAGGTCATCCTATTTCTAGCTCGGACCCTTAAATGGGAGATTCCGCGATTGGAGCTATGTCTAGCCTCTAATCTAAGTGGTTTCCCAAGTACCCACTAGCAATTTCACATCCACAACTATAAAATTCTCTCTCGAGCAACTAAGTATCCAAGTAAGGTAAATTCATGTTTGCAACCACAAATTATTATATTAAAGCATGGTGAAATCACTAGACCCACATCAGATAAGCAATTATAAGAGTGATTTAGCAATACCCACACCCATTAGCTACACACCCATCATCAATACACCCCTAGACAAGAGAAATTAGCCACTCATAGAAGGGGGAGAAGATATACCAGCTGGGTAAATCAAATTCCCATCCATTAGAGTTGATTCTCAAGTTCTAGAGTCAAATTAGCACACAATTTGTTGACCAAAAGATTGGATTGAAAATCCTCTCTCAATGGAGATGGATAAAAGTATTTACAAGCCAAAAATATCTCAAAGTTCTCTACTGAAAATCTCTACTCTGAATTGTATATACGAAATAAGCCTAAAATTGCCTTTTAGATGTTCCCAAAATCAACACATAAATTTAGGACAAAATTGCCCTCCGGGTGGTGTGTGACGTGGCATGCGGTTTGCATATCACAGTGTGCCCGTCGTACACCGGCTTCAGGTTTACTAGTGACTTCAGTCACTTAGGTAGGCCTTGTGTGGAGGGTGATGCATTTTGCACCACGAGATGTGCAGGTCGTATGGCGATCTCATGCTGTAGCAGAAACTTCAGTCATCTTTGCAGCTTTATGCGGAGGAGGTGCTAATTGCACCTCGGCTTGTGCGTGTCGCACAGCCACTGCATCTCTTGGAAGATTCTCCAGCTTTCCTCAACTCCTCACACTTAGCTCCTTTTTAGGTTCATATCGTTGTTTCTCCTCTTCTATCCAAAGTACCTGCATAGACATCAATAAGGGCCATAAGAACCTCTAAATAAATTCAAAATGTAGCAATAATTCATGGATATAGGATCAATAAGTTGGTAGATTACCGACTTATAAAACCTCCAAACTTAAACTATTTCTGGTCCTCAATCAAGATACTCACATGGCAAGGAATGAATTATGCTAAGGCTCAATTGAGGCACAAAAACTATTCTACACTAAAATTTTTAAAAAAATGAACAAATAAAAGACTCAACTACTATGCTTATCTCAATTTGGACCCCCACATGCTCAAGGTAATTGCTCATTTCAAAACTTTTTTCAAAAAGGACATCATATCTCTTTTAAAACTCAAGGGAATAGATTTTGACTGAGGCTCATAGTTCTAGATATTCTATTCACCCCGGTGCCACAAAGATGTACCATGATCTACGGGAAGTCTATTGGTGGAATGGTATGAATAGGGACATAGACGGTTTTGTGGCTAAGTGTCCCAAATGTCAGCAAGTGAAGGTAGAACATCAACGATCGGGTGGTATGACTCAGGATATTAACCTTCCTTCTTGGAAGTGGGAAGAAATCAATATGGACTTCATTACAGGTTTGCCTCGTACTCGAAGGCAACACGATTCCATTTGGGTGATTATCGATAGGATGACCAAATCAGCCTACTTCTTGGCTATCAAGACTACTGATTCAGCTGAGGATTATGCCAGACTCTACATCCATGAGATAGTCCGATTGCATAGTGTTCCATTATCCATAATTTTAGATAGAGGTACTCAATTTACATCCCAGTTTTGGAGATTATTTCTGAGAGGTCTTGGTACTCAGGTGAAGCTTAGCACAACTTTTCATCCACAGACGGATTGCCAGGCATGGCATACTATTTAGACTTTGGATGATATATTGAGGGCTTGTGTGATTGATTTCAAGGGTAGTTGGTATGATCACTTACCTCATATTGATTTTGCCTACAACAACAACTTTCATTCTAGCATCCAGATGGCCTCTTATGAAGCACTTTATAGGTAGAGGTGTGGGTCTCCTATTGGTTGGTTTGAGGTAGGTGAGGCAGCTTTGATTGGTCTAAATTCAGTTTATGAGACTATGGAGAAGGTTCAGCTTATTAGAAAAAGGTTGAAGACCGCTCAGAGTCGACAGAAATCATATGCAGATGTGAGGAGAACAGAGTTGGAATTTGAAGTTGATGATTGAGTTATTCTTAAGGTGTCACCCATGAAGGGTGTGATGAGATTTGGCCAAAAAGGTAAGCTTCGTCCCTATTTTGTAGGTCCTTATCGGATTTCGAGGAGAGTTGGTAGCGTTGCTTATGAGTTGGAATTGCCAATGGATTTAGAAGTGGTTCATCCGGGTTTCCATGTTTCCTTGTTGAAGAAGTGTGTTGGTGATCTAACCATGATTATTCCCTTGGAAGATGTGGGTGTGAAGGACAGTCTTACCTATGAGGATGTTTCTGTAGAGATTCTTGATCTTCAAGTTCAGAGGTTGAGAAACAAAGAAGTCACTTTGATAAAGGTCCTTTGGAGGAATCAGCTAATTGAGGGAGCTAGTTTGCAAGCAGAAGCAGCCATGAAAGCCAAGTGCCCTAATCTCTTTCCTTCCGATCCAGTTTCCGCTTGAGGTAGTAGTTTCCTCATTAATATGTCTATCCTACTCTATTCCATCAGTTCCCCTTAGGATCTTAGTATGCATTCATGTTTTTCAAAGTTGATTAAGTCATGTTTTAAGTTGCAAGCTCAGTTTTCATGTTTGTTGTTCAGAATTTAGGTGTTCTTGACTGGTTGGGTTGTTTTGTCTTCAGTTTTCCCTTGTTTAGTCTTCATTAGAGGATGAATAATCCCAAGGGGGAGATATTGTAACATCCCGGAAATTGAACAAACTTGAGTTGATTCTACAGACTGGTTGGGTTCTTGACTGGTTGGGTTGTTTTCTCTTCAGTTTTCCCTTGTTTAGTCTTCATTAGAGGACGAATAATCCCAAGGGGGAGATATTGTAACATCCCGGAAATTGAACAAGCTTGAGTTGATTCTACAGATTGAAATTGGACCGTGGTGTTAACCACGAGTCGTGGAATGGATCTGTGGTTTGCCATCTGCAGTTAAACCTCTAGTCTGAGAACCACGAGTTGATTCTACAGATTGTAGTTCACTCTACGAACCGTAGTGTTGACTCATGGAACTTTATCAGAGGTCAAGAAATTCCCCAGGAACTATGACTCTGGTTGACGGACCGTAGTCCATTCTATGAGTCATATTGTTAACTCGTAGAACCTGTTCTGCAACCTGTCTTTTGGCTCAAGAATCACGAGTGGGAACCACAAGTCGTGGTTCAGTCTACGACCCGTGGAACCCATCCATAGAACCTGAAGCCGAGAAATTTTACAACTTTTCTTAATTAAATCACAGGAGTATTTTTATAATTACCCACCCTTTTAACTCCTAAGTGAGGTCATTTTGCCTATTCTTAGAATTATTTCTAAACCTATTAGCCTAAATCCCTTCTAATTTCCTCATTCATCTTCCAAAAGAGGAAAGTAACTCTCCCAAGCACCAAGTCGCAGCTCCAAGTTCAAGCCTCTTTTTGTTTTTAATTTCAATTAGTTTAGCATCAATCAAGGTATGTGGACATTCAATAAGGGAATCCATCCACCCTTATGACCAAAACCTCAATCTTCCAAATTGAAATTATGGATTTCTAAATTTGGGTTCTTACCCAAATTGGGGAAAGGTTATGGGTTTTGATTTAATGCTTCAATTCATAATTTCACATTCATTACCCATGTTTTAATTATGATTCTTTGTATATTTCAAAAACCCATATGTCAAGTATGAATTCTAGCATGATTCCTTTAAATTGTATGATTTCAAGTATAATTTTGGCATGTGTAGATAACATGGTCACTTGATTATGAAAGTGCATGCATAATTCTTCAAGTTATGATTTTAGAAAAGATGGGATATCTTGGATTATGAACATGCACAACTTTAAAACTTATGATATGAATTTGCATGACATTAGATATGTCTCTACGCTTTATGAACAGATTTGAAATTAGATATGTCATTACTTATGATCAGTTCTGCATCCAAATATGCATCAATATTATATGAGCTATACATATTATTTTGGGAGTAGTATTTAGCACCTAGTTGGACGGGGTGAGAGTACCCTTAGTCCCAGAACTATGTGCCCTCGTAGGTTCTAAGTCCCCTCAGTTGGGCATTTGATTTAGTGACAACGCTAAAATCATGCCTTTATACCCTGGCAAGGTATATTGAGTCCTTTCGATGGGTCGTATACATCGGATTTCATGTAGCTCACATGGTCTATGTCGGTTAGATAACTTCCCATAGAAACAGTATCAGATTTTAAAATGCATTGACTCCTTTCCTTAAGACTTCAGGACTATTATGATTACTATGATATTTTTTTTATATCTTGCTTTGGCATCGCATTGAGTCTCTTGCATTTCAGTCTTACACTTATAGCATGATTTCAGCTTTACAAGTTTATTTAGTATGCTTATCTCAGATTCCTGTTTATCTCATATATTCAGTATATCCTATAGTACTGATGTGTTTTATGCTGCATCCTTTTACGATGAAGATTCAGGCACCTCCCCTCCAACTCGTGGCTAGACTATGCCAGACATTCAGCTGATTATTGGTGAGTCCTCATTATTCGAGGACTAGAGTTAGAGCGCCCATCTTTATGCTTTCATTTCAGATTTTGAGTTAGCTGGAGTCTTGTCCTAGTATTCTTTATGACAGTTAGAGGCTTTTCAGACATAGACAGTTTGCGAGTCTCCTTTTGAACTTGTATTCCTATTTGACTTGATTATTTATACTTTTGATTTTGAATCTTCCTATTATGATCCCTCTTATCTATTTGAATTACTTGAGTTATACTATGACCAAGGGTTAGATTGGGGCACTTTTGGTCCCAGGTCCCATGTTACGTCAAAGAGGTAGCCTCAGGGCATGACATCCATACATTTAAGAGTTCGGCAACTTTATGCCATGTTTTAATGTGTGACTTGATTCAGTAGCATTCTTGGGGCACCTGGTGTCCAAGGATTTGATTATGGTAGATCCAGCAAAGATTGAGGTAGTTTGAGATTGGGCTAGGCCCGTTTCTCCTACCGAGGTTCGCAGTTTAGTTGGGTTGACAGGTTACTACAAATGATTCTTCAAGGGATTCTCTTCTACTGCATCGCCATTAACTAGACTGACTTGGAAGGATGTCCTGTAATACCCCAAAAAATTTGAGTTAATATTTGCACTTCACTAGATAATTTCTTGATAAAAAAGAATAAACTTTACCTCACACTTCCTAATCTCGAATTTTTATGACGTTTGAAAATTTGCTTACCTTAAAGTGTGATGGTATTTTATGAAATTTTCTCGAGAAATTATGTAAACTACTATGATTATAATTATATTGGATATAACAATCTAATTATAGATATTTGTAGGATTTGGGCATCCCACCTTTCTATTTTGGACAGCCACCCTTTTTTATTATTTAGCAAGTGATATATATCACTTTTAGGTCCAAAACATTGCACCTCTTTATACATTTTTATTTCCCTCAAGGTGAAGAAACCCCAAAACTCTATCTTCATCATGATCTCTCACAAAATCAACAAGAAAAATTTGTTCTTTAAGCTGAAACTCAAGAAACCCCCTCCCATGTGGTGTTTATACTCTTGTACAAGCTAAAGAAATTTGTTTGAGGAAGTTGACGCATTTATTGGTCTACGATTTGAACTCTTCAAGTTGTGGTAAACTGTTTGTGCGCTAAAAATCCAAGGTTTGTGTATATACTGAAACTTGTAATCTCATTTCTTACTTGAGTATTTCAACTAATATATTGAAGCTTTTGTTACTTACTCATAACATTATATCATCATACATGTAATCATCAATTCTTGCAAGTTTTTTGCTAATTCACCCACTTGTACGGATTACTTGATCACTGTGCATTCTTATTGGGATTTTGTCCTTCTTGTGGCAGTGACTTTATCGCTGTATTGGCATGCCTTTTGATTTAGATATTTTGCCATCTTGACTTTTGATTTTTGGATCATCTTAATTATGGAAATTAGTCATTTAAGTACGAATTAGAAAGCCATTTTTAACATGGTTCTTGATTCTCTAGATTATTGGATTTCGGCCCTACGTGGTATAGGTCCTTGGTCCTTCTTTATATTTGATTATGCTTGGTCTGATGTCATAAAATATATATTGGGAAAAATTTGTTATTTGACATCTCGTGAAATAGTTTTATTATCTTTCTTCACACTTGAACTTTTGAATGCCGAATTTGATACTTGTAATATACTTGTTTACTTGATGTTTTCATAATGTTACGTTTGAGCTACCAATAATTTAGAGGAAAATTGGAGAAATCTAATGGCTCCAATCCAAAATTTTATACACCACTAAGCTTTATGCTTAGCGATAGTTGTTTTCTATCCTAGGTGACATTCGGGAGAATAATTGAAGATGGACATTTGAAGTAGACTTTTAGAGCTTTTAAGAAGATCACATTTGCATATAGACATCTACATTTTGTAAAAAAATTGGGATTGTAAATCATCCATGTGTTACACATATATATGCAATTTTGCAGGCTTCTTTGATCTAAGATCGTGTCTTGCAACTTAGATTTTGTAACTTGTTTGGTTGTTGTAGGGTGTGTAAGTTCAAGCCTTGTAATGTACTAAACTTATATTTTACTTTGTGATCATGTATAAATGAAGAACTAGTTTTATTTTGGTACTCGAAATTTTAGTTATAATTTATAACATGAGTCGATAGTGGTGTGAAACGATAAATGAAGTTTTCAAAGGTATATGCTTGATTATTTTGAGAAAGGTTCCATATCACAAATTGAAACTATTATATTATTTTTACTCGGGAATATATGAATCTATTAAATGGTAAAATATTGTACTTTTAAGAGCTTTGAATGGGCCTAATTCTGTACTAAATGAAAATGAAAATATCTTCAGTTAAGCTCTTTTAAACAGTGTCAGTATTACATGAGAATTTGATTTCGAAAGTGGCCTCCTCCCAAGAGGGTCGCTACAAGTGTTTCTATCACACCCTTAGGTTTGTGATTCTAGGACTTTTATTTGTAACTTGTCAGTACATTTGTTCTTTTTAAGACTCCTTGATAATACCTTTTTCTTGCATACTTGGATAATATGTTTCATTGAGTCTATTGTGCATATGCATCATGTACATGTCCCTAACTGTCATGACCCCAAATTGGGCCGTGATGGTGCCTACATAACCCCTGGTAGGCAAGCCAACCCAAAGACGCGGAAGATAATGATATAATAAAAACAAGGAAAGTGGAAGAGAAAATATAAGGGAATAGGGGCCAATAATATAGATGCATACCAACTGTAATAAATATACAAAAATAGCCCTTAAGTGACCGAGAAGATAATATATACAGAAGAACCAACCCCGGACCTAGTGTCACTAGTACAATACCATCTAAGGTACAGAGTAGCTATACAACAAGTAACAAGTATTGTCAATCCAAAATACAAAATATTAATAGAAAGGTAGATGGAAAGCAGTAAAATTCTCCAAAGCGCCGGGATCTCACTATGATCCGAGCAGCAGTTGTCCATGAATTATAGGAGGATCAACGAGGGTAGATCTTACAAAGTGCTATTTCAGAAAAAGATGTAGAGTGTAGTACGAGTACCAAAATAATGGGTACCCAGTAGCCATCATAGGCTGACCAAGCTCAGAAAGATAGTATATAATATAAATTATAGGAAAGTAAACTGACTACAGGGATCCACCTAAAATCTAGTTATCAATAGAGCATAGACATAGTCTAGAAAAAAAATGGAGATAATAAAAATAATGAAGAAAGAAGTAGACATCTATGGTAAAGTACAAGCCAAGAACCATCACGATGCACTATGAAATCCATATGATGTAGTATGAGGCCAATGCATGCGTGAGTTCAAAATCTTACATCAAACACTCAGTAAGTAAATTTAAGTCTGAAATCTTACATCAAACACACGGTAAGTAAAATATAAGTCTGGAATCGTACATCAGACAGGTGATAAAATAACATATGCTCTTCCCAAAGCTCAAGTTAGTGAAAAATGAGGGTTCTAGTTTCAAAATACGAAATCAATAGTAAAGTGGTCCTTTTAAAGGCTCGAAAATGCATAGTAAAAGTGAAAAGTCTCTTTTAAACCCAGAAACCAACCACTTTCCTCAGGAGACTCATTTATATGCCATGCTCATGATCACCTAAAAGGAAAAGTATATACGTACATGCAGTGCAAACTCAATTTCGCACAAAATAAAAGCCAAGGAATACTGCAAGGGTGCCCTCCAAACAAGGTACTTACCTTTAACTCTGTCCAGCTCAAAGCTACGGCCTCAGGCCCATAGTTATGCAATAACAGTAAAAATAAGCGAAACATGGAAAAATAACTTAAGGCACCTACTCTATCTCTAAAACCATCTAAAATCATTCTAAGGATAGTTGGCTAGCCACAACAATTCTACAAGGTCCTAAACTAACGATGGGCAGCATAATTCAAATCTACGATCCCGAAATGGCCAATTTATACAATCATAGAATTTAAGCCTATTACTACCCTAAGCTCCTACTTAACATTCCAATAATTTATAAAATATTGGATCTAAGTAAGCCAAGCCTAATGAAAATAAATCGTAACCTACCTCGAGGGTAAACTTCAAACACAAACCATCACTTGTGTGCCTTCACTTTACGAACAGCCTCAGAAAGTTGCCATGCTATCAAAAACATAATCCAGATGTCCTGACAAGATGAATGATACCCATATAAAATTCAAGCTAGAAATTGGGTCAGAAAATGACACTCAGAGCCATCACAAATAATCAGAAACAAATTTCACAATTATTTTCACAGCGGGTTTATAAAACCATGCCAAAAATTTGGGCATGAATGGGACTCGTTTCGAGGCCCAAAACAGCCATGAAGCCCACTTTGTTCAAGAATTGCATGTACAAAGGATTAATTTACGGGAAAGAATGCAAAAATAAAGGTAGGATCAGTACTAGAATAAAGATAGGAAGATAATTACCTCAAAAGGGCATAAAAACAATGAGAATTGGTGATTTCTCTCACTGATCGAGCTCTAAAAATTGAGGAATTGAGTTTGAAAAATGTATGAAATGAAAGAGGAGAAGCTGATTTTAACTACCAGTGATTGGCCAACCTGTGGTCAAAATGATGCAGGCGCGGCAACACCGTTGCGCCCAAAACATCATTCGGGTGGTGGTCAACCAAACCCTCAAACCCCACTGATGCGGTGAACACTCCACAGGGGTAGCACCAGAGGAGTGGTTAAACGAGCGCAAGAGTGCCCCCTGCCGACATCACCCAGAGCCGCAGGTGCGCCTGGTGACTGTAGGTGTGCCATACAGGTGCACCTCCCTAGCCTGTAGGTGTGCCATACAAGATATCAGCAGCACCAGCTGCAACAACACACAACCAAGAACTCCAACTGCACCCTCGAGATTCATTTGGAACCCCGTGAACACAAACCAGACATGCTACCCTACCAAAAATGACATTTCTGACTCAACGGAATTGACAAAACTTCTAATAGAGATTGTTTCACAGAAAAGTGTGCCCTACAACAAAAATAACCTTTAATCAAAACAGAACTCAATAGCACAACATTAGTTTGGAAGCCTCGAGACTCAAATCAAAAGTCCCTCTAGCCCAAAATCGATATTCTGGAGCTAACAGCATAGACGGGATTTCCATATGAGGCCGTCTTTCCTGAATGATAACCAATGTCTACTCTACCAGCTATAAGAGTTTCAAAACAAAGAAATGAGATTAAAACACAAATGAAAATCCCAGGAACTAAACCATCAGTTTTGGCAAGTCATAAATGACTTGTAGCTGCTGCAAAAAATATCAAAACATAGAAAAAGCTTGAAACTAGAAAATTACCTGGAGGGTCATTACACTAATTCAATGTGATCTTCCCTTTGAAGTAATTAAGTTATGGCCTCTTCTTCTAATAGACTATGGAAGCTGCTCGTGAGGGTTTGGGTAACTTTATTTCCCAACCTCAGTTAATAGAAGGGGTTGGAAAATATATTGCTGATCATAATTACCCTCGTACCTGTGGATCTAAAGTTGGAAACAATCAGGGTGAAAGAGTTGAGCCACATCCTCATATGGGTCATAGTGCTACTATTATGAATCCTCATTTTTAACAGATGGTTGATTTCTATTATCACTTAGATAGAGCAATGCATGACCCTAGTGAAACCAATTATGATAAAATGAGAAAAGGGGATGGAGTTGAGTATGAAGTCAATGTTGATCTATAACACCCAAAAAATTCCTAAGCCTAGAACCAGCACAAAATTCTAAGTGTTCAGCTGTCAAAGTTCAGAATAGAAACCATAAGTGGTTTCCACGGACGATGGAAGTGTCTATGGGCTGTGGAAGACCTCCGTGGAAGCAGACCTATAGACTAGACTCTTAGGTCCTGATCTATGAGAGGAACCCAAGGACCACGGATGGAACCATGGGCCGTGGTTTTCTATCGTGGAAACAGACTTAAGGGTTAATATTTCTTTGAGAACCACGACTAAACTCCATGGATCATGGATTGGGGTCATGGAAATCAGACCCCTAGCCTGAAAAAATGGCCCAAGAACCAGATAGGGTTCTATAAGCCATGGAAGCATCCACGGACTGTGGATCCCACTCATGGAACTCAAGTCGCAAATTTTTCAGTAGTTTTCTAATTTAATTCCAAGGGCATTCTAGTCATTTCTCTAACCTTTTTAACTCCTACACTTATTCATTTTGGGTGTAATTTATGGGGTTTTCAATTAGATTTAGCCTTAATTCCCCCATTCTCCCAAAACAAATTGACTCTTAGTAAATAATAGAGAAAGGAAATGCTTCTCTCTTCTCAAGAACAAGCAAAGGTTTCTTCAAAGTTCAAGCTCCAATCCAATAATTCGTCCATAGATTTTACTTCCAAGTATGTGGGATTTCATCAATGGGTTCCTTTCACCCATTGAGTCCCTAGATTCAGTCAAGTTCTTCAGTTTCAGTTCAATTTTAAGAACCTAAGGTTCCTATGATTTTGTTGAATTCCCTTGTATTTCAGTTTCCCTATTATCTATGAATATTCATTTCATATTTCTTGAAGCCTAGCACTATTATGTTCTCAGAACCCTAAATCCCTCTCTATGTGGTATCATCCTTGAATGCTGAATTTATAACTATGAATTTCCCTATTTCAGTCAAATTTTAACATTGTTAAGACTAGTTAAATTTACTAGGATGGTGGGTTATCTATAAGTTGGTATTATACCTACTTATTTAACTCTTAATATTATGCTTTTTCTAGTATAAATAAAAAAAAATAGTGCAATTGATACAGATTTCTTCTATTATACAAGTTTATGTGTTTTAGGACTCTTTGGGAAGGATTCAGGTGAAAACAAGGCAAAAGAAGCTAATTGTAGTTTGTGATCACTGGCAGTGAAATTCTCATTGCGATCGTGAGCTACAGTTCATGCGATCATGGTCAATAGGAAGTAAAAGCCATGTGACCACGAGGAAAATGCCACCTTACCATGGTCAACCATATGTCAAAGCCATGTGATCGCGATAATTAAGTCACGCGACAGTGATGAAGGAATTAATGGACTGTCGCAATCTCGAGGCATACTCACGCGACCGCAATGAAGAAAATCAGCAGCTATAGGGCAGATTTGGATAATCACATTTTTGGAAACGTCATCCATATAAAAGCACATCTCGGGCATTATGGAAAGATATTCGAGATTATTCACAAATATTCATCAACCGATTCATCCTTAGCCCTAGAATAAACAACTTTTGGCTAGCTAGGAGAGAATGTTTATCATCCAACACCATTGGAGTGGGTTATCGATAATTTGGTATTATACCTACTTATTTAGCTCTTAATCTTATGCTTTTTCTAGTACAAATCAGAAAAATAGTGCAATTGTCACGGATTACTTCTATTTTTCAGGTTTATGTGTTTTAGGAGTGTTTGGGAAGGATTCAGGTGAAAACAAGGCAAAAAAGAGCTAATTGTAGCTGCTGATCTGTAATGACCCTTCCGGTTATTACCACGTATACGTTTTCCTTGAACCGTTAGAGCTTGTTTGTAGCGGCCCCAAGTCACTTAAGGCTCGTCAGGACCAGTATTTCAGTGTCGGTTCCATTTGTTTGGTCGCATTATAAGTTTTGAAGTCAAGCAAGTCGGCAAAAGTTATCGTAAGATCTTTAATAAATTTTCTGAACTTTGGGTAAAATGTCTCAGGGATTTTCTCCCAATATATAAAGAGTTAGAAGTCCCTCAAAATACCAAATCGAAGGTCTACGAGTCTAGTTTCCAATGCATAAAACCTCACATCCAACTGATCGCGGAGTAAAAAGTTATGACTGTTTTACCGCGGACTGTCTGGCAGGAACCGGGTTACGAACCGGGTCGCGAACCGGGTCGGGTCAAACTCGATTTAAAGCCTCAACTTCACATTTTAAAACGCCATTTCAGTTCTGAAATAGTGAGAAAACATAAGGGAGGGTTCCAAGAGAGTTCTTGAGTAACAAAATCGTGCGATGGTGAATTGTGAGCCTAAGTCTGAGAATTTATTAACATTGCGTGTATTTGAAAATATTTTATTTGAAAGTTGAATTTGGTAAAAGGTTATATTATTATTACCTTTTAAAAATATTTTAAAGGTTTATGGAAAATATTTTTGTTACGATATAATGGTATATGTATTTATTTTATAAGGTCTTTATACATTGTATTATTTTAACGGAGATAGTAAATTTAGTTATGTTAAAAATTATTATTATAATATAGTAGGTTTTGTTTGAAATAATTTTCTATGAATTATGATATATTTTAAAAGCTATATATATTTTACCATGAATTTATGCAATACCCGAGTATTTACATAATGGAAAAAAAATAAATATTTTGGTATTTTAACCTCCACTTCCACGTGGAAGTGAAGGTGGGATACAGCAGATGGATACTTTAGTGGTGGCATTAGTATATGCCAAAACATTGCCTTTTCTATTAGCAAGTGGAATACTAACCAATAATTTATTTATCATCCTTAGCCATGAATGTTATATATATACATATGTATATTAGCTCCTGAAGCATTAATGAAGGGATATTTGGTGGTGAAAGCATTTTGTTCTTGTTTTGCTCTTATATTTGATCACCAAAAAGAGAAATCAATTATCTACGTCAAGTTATTCAAGCCCGAGTTCGAGTTTGATTTCGTGTTGGAGCTTTTTTCGGAGAGGTTCAAGCTTGTCATCGGACGACAGGTAGGTTACGGTTTATTTTCCCTAGACTCCACATATATAGGATAAAATTGTATTAATGGGCATCCTTGGGTTGGTTTATTAGGTTGGTACCACAGACCTCGACCGCTTTATTCATTTCCGCCTACTTTTGTTCCTCCGTTGCTTGTAGTACTTGCCGATATATTTTATTTACCCTTGTGGTCCTGTGAGACCTTGTTGACTCTGAAACATAGAAGGTGGGATTTTGGGAATGTCCGCGAGTCCCGGGCATAGAATTATCCTTCTAGGCTGGCTATGCTTGCTGAGTAGCTGTGGGCCTGTGCAGGGTCGATAGGTTGATTGTGAGCTGTTGGGCAGCTATTGTGTGTGATCATACCATTTCCATGCATATAAAGAGGTTTTATCCATGTTTTACTATGGTTTGGCTTCGGGCCTACTGGCACTACTTTTTAAACCTTGCATGGCCCCGGGGGCCTGTTTTTGATGGACATGATTTGGAAATGGTTTGATTTAACTTGTGAATATTCCTGGGTAAAAGAAAGTAAAATTATATTTTAAATCATCAGTTTTACGATTAACGCTAGACTCGGCAGGGCCGGGGTGCTAGTTGAGTTTTCTTGCTACTTGAGATGATTTTTAGCCTCGGTCGGACTGAGCACCTGAGATGACTTTTTACTGTTTAGACCCGGTTATTCTCGGGCACTCTTGGAGGGGTTTTTTTTGAGATATTTTCCTACTACTTTAGTCCTGGACAGGGTCTGGGCATGCATATTCGAGACTGGGTCTCTATCTTGACACCGGACTTGCTTCCGAATGACATGTTTTGATACTGAGTTTTAGTATGGGGTCAGGGACCTCCATGGACCTTGCCATCCGGGCCTGGGGCTGCGGGCTGCGTGTGCCGGAGGAAGGGTATATGGTGGAGTAGAGATATACGGGCAGTGTCCTTCCATGGAACCTACCTGCTGGGCCGGATCAGCACCGGAGGAGGTACATATAGAGATACCATTTCACTTGAGATCTTCATGCATCATGTCATTCATTGTTTGAGGTTCCACCATTGTTTGTTGTTTGTTGATTGTACGCTCCGGTAGTATGGGATGCCGGAGGGTTTTTTTTCACTTGTTTGTGTTCCTCGGTTGTATGGGCGGCTGGGGGACTGTAGGTAGACCTTTACTATTTACTTACAGAATTGTTCCCTGTTACGGTTAATTATGAACTTGGTTGCTGCTAGACTATTAGTTTCTGGATTTGAGATTGATATGATTAGTTGGGCTTGATTCATGTCTCTAAGCATGCCTATCATTACTCTTTCCCTCTTCTTACACTTGAGGTTACCGGTATACCGTCCATTTCATAAACTTATTATGTATACACTGTTATTGCAAGGACCCCAGGTGCGTGTTTCTTACTTCCACCTGTGCCTATGGTGTGTATGTTCTGTTTACTGGCCTCACATGTGGTTCTGTTGATTTCCCTCTAGCTAGTTCCTGTGTACCTTTCGTTGATTTCTGTGACTGCTTGCTTCTATTCTGTCTGTTACTATGCTTTTATCTTATATATGCCCAGTCGGCCTATGATACCTACTGGGTACCTTATGCTTCGCATTTGGTGCTCACCCTACCCCCTGCATCTGTTGATGCAGATACTAGTGTGGGTTATCGCCGTTAGATCGCTGTGATTCATGCTTGGAGATCCGTTGGGGACTACTTCAGCTGAGGGTGAGCTCTTGGCGATCGGAGCTTAGCTTTAGTTTATCTTTTTCTTCATGTACTCTATTACCTTTCAGAGACATCTGTATATATTGTTTTGGATCGGTTACACTCCATGTATGTAGTTTTGGCTCTATAATATGATACCAGGTCTTGGGGTTTGGTTTAGTTTCCGTATATGTATATATATATATCCCTGTTATCTATCCTCTTCATCTTGTTCCCTTACTTTTGCTTATTAAACTACTCTCCCGCTTATTTGTTAGATAGTATCCCATTACTAACTATCTTGGGCTACGGGAATTGGTTCGCCTACTGGGGAGTTATAGGTGCCATCATGACCGAGAAATTGGGTAGTGACAACTTGGTATCACAGCTTTAGGTTTACCGGTGTCATCGGTATAGGAGCCAATGTCTAGTAGAGTCCTGCGGATCGGAGCAGAGAAATTTGATTCTTTCATTGCTTCTGTGTCGTGCGTAGTACCCTTGAAGTTTCTACAGATCTCATTTCTTCTACTTCATTCTTCCGCAGATGGTTCGTACGAGATCATCGGCGTCACGCGGAGATGAGCCTCCCACTCCAGCTAAGGGTCGAGGACGCCCTCGATCAGTGGCACCTGCTAGAGCTGCTAGGGTGGAGATAGAGCCCTAACAGCATGTGCATCAGGGGGCAGCCCAGGTACCACCAGCTCAAGTACCAGCCCCAGTGCCCACTTCTGTGCCAGCTCCAGCCGCAGCTCAGTCTCCAGATATTCGGGGATTACTATTACAGCTTTTGGGTGTGATTGGAGAGCAGCCTTATGAGGTAGCGCAGACATCCGCTCAGGGGGAAGCCCTGGGTGCACAGAGCTCAGGAGCGCAGCCTGCTACTATGGCTCCCCGTGCGGAGGTCATTTCGGTTCCATCTATTGCACAGCCTCTTGCTCCTCGCCCAGCTATGACAGAGTCAGAGCAGAAGGCGTTGGGTAGGTTTTTGAGATTAGCACCTCCGAGGTTTGCTGGTACTTCTGGACAGGATCCACATGACTTTATTACTACCTGTGAGGAGATGTTGCATCATTTGGGTTTGTTGGAGACTCACGGGGTTGGTTATACTACCTATCAGTTGGAGGGTCCAGCAAAGTTATGGTGGCGGGCCCAGGTTGCTTGTAGACCACCGTTGTCACCTCCTTTGACCTGGTCTGAGTTTTATGAGGCCTTTATGTCCAAGTTCCTACCTCAGAGTGATCGTGAGCGTCGCAGGGAGCAGTTTACTCACCTTGTGCAGGGGTCTACGACTATCTCGGAGTATGAGACCCGCTTTAATCAGCTAGCACCATTCGGAGCTATGATTATTCCTACCGAGGCAGCTAGGATTCACAGATTTGTATGGGGTTTGAGGCCAGAGATTAGGCAGCCAGCTGAGATATTGATTGCCAGTGGTCGGTCATTCCAGGCTATTGTAGACTATGCCCGCACTATGGAGGACTTACAGCGACATAATCAAGGGTCCAGAGATAAGAGGCCTCGACATCAGGGTGTTTATAGTGGTTCCAGATATGGTGGTAGAGGTCTTGGCCAGTGGAGCCGGAATTATCGGCCACAGCAGTACCAGGGTCAGTCCAGCTGACCGGTTCAGGCTTCCCTTTAGACATTCGGTGGTACCCAGTTCGAGCAGGGTCAGAGCAGCCATCAGGGTTATGGCGGCCAGTCTTCGAGGGGTACAGTTTCTGGGGCATCCGGCCGTGGTGGTTATGCGGGATCTGCTGGTTCATCTCGACCGAGTAGGCCGCCAGGGGCTTGTTTTACTTTTGGTGTGATCGGTCATTTTGCTAGAGATTGCCCTCAGCAGGGTACAGTTCAGTTGGCCGAGCCTTTACGAGTAGTTCATCCCCCAGCTAGAGGGGGTGGTCGTCAGAGTAGAGGTGGTGCTCCACGCGGCAGAGCAGGTGGTAGGGATGGCGGTCGGGTAGGTGGAGGTCGTCGTCAGTTTTACGCGGTCCCTAGGAGACTAGAGGCAGAGGCCTCAGATGCTGTGATTACAAGTACGATTTCTGTGTGCCATCAGTCTGCTATGGCTTTATTTGATCCTAGATCCACTTGTTCATATGTATCTTCCTACTTTGTGCCTTGTTTGGGGTTGGCTAGTGAGCCATTATCTGTTCCTGTTTCTATTTCAACCCCAGTAGGAGATTCTTTAGTAGTGGATAGGATTGTGAGATCTTGTATGTTATCTATTGGTGATTCAGAGACTTGGGGTGATTTGATGATTCTTGATATGCTAGATTT
Organism: Jaltomata sinuosa; assembly: GCA_003996215.1. NCBI lineage: Eukaryota > Viridiplantae > Streptophyta > Magnoliopsida > Solanales > Solanaceae > Jaltomata > Jaltomata sinuosa. Next base: position 210,997 of record QJPP01001835.1, on the reverse strand, counting down.
TGATGTGATACTGGGCATGGACTGGTTATCCCCTCACTGTGTGGTTTTGGATTGTTATGCAAAGACCATTACCATAGCTATGCCCGGTGTATCCCCGGTTGTGTGGCAGGGTTCTTATAGCCATGCACCATCTTGGATCATCTTTTGTCTTCGAGCTAGGAAGTTGATTTCCCATGGGTGTTTAGTTTATCTAGCATATGTCCGAGATGTTAGAGCTGACCCTACTACTCCTGAGTCTGTTCCTGTGGTTAGAGACTTCCTCGATGTGTTTCCTACTGACCTGCCAGGCCTTCCACCTGAGAGGGATATTGATTTCACTATTGAGTTAGAGCCGGGCACCAGGCCCATTTCTATTTCTCTTTACCGTATGGCTCCTGCTGAGTTGAGGGAGCTTAAGGAGCAGCTCCAGGATCTGTTAGCTAAGGGGTTTATTAGACCTAGTGTGTCACCTTAGGGTGCTCCTGTTCTCTTCGTGAAGAAGAAGGATGGGTCGATGCGCATGTGTATTGATTATCGGCAGCTGAATAGGGTGACAGTGAAGAATAGGTATCCGATGCCGAGGATTGATGATTTGTTTGACCATCTTCAGGGTTCAGTCGTGTTTTCGAAGATTGATTTGAGGTCTGGCTACCATCAGTTGAGGATTAGGGCGGAGGACATCCCTAAGACAGCATTCAGGACACGTTATGGCCATTATGAGTTCCTGGTGATGTCTTTTGGGTTGACTAATGCCCCCGCAGCCTTTATGAACTTGATGCACAGTGTTCTTGGCCCGTATTTGGACTCATTTGTGATCGTTTTTATAGACGACATCTTGGTATACTCGCGTAGTAGAGATGAGCATGAGCAGCACTTGAGGGTTATACTCCAGACTTTGAGAGATCATCGGCTTTATGCCAAGTTCTCAAAGTGTGAGTTTTGGCTTGAGTCAGTTGCATTCCTAGGGCACGTGGTGTCTAAGAATGGGATTAGGGTTGATCCGGGAAAGATTTCAGCGGTTTGTGAGTGGCCTAGACCTACTACTGTTACTGAGGTTCGCAGCTTTATTGGGTTAGCAGGTTACTACAGACGGTTCGTTGAGGGATTTTCTTCCATAGCAGCACCCTTGACTATGCTGACTAGGAAGGATATCCCATTTCAGTGGTCGGATTAGTGTGAGGATAGCTTCCAGAGGCTTAAGGCCTTATTGACTTCAGCTCCAGTTTTGACTTTGCCGGTAGAGGGTCAGAGCTTCTCCGTGTACTGTGATGCTTCTAGGGTTGGTCTTGGTTGTGTGTTGATGCAGCAGGGTCGTGTAATAGCATATGCATCAAGGTAGCTGAAGGTTCACGAGCGCAACTACCCCACTCATGACTTAGAGTTGGCGGCGGTAGTTTTCACGCTCAAGATCTGGAGGCATTACCTATATGGAGTTCACTGTGAGATCTTCACCGATCACGGTAGTCTTCAGTATATCACGAGTCAGCGAGAGTTGAACTCGAGACAGAGGAGATGGGTTGAGTTACTAAAGGACTATGACTTCACTATTCTGTATCATCCGGGCAAGGCAAATGTGGTAGCGGATGCCTTGAGTCGGAAGGCAGTGAGTATGGGTAGCCTAGCTTTTCTTTCAGTTTCAGAGCGACCGTTGGCCTTGGACATCCAGTCCTTGGCTAACCATTTGGTTAGGCTTGACTTGTCGGATCCTAGCGGAGTTCTCGCTAGTGTTGAGGTTCGTTCTACTTTGATTGATCAGACTCAGAGCCGTCAGTTTGAGGATCAGCAGTTGTGTGACCTTCGTGATCGGGTTGTTCATGGTGAGACCAGTCGGGCTACTCTAGATTCAGATGGGTTTCTGAGGTTTGATAGTTGCCTTTTTGTTCCGAGGATTAGTGATTTGATTCAGTTGATACTTCAAGAGGCACATTGTACTAGATACTCCATTCACCCTGGAACAACAAAGATGTATAGAGACTTAAGACAGCTTTACTGGTGGAGTGGTATGAAGCAGGATATAGCAGATTTAGTATCTCGGTGCTTGAACTGTCAGCAGGTTAAGTTCGAGCACATGAGACCTGGTGGTTTGATACAGCGACTTCCCATTCCTGAGTGAAAGTGGGAAGGGATTACTATGGACTTTGTTGTTGGTTTGCCTCGTACTTCTCATGGTTTTGATTCCATATGGGTGATTGTTGATAGGCTGACTAAGTCAGCATATTTCTTGCCGGTTCAGACTTCTTATGGTGCAGAGAGGTTAACTCAGATCTACCTTCGTGAGATTGTTCGATTGCATGGGGTCCCAGTTTCTATTATTTCAGACCGCGGCACTCAGTTCACATCTCAGTTCTGGAGGGCTATTCAGCGAGATTTGGGTACAGATGTTCATCTTAGTACCGCTTTCCACCCTCAGACAGATGGCCAGTCCGAGATGACCATTCAGATTCTGGAGGACATGCTTCGGGCCTGTGTTCTTGACTTTGGAGGTTCTTGGGATCAGTTTGTTCCCTTGGCAGAGTTTGCTTATAATAACAGCTTCCACTCGAGTATCGGCATGGCACCTTTTGAGGCTTTGTATGGCAGGCGTTGCAGATCACCGGTAGGTTGGTTTGATGGTTTTAGTTCTAGGCCACAGAGCACAAATTTGCTTTGAGATTCCTTAGACCGAGTCCAGTGATTCAGGATAGACTTCAGGCAACTCAGAGCAGGCAGAAGAGTTATGATGATCGTAGGCTTCGAGCCTTGGAGTTTAGTGTCGGTGACTTGGTGTTTCTCCGTGTATCGCCCATGAAGGGCGTGATGAGATTTGGTAGGCGGGGCAAGCTTAGCCCGAGGTACATTAGGCCGTTTGAGATTCTTCAGAGGGTCGGTAGCGTTGCCTATCAGCTAGCCTTGCCTCCGATGTTTTCAGCTATACATCCTGTATTTCATGTTTCAATGTTGCGTCGGTATGTCCCAGATGAGTCTCATGTGTTGCAGTGGGATTCAGTTCAGTTGGGTGAGGGTTTAGCCTTTGTTGAGGAGTCGGTAGCTATTTTGGCCAGAGATGTCAGGAGATTGAGGTCTCGAGAGATCCCGCTTGTTAAGGTTCAGTGGAGGCACCGTCCAGTCGAGGAGGCTACCTGGGAGACCGAGAGAGATATGCGGGCCCAGTATCTGCAGTGGTTATTTCCACGTATACGTTTTCCTTGAATCGTTAGAGCTGGTTTGTAGAGGCCCCAATTTACTTAAGGCTCATCAGGACCGGTATTTCGGTGTCGGGTCCATTTGTTTGGTCGCATTATAAATTTTGAAGTCAAGCAAGTCGGCAAAAGTTATCGTAAGATCTTTAATAAATTTTCTGAACTTTGGGTAAAATGTCTCAGGGATTTTCTCCCAATATATAAAGAGTTAGAAGTCCCCCGAAATACCAAATCGAAGGTCTACGAGTCTAGTTTCCAACGCATAAAACCTTACGTCCAACTGATCGCAGAGTAAAAAGTTATGACTGTTTACCGCGGACTGTCTGGCAGGAACCGGGTTGCGAACCGGGTCGGGTCAAACTCGATTTAAAGCCTCAACTTCACGTTTTAAAACGCCATTTCAGTTCTGAAACAGTGAGAAAACATAAGGGAGGGTTCCAAGAGAGTTCTTGAGTATCAAAATCGTGCGATGGTGAATTGCGAGCCTAAGTCTGAGAATTTATTAACATCGCGTGCATTTGAAAATATTTTATTTGAAAGTTGAATTTGGTAAAAAGTTATATTATTATTACCTTTTTAAAATATTTTAAAGGTTTATGGAAAATATTTTTTTTACGATATAATGGTATATGTATTTATTTTATAAGGTTTTTATACATTGTAATATTTTAACGGAGATAGTAAATTTCGTTATGTTAAAAATTATTATTATAATATAGTAGGTTTTGTTTGAAATAATTTTCTATGAATTATGATATATATAAAAAGCTATATATATTTTACCATGAATTTATGCAATACCCGAGTATTTACATAATGGAAAAAAAAATGGTATTTTAACCTCCACTTCCACGTGGAAGTGGAGGGGGGATACAGCAGATGGATACTATAGTGGTGGCATTAGTATATGCCAAAACGTTGCCTTTTCTTTTAGCAAGTGGAATACTAACCAATAATTTATTTATCATCCTTAGCCATGAATGTTGTAAATATATATATGTATATTATCTCCTGAAGCATTAATGAAGGGATATTTGGTGGTAAAAGCATTTTGTTCTTGTTTTGCTCTTATATTTGATCACCGAAAAGAGAAATCAATTATCTACGTCAAGTTATTCAAGCCCGAGTTGGAGTTTGATTTTGTGTTGGAGCTATTTTCGGAGAGGTTCAAGCTTGTCATCGGACGACAGGTAGGTTACGGTTTATTTTCCCTAGACTCCGCATATATAGGATAAAATTGTATTAATGGGCATCCTTGGGTTGGTTTATTAGGTTGGTACCACAGACCTCGACCGTTTTATTCATGTCCGCCTACTTTTGTTCGTCCGTTGCTTGTAGTACTTGCCGATATATTTTATTTACCCTTGTGGTCCTGTGAGACCTTGTTGACTCTGGAACATAGAAGGTGGGATTTTGGGAATGTCCGCGAGTCCCGGGCATAGAATTATCCTTCTAGGCTGGCTATGCTTGCTGAGTAGTTGTGGGCCTGTGCAGGGTCGATAGGTTGATTGTGAGCTGTTGGGCAGCTATTGTGTGTGATCATACCATTTCCATGCATATAAAGAGGTTTTATCCATGTTTTACTACGATTTGGCTTCGGGCCTACTGGCACTACTTTCTAAACCTTGCATGGCCCCGGGGGCCTGTTTTTGATGGACATGATTTGGAAATGGTTTGATTTAACTTGTGAATATTCCTGGGTAAAAGAAAGTAAAATTATATTTTAAATCATCAGTTTTACGATTAACGCTAGACTCGGCAGGGCCGGGGTGCTAGTTGAGTTTTCTTGCTACTTGAGATGATTTTTAGCCTCGGTCGGACCGAGCACCTGAGATGACTTTTTACTGTTTAGACTCGGTTATTCCCGGGCACTCTTGGAGGGGTTTTGTTTTGAGATATTTTCCTACTACTTTAGTCCTGGACAGGGTCTGGGCATGCATATTCGAGACTGGGTCTCTATCTTGACACCGGACTTGCTTCCGGACGACATGTTTTGATACTGAGTTTTAGTATGGGGTCAGGGACCTCCATGGACCTTGCCATCCGGGCCTGGGGCTGCAAGCTGCATGTGCCGGAGGAAGGGTATACGGTGGAGTAGAGATATACGGGCAGTGTCCTTCCATGGAACCTACCTGCTGGGCCGGATCGGCACCGGAGGAGGTACATACAGAGATACCATTTCACTTGAGATCTTCATGCATCATATCATTCATTGTTTGAGGTTCCACCATTGTTTGTTGTTTGTTGATTGTACGCTCCGGTAGTATGGGATGCCGGAGGGTTTGTTTTCACTTGTTTGTGTTCCTCGATTGTATGGGCGGCCGGGGGACTGTAGGTAGACCTTTACTATTTACATACAGAATTGTTCCCTGTTACGGTTAATTATGAACTTGGTTGCTGCTAGACTATTAGTTTCTGGATTTGAGATTGATATGATTAGTTGGGCTTGATTCATGTCTCTAAGCATGTCTATCATTACTCTTTCCCTCTTCTTACACTTGAGGTTACCGGTATACCGTCCATTTCGTAAACTTATTATGTATACACTGTTATTGCAAGGACCCCAAGTGCGTGTTTCTTACTTCCACCTGTGCCTATGGTGTGTATGTTCTGCTTACTGGCCTCACATGTGGTTCTGTTGATTTCCCTCTGGGCTAGTTCCTGTGTACCTTTCGTTGATTTCTTTGACTGCTTGCTTCGATTCTGTCTGTTACTACGCTTTTATCTTATATGTGCCCAGTCGGCCTATGATACCTACTGGGTACCTTATGCTTCGCATTTGGTGCTCACCCTACCCCCTGCATCTGTTGATTCAGATACTAGCGTGGTTCATCGCTGTTAGATCGATGTGATTCTTGCTTGGAGATCCATTGGGGAATACTTCAGACTGAGGGTGAGCTCTTGGCGATCAGAGCTTAGCTTTAGTTTATCTTTTGCTTCATGTACTTTATTACCTTTCAGAGACATCTGTATATATTGTTTTGGATTATTTGCACTCCATGTATGTAGCTTTGGCTCTATACTATGATACCAGGTCTTGGGGTTTGGTTTAGCTTCCGCATATGTATATATATATCCCTGTTATCTATCCTCTTCATCTTGTTCCCTTACTTTTGCTTATTAAACTACTCTCCCGCTTATTTGTTAGATAGTAGCCCATTACTAACTGTCCTGGGCTACGGGAATTGGTTCGCCTACTGGGGAGTTGTAGGTGCCATCATGACCGAGAAATCGGGTCGTGACATGATCACTAGCAGTGAAATTCTCATCGCGACTGCGAGCTACAATACATGCGATCATGGTCAATAGGAAGTCAAAGCCATGTGACCTCGAGGAAAATTCTATGTGACCACGATCAACCAAAAGTCAAAGCCACGTGATCACAACAATTAAGTCACGTGACTGTGATGAAGGAATTAACAGACTGTTGCGATCGCAAGGCATACTCACACGACCGTGATGAAGAAAATCAGAAGCTACAGGGTAAATTTGGATAATCATATTTTTGGAAACCCCATCCATATAAAAGCACATCTTAGTTATTTTGGAATGATATTCTAGATTATTCATAATTATTCATCAACCAATTCATCCTTAGCCCTAGAATGAACAACTGTTGGCTAGCTAGGAGAGAATGTTTATCATCCAACACCATTGAAGTGAAGATTGAAAGCTTTTATTGTAACATCTTTAGTTCCTTTCTTCAACTCTTGCTTTGTATTTCTAATTTTATAGGTGCGTTGGTTGATTTAAGATTTGGATATTGTGTTTGAGATAAACAATATTTGGGTGTGATTTTTTATCTTGTGCTTTTACAATTTATTAAATATTTTCTAGTTTATGAATTGGATCTTTGATTCTCTAATTAATCTTCTGCTTGAATTGATTCTAAAGGGAGTGATCAACCCTTGGACTTGCCCTTTTTACCTTGATTTGGATAATTGAGGTGGGGAAAAGGTTAATTGGCACTAACTTGAGGCTCTAACCTCCATTTAAGGAATTGGCTAGAAATAGTAATTCTAGTGTTTTCATAATTGGAAGAGCCTTATTAACGCTTGGCTAGGTTAGAGAGAACTGGTTGAGAAATATTTTCCAATGGTGGAGAGATGTTGGTAAATAATTGTTTCTTCCAAGGCTTATTTTATTTGACCTATGATTAATCTAGTTTGTATTTGATAAACTTGTAATGGATTGTATAGATTTGAAGTAATACCATTCCCAAATCTCCCTTGCGATCCTTGCATTGGGAAAATTGGTCAACTTCACAATTGCAATATCATTTGTGTTTCTATCAACAAACCCTCCCCGCCAGATCATTTCATTTCTCGTGTTCCTTAAACTTCAATAAGTTTCTTTAATTCTTTATTATCTCAATAGCCTTTACATTGTTCTTCGTGAGATCAACCCCGACACTCTTTGGATTAGTTATTTGTTTTTCTCTGATGATTGCTACATCCTGCTATTAGAGAGTTCTTTTGAGCATTATCAAAAATGGCGTTGTTGCCAGGGAACAATTTGACGTATTGAGTTAGGTTGGAATTTGAGTTTACTTACTTTTGTTCAGATTTGTGAATATTTGTTTTTGTTCTAGTTAGTTTTATTTTGTTGATTGATTCTATGGCATCACGAAATGCTAGAGGTTTTGATGGTTGCAACACTTATTATAATCATCCTTGTTGTTATTATGGAGGACCCCACCCTTGGCAAAATTGTAGAATTGGCCCTAGGAGAGGAAGGTATTCACCATCTCACTCCAATGATGGGCGTAACTGCTAGTTGTGTGGTGGTCATGATAGACATTGGAGTGACTGCCCTAATGATCATCCTCCCCCCCCCCTTATGCAAACAATGGTGCTAGTGGTGCTTGTGATGTTAATAGGATTCATAACTTGGAAAGTGAAAAATGCAATACATGCTCTGAGAGTTTATGTGCCATGCTCCAAACTCTCTTAGTCAAGGAACATAGCATAGAGGAGTGTCGCGACCCAATTTCTCGGTCATGATGGCACCTACAACCCCCCAATAGGAAAACCAATCCCCATAGCCCGGAATAATTAGTAATGGGCTACTATCTAACAAGCAAGCATAAGAAGCATAATATAAGCGAAAACAAGGGAAATAAGATAAAGAAATCAACATTAGAAATGCGTAAGAGGAAGCCAAATCAAACCCAAAACCTGGTATCATAGTATAAAAGCCAAAACTATATCAACAAAGTACAAAGTAATCCAACGTGTATATATACATATGTCTTTGAATAGTAAAAGAGTACATAATATAAAAGATGAACTAAAAGCTAAGCCCCAATCTCCAAGAGCTCATCCTCAGTCTCGGATAGTCCAAAACACCCAACACGAGGCAACATTGTCAGCAGTGAGAACTCACACTCGGATCTTCACCCAAAGATGCAGAAGTGTAGTATGAGCACCAATTACAAAGAAATGGGTACCCAGTAGGTATTATAGGCCCACTGGGCGCATATAAGATATAAAAGCAATAATATAGAAGAAAAGAATCAAGTAGTCACAAAAACAATGAACAAGCACATAGAAGCTATCACAGAAAGACTACAAGGAGAAAACATTCATGCTAGGATAGCTAATAGAATTATACATAACAGAACACAGGTGAAGGAATAAGGAACGCACTTGGGTCCATGCAATAACAATATATAAAGAGAGTTAAAGGAGAAGAAGGCGGTATACCGGTAACTTCAAATAAGAAGGGAAGGAAGAAAGGAAAAATATTGATAACATGCTCGAAAACAAGACTAACAACTATGTCATACTAGTAATACCACTCTCAGTTTCCAATCATCAAATGTAACCATAATCAAGATCAGTATCATGATAGAATAACAATAAATAAAAGTCTACCTACAGTTCCACGGGCGCCCATACACCCGAGGATAGAATAACAATAAATAAAAGTCTACCTACAGTTCCACGGGCGCCCATACACCCAAGGAATACATACAAGTGAAAACAAACCCTCCGGCATCCTATACTACCAGAGACTACACCGAGAAAATGACAAACAAGGGTGGATCCAAACACAATATGCATGGTGTGATATGATATGCTAAAACCAAGTGACAGTAGTGTTGTATGTTACCCCGTCAAATACCTAAAAGGCCCAATAGAGGCAGGATTCATGGAAGGGATTCCCCCCAGTACCTCAACTCCACCGTACATCCCTCCTCCGACACTTGCAACTCATAGACCTTGGTCCAGATCGTCAAGGTCTATGGATATCTACTCGTAGACCACATACTAAATCTTGTAATCTCAATATAACCATCCAAAATATAGACAAATCCAAATAAGTCACCAAACCTCAAAAATGCATGCTCGGGGTTCTACCCAGATCTAAATCAGTGAATCAAGTCTCAAAAATCCCAGCGAGGGTGATCGGATATAACAGGGTCTAAATCGGTAGTAAAACCAATATGTTGCTTGGTCTGACTGAGTCTAGTACTATTTCAAATCAATAGGAAATCAATTCTAGAACTACGGCCCAACCGAGTATAGTATAAGTATGAAACAGTGATAAAAAATCATCCTTTTAATTCTTTCTTACCCCAAGAAGATCCATGAAAATAATTCCAACCTTTATTAACTACTTTTATCGAAAATGGGCCCTTGGGGCCATGTAAGGTTTAGAAAACTATCAATAGTAGGCCCGAAACCAAAACCATGGTAAAATAAGTGAAAAACCTCTTGTATGCATGATAATGGCATGCTCAATCACAAAAAGTAGCCCAACAACTCACAATTAACCTATCAGCCCTGCACAGGATCCAATCGCTCTACACCAAACATAACCAGCTCAATAATAATGGTATCAATGTTCGGGACTCATGAATATTCCCAAATAACCCATCGTCTATAGTCCATAGTCAAAAGAAGGAAACATAGGATTACAAGGGTGATACTATTAACTACCACAAATATTACAGTCAACGGAGTGAAAATAAGATGGACATGAAGAAGCGGACAAGGTCTGACTAGACCCACACATAATAATAAATTTTAAGCACACACAATTAATATCGAATCCTAATTTTAAACACCCATCATTTCATACACCCTTAGAAAGGAATTTAGCTACTCATAGTGAAGGAAAAAAAAGACCAAGTGGGTAATCATCAATTCCATTCATAATCATAACTATCTCTAATTCCAAGCTTAGAGTTATTAATAATGGAGTTTTATTCACAAGTTTCAAAGAAGACGAAGCTCTCAAAATGTACTACAAAGTGTACTCTATGAATAATATCCCAATTGGGGAAAAACTAAGTGTGAATTCCTTGCACAGATCCCAAAAAGTGTCTTGGAAGCTTCCCAATTAAGCAATAGCTTTTTTTAACCATTTTGCCCTTCAGGTCACTTGTGATTCGGCCCGCACTAGCACCTGTGATCTTTCCTAATGACTTACAGCATACAGGTGCCAAGTCTCATGGGCAGTGTGAAACTCTTCTCCTGTGGCTCCATTTGTGCGGGCCTGCAATCGCCCTTGAGGACTTGTGGCATGCAAGTGCCTGTATTGTTAGGCAGTGTCCAAGCTCCACTTGCATTGGCACCTCTGAAATGCAGGTGCCAACTTGTGACATGTAGGTTCCCACGCACATCCTTAGCAAATCTCATCTCTCCTGATCATTTTTTAACTTAGCTTCCATTTATGGCTCATTTGGGTTCAAATCCTCTTATATCTTCATTGTTCAAGAATGTCTGCATATAAAATCATAAAATCATAAAATCCTTCTAAATAGAATCAAATCAAGGCAATAACTCATGGTTAAGAGCTAAATAATTTGGTAGATTATCAACTTATCAAACCCCTAAACTTGAACTATTTCTTGTCCTCAAGCAAAGCACTCATAAGGCTAAGTATGGACTCAAACTTCTTAAGAAATAAGGTTTGCAAAAAGGACTACACCAACTCAAAAACACAAGAAAATAATAAACAAAAGATTCAAAACAAAATTAATCAAACAAAAACACTAATCTCGTTTGGTACCACCACAGGCACAAGGCAAATACACTTTATTTCAAAAGCTAATTTCAAAAGACATCAATTCTTGTTCAAAATCACAAGAAATTTTCATTAAAAGAAAGATCATTAGGCTTGCCAAGTCATTGGCATAAACCTTCAAAATTTTCCTCAAGATTCACTACATAATTTGTCTCATTCATTCCTCTCAATTGATATCAAGACTTCACTATTTTGTAATGACGCTTTCTGTCTTTCCCATATTTACGCTTTTTTTGTACTGCTAGAGCTTGCCTGTAGTGGTCCCACGTCAGTTATGGCTTGTTGGGGCCGATGGTTCAGTGCTCTAGTTGTTCATTTGGTCGTTATGGTCGTTTCGCTATTTTAGAGCCTTAAGTTAGGATATCATTTACTTTAGTAAACATTCTTGGTAAATGTACTCAAAATCAAATTCTGATAGTTGCGTTAGCTCCAGCGCATAGATTTTGGTCTAGATGGACCCTTGGTCAGAGTTTAGGAGCTTTCGGTTTGGTTTTGTGTGAGTTTTTATGTTTTCTAGCCAGTTGAACTTGAAAGTTTGACTTTGGCCAACATTCGGAGAAGACAGCCTCAAATTGAAATTCCGAGGCTTCAAGACTCGTTTTAGGCCTTGGTGTTCTATTTTTTAAAGATTGGCCTAAATTTGGTTTTTCAGCGTGGGGCCCACTTTTTATTAAAATCAATCTCCATTGGGCTTTTTGTCAATTTATTTTTGTCCGAAATACTATTTTTAGTGAAATAGATCAACTCATTTATGTTCAAGGGACCCCAGACTCATTCCTAGAGGTCCGTTCGATCAAAGTCTGCCAAAAGTTGGCCTGAGCTGCTGATGTTGCTGGTATGGCCGCCATGGCGTTGTCTGAGCCGTGCCTGTGTGCGTGCACCTGTGCATGGGTGCTGCACCTACGCATCGGCCAGGCCTTGGCCTTCAGCGCACCTGCGCGTACCAGCACGCCAGCGTGCCTGTAGCATTCGGCCTCTGCTGCGCCAGCTCGCCTGCGCCTGCATGCCCGCAGTTGCGCCTTGGCGTGACAGCATATATATATAGTTGTTGGCCTCAAATTTCCAGCTTCTTTCCCCTTCTTCCAAATATGATAATTCCTCCATTATTCCTCCAAATTGCTCCATTTCTTCACCTGCTGACTTCCTTACCTTAGAAGATTGTGTACTACTGATCCGGGGGCATTCTTGGCTTCTAGAATTGGTAAGTTTCTTGCTTAAATTCTGTTAAAATCCCATATTTTCCCTCTTTATATTCTTTGGTTTAGGCTCTATTTTAGCCCCTAATCTTGGTCCGTTTCCAGTGAATTTTGGGGCATGAACTCCCGAGAACCTGGGGAACATTATGGTGTCTTTTATTTCTGACGTTGAGTTATAGGGCCTACAAGCCCATCGATGACCCGAATTTTGACCCGGCTATAGTTATAGCAATATGGGTATCGTTAGTCTTGTTTTAATGTGTAGTTTATTTTCTTGATAGTTTGATTATTGTTTAGAGCTTCTCGGAGTGGTTCGGGCATGGACATTATCGTTCTAGCAGCTTGTTGTCGAACGACAGGTAGGTTACATTTTAACCTCTTTAGACTTCGCATATATAGGACATAATTGTACTAATTACCATCCTTGTGTTGGGTTTATTAGCTTGGTACCCCATACCTTACCTGTTCTTTCATGTCCGTATTATTTCACTCGCTTGGTTGTAAAATTCGTTGTAGTTGCTTATATCACCCTTGTGGTCCTATGTGATCTTATATTTGACTCTGGACCATAGATGGTGGGTTATATGGGAATGTACGTGAGTCCCGGACATTTATATTGCGATCTTAGGCTAGTTATCTGTGTTGTAAAACAATTGGAGTTTGTGCAGGGCCGATAAGTTGATTATGTGCCGTTGGGCTACTTTTTGTGATTGAGCATGCCTTTATCATGCATATAAAAATGTTTTTTGCTTATTTTACTATGGTTTTGGCTTTGGGTCTACCGTTGATGGTTTTCTAAACCTTACATGGCCCCGAGGGCCCATTTTCGGTAAAAGTGGTTATAAATCCTTTGCAGTATATAAATCTTTTCCCTTCATTTTTAAAACTATTTCCAACATTTTTCTCCATTGATAAGTGGTCCAAACTCAAGAATTTGCTGAGAGATCATCTGGTAAAGATTTGATTTAGTTGGTACTTGTCTTTGGTCATTCTTCCGTCCATAATTCATAAGTTTCTGGCTCTAATTATGATTAATTCTCCATTTTAATTCTTGGTTTGTTCTTAACTTTTGGGACTGATTTTTGCCCAAATTTGAAGGTTGGACATGCTCAATTTTTGAGCATATGATCATTGTCCATCGAGGGACATATTTGCAAATTCAATTTTCAAATTTCATAAGCGGGCCCCAAGGGTGGTTTTCAGCTCAATTTTTGATCCACAAAGTAAATTCGCAATATGTGTATCATTCTTCTCATCTTGATGTTTAGATTATTATTTTGGTAGCATGGTAGCAGTTAGAGGCTTCACAAAAGAGAAAATCTCTGATTTAGTGGCTTTTAGAGCGCGTGTTCAGCCTCTAGGTAGGTTACGGCTTACTCACTTTTAGACTTTTTTTTATTAAGAAATTTGTATGATAATTTTCTAATAGTTAGTGGGATATTGTTGTTCGAATATACTTTATTTAGGTTCTTATGATCCTTGTAGATTGGTTAGAAGCTTTAGAGTAGAATTAAGCTTTGATATCGTTAGTTTAGGAGTTGCTTCTCCTTTAATACTTGGCCTAATTACTGTAGTATCCTTGGGATTAGAGTTCAGTTCCTCAGCTTAGTTTTAGTTATTTACTTGCTTTAGGTTGGGTCCCTTGGGGATTTACGGTTATTATGGCATTTTTTGATAGTATATATTCTAGGATAGTATCATTTCCTTGGTGTGTGGACTGGGGTTTCTTTGATTATGGAATGGTTGGAATTTATTGTGATCCTTGCCATGACTAGATTGAATTACTTCAAAAGGATTTGGCATGGACAGTTGCATTGAGGTTACGAGAGTAACTATGTGGTCGGGGACCTCCATGGACCTTGTCAATCCAGACTAGGAACTATGTGTTGAGTGTGTTGGAGGAGGGGTATATGGTATAGTTAAGTGTATGGGCCATGTCCTTTCATGGATCCTGCCTGCTGGGCCCATAGGCACTGGAGGAGGTACATACAGAATTACTATTCCACTCTGGTTTCACCGTGTATCATACCATTCATTTATGTGAGGTTCCACCCTTGTCTGCTATTTTCTCTGTGTAAGCTCCGATAGTATGGGATGTCAGAGGGTTTATCTTCACGTGTATGCATTTCTCAGGTGTATGGGCACCCGCTGGGACTATAGGTAGACTTATTATTATCCTATCACATCTTTGGTTCTGATTATGGTTATATTTGGTGTCTTATTTGAGGTTTCACATATGGGAGTTTTGTATTGTATGCTCTTGGTTCACCTCATGTTCTACTTGGATTATTGGCATGTTTTAGTAGTAGAATTAGGTTTCCAACTTGGTTAGATTATTTGTTTCTCTCCTTCCCTTCTTTCACTTGAGGTTACTAGTATACTGCCTATTTTTAAAACTTTCTATATATATTGTTATTGTGAGGATCCCAGGTGCGTTACTCCTTCTTTCACCTATGTATGTGTGATATATATTCTAGTAGCTAGTCAAGGATGTTGTTTTCCTCTTGTATCTTTCTGTTCTAGCTTCTATGTAGTTATTCTTTGTCTTCTATGACTACCTGCTTCTTTTTTGCTATATTATTGCTCTTATATCTTATATACGCCCAGAAGGCCTATGATACCTACTGGGTACCCACTGCTTAGAAATTGGTGCTCATACTACACTCTGCATCTTCCTGGTGCAGATCCTAGTATGGGCCGTCGTCGTTGATCCTTTGGAGACTCGTACGGGCTGATCTTTTGGGGACTGTTCGAGACTGAGGGTGAGCTCTTGGTGACTAGAGCTTGACTTTTAGTTCATCCTTGTATTATGTACTCTTTTACTATTGGAAGACATTTGTATATATTGTTTTGGATCCTTTTGTACTCTTTGTATGTAGTTTAGGCTTTTATACTATGATACCAGGTTTTGGGTTTGGTTTAACTTCCACTTATGCATTCCTGTTGCTTATTTATTTATCTTATTTCCCTTGCTTTCGCTTATATTATGCCTCTTCCACTTGCTTGTCAGGTAATAGTCCATTACTAACTTTTCCAGGCTATGGGGTTTGGTTCGCCTACTGGGGGTTGTAAGTGCCATCATTACCGAGAAATTGGGTTATGAAGCTTAGTATTAGAGCCAGGTTTACCAGTGTCATTGGTATTTGAGCCAATGTTTAGTAGAGTCGTGTGGATTAAGGTAGGGATGTCCATACTCAATCTTCGGGAAGCTACAGTAGAATCTTAGGAAACATGGACTTCTTCTTGCTTCTATCTCATGCGTAGTATCCTTGAAAGTTTCTTGAATCTCACTTGTTCTAGTTTACTCTTTCGCAGATGGTTCATAAGAGATCGTCAGCATCAGGCAGAGAGGAGCCTTCGACCCCTGCAGCTTCGATTCCAACTAGGGGCCGAAGAAGTCGCAAAGGTAGAGCTAGAGCACGTGCCTGAGCAGCGGAACAAGTTAGAGCTCCTAGGGTTGAGGTTAAGCTCGAGTATGTGCCCAAGTTTGTTCTCGAGCAGCAGCATATGGACCAGGGGACAGCCCAGGTACCACCAGTACCAGCACCAATTCTTGTTCTAGCTTTATCCCCAACTCAGTCTTTAGGTATTTAGGGTTTACTTCTACATTTATTTTGTATGATCGGGGATCAGCCTACTGAGGTAGTACAGACATCCACTCAGGGAGGAGCCCTGGGTGTACAGAGTTCAGGAGTGCATCCTACTACTATGGCTCCCCATGCTGAGGTTCTTCTAATTCCATCTATCGCACAGACTCTTCCTCCTCGCCCAGCTATGACAGAGATGAAGCAGAAGGGTTGGGTAGGTTTCTGAGATTGGCACCTACGAGGTTTCCTGGTACTTCTGGTCAGGATGCACATGATTTCATTACTACTTGTGAGGAGATGCTACACCATTTGGGTTTACTTGAGACTCACAGAGTCAGTTACACTACTTATCAGCTGGAGGGCCTAGCTAAGTTATGGTGGAGGGCCTAGGTTGCTTACAGACAATCTTCGTCTCCTCCATTGTCTTGGTAAGAGTTTTTTGAGGCCTTTATGGCCAAGTTATAGCCACAGAGTGACAAGGAGCATCGTAGGGAGCTGTTCACTAGACTTATGCAGGGTTCGATGACTGTATCAGTGTATGAGCCTCGTTTACACCAGCTTTCTACATTTGGGGCTATGATCATGCCTACCGAGCCCGACAGATCTGTAGGTTTATTTGGGGATTGCAGACAGTGTTTAGTGAGCCAGCTGAGATATTAGTTGATAGTGGTCGATCATTCCAGGATATTTCAGACTATGCCCATACCGTAGAGGATTTGCATCATCATGATTCTAGGACCAGAGATAAGAGGCCTTGATATCAGGGTAGCTATAGTGGTTCCCATCACAGTGGTATAGGTTAAGGCCAGTGGGGCCAAGGTTATCAGCCACAACAGCACCTGGGTCAGTCTAGTCAACCAGTTCAGGTTTCTCTTCAGTCTTCTGGTAGTTCTCAGCTCGAGTAGGGTTAGAGTAGCTAGCATAATCACCGTGGTAAGTTTTTGAGGGGTTCAACTTCTGGGGCATTGGTTCGTGGTGTCCATACAGTTCCAGCTGGTCTGTCTCGACAGGGTGGGCTATCAGGGCCTTGCTATTGGTGTAGTGTTAGTGGTCACTATGCCAGAGAGTGCCCTCAGCGGGGTACAACTTGCTATGATTATGGTGTTATTTGTCATTTTGCTAGAGTTTGCCCCTAGCGGGGTATGGTTCAATCATCTCATCCCATTCATGAAGTTCAGCCATCGGCTAGAAGAGGTGGTGGTCAAACTAGGGGTGGTTCCCGCGAGGCAGGTCAGTGATAGGGATGGTAGTCGGTCAGGTGGTGCTCATTGTTAGTGTTATGCGGTTCCTAGGAGACCAGAGGCAAAGGCCTCAAATATTATGATCACAGGTACGATTTATGTATGACGTCGACTAGCTTATGCTTTATTTGATCCTGGATCCACTTGCTCATATGTTTTTGCCTACTATTTTCCTTTTTTAGGTTTGACTAGTGAGTCGTTATATGTGCCTATATCTGTTTTTACCCCAGTAGGAGATTCTTTAGTATTAGATCAGATTGTGAGGTCCTGTATGATTTCTAGTGGTGATTCGGAGACTTGGGGTGACTTGATGATTCTTTATGTGTTTGACTTTGATATGATTCTGGGCATGGACGAGTAATCCCCTCAACATGCGGTTTTGGATTGCTATGCAAAGACCATTACCATATCCATGCCCGGCATATCCTTGGTTGTATGGCAGGTTCTATTAGTTGTGCACCGTCTGGGATTATTTCTTGCCTTCGTGCTAGGAAGTTGATTTCTCACCGGTGTCTAGCTTATCTAGCATATGTTCGAGATGCTAGTGCCGACCCTTCTTCCCCTTAGTCATTTCTTGTGGTTAGAGATTTCCTAGATGTGTTCCTTACCGACTTGCAAGGCCTTTCACCCGAGAGAGATATTGATTTCACTATTGAGTTAGAGCCGGGCACCAGGCCTATTTCTATTTCCCCTTACCGTATGGCTCCAGCTGAGTTGAGGAGCTTAAGGAACAGCTCCAGGACTTGTTAGCTAAGGGATTCATTAGGCCAAGTGAGTCACCTTGAGGTGCTCCAGTTCTCTTCGTGAACTTGAAGGATGGGTCGATGCAGATATGTATTGATTATAGGCAGTTGAATAAGGTAACTGTGAAGCATAGGTATCTGATATCACGGATTGATGACTTGTTTGATCATCTTCAGGGTTCAGCCATGTTTTTGAAGATAGATTTGAGGTCAGGCTACCACCAGTTGAGTATTAGGGTAGAGGACATCCCTAAGGCAACATTCAGGACACGTTATGGCTATTATGAGTTCCTGGTGATGTCTTTTAGTTTGACTAATGCCCCCGCAGATTTCATGGACTTGATGCACAAGGTGCTTAGCCCGTATTTGGATATGTTCATGATAGTTTTCATAGATGACATCTAGATATACTCGTGGAGTAGAGATGAGCATGAGCAGCATTTGAGGATTGTACTTCAGGCTTTGAGAGATCATCGACTTTATGCGAACTTCTCAAAGTGCGAGTTTTGGATTGAGTCAGTTGTATTCCTAGGACATGTGGTGTCTAAGGATGGGATTAGAGTGGAAACGGGTAAGATTTTAGAGGTTTGTTATTGGTCTAGACCTACTACTCCTACCGAGGTTCGCAGCTTGGTTGGGTTAGTAGGGTACTACAAGATGTTCATCGAGGGGTTTTATTTTATAGCAGCACCTTTGACTATGCTGACTAGGAAGGACGTTGCATTTCAGTGGTCAGATCAGTGCGAGGGTAGCTTTCAGAGTCTTAAGGCCTTACTGACTTCATCTCCAGTGTTGACTTTGCCAGTGAAGGTGAGAGCTTCTTCATATATTATGATGCTTCCGAGGTTGGTCTAGGTTGTGTGCTTATGCAGCAGGGTCGAGTGATAGCATTTGCGTTGAGGCAGATGAAGGTTCACGAGCGCAACTACCCTACTCATGACTTGGATTTGGCATCGGTAGTTTTCGTGCTCAAGATTTGAAGGCACTACTTATATGGGATTCACTGTGAGATATTCACCGATCATTATAGTCTTCAGTACATCACGAGTTAGATTGAGTTGAACTCGAGGCAGAGGAGATGGATTGAGTTACTGAAGGACTATGACTTCACCATCTGTATCATCTGGGCAAGGATAACGTGGTAGTAGCTGCCTTGAATCGGAAGATGGTGAGTATGGGTAGCCTAGCTTCACTTTCAGTTTTTGAGCAACTGTTGGCCTTGGACATCCAGTCCTTGACTAACCGTTTGGTTAGGCTTGACTTGTTGGATCCTAGAAGAGTTCTTTCCAGTATTGAGGTTCGTTCTACTTTAGTTTACCAGATTAAGAGCCGACTGTTTGAGGATCAGCGGTTGTGTGACCTTCATCATCAGGTGGTTTAGGGTGAGGCCAGCCGGGATACTTTGGGTTCTGATGGTATTCTGAGGTTCGACAGTCATTTTTGTGTTCTTAGAGTTAGAGATTTGATTCAGCTTATACTTTGTGAGGCACATTGTTCTAGATATTCCATTCATCCTAGCTCAGCCAAGATGTACAGAGATTTGAGATAGCTTTACTGGAAGAGTGGCACGAAGCAGGATGGGGCAGATTTTGTATCTCGGTTCTTGAACTATCAGTAGGTGAAGTTCGAGCACATGAGACCTGGTGGATTGATGCAGTGGTTTCCCTTTACTGACTGAAAGTGGGAAGGGATCACTATGGACTTCGTAGTAAGAATGCCTCGTACTTCTCAGAGATTTGACTCCATTTGGATGAGTTGATCGACTTAATATGTTAGCGCACGTCTTGCCAATTCATACTACTTACAGTGCAGAGAGGTTAGCTTTGATTTACCTTTGTGAGATTGTTCGATTGCATGGGGTCCCATCTTCTATCAATTCAGACCGTGGCCCTCAGTTCACATCTCAGTTATGGAGGGCTATTCAGCGAGACTTGGGTACAGAGGTTTAGCTTAGTACCACATTCCACCCTCAGATAGATTGCCAGTCTAAGAGGACTATTCAGGTCATGGAGTACATGCTTCAGGCATGTGTTCTTGACTTTGGAGGTTCTTGGGATCAGTTTGTGCCTTTGGACGAGTTTGCTTATAATAATAGTTTCTATTCGAGCATTGGCATGGCACCTTTCGAGGCTTTTTTGGTTGGCATTGCATATTACTGATTGGTTGGTTTGATAGTTTGGAGTCTAGGCCACAAAGTACAGATTTTCTTCGAGCTTCCTTAGACTGAGTCTGAGTGATTCAGGATAGACTTTGAGTAGCTCAGAGAAGACAGAAGAGCTACACAGATCATAGACTCCGTGCCTTGGAGTTCAGTTTTAGTGACTTGGTGTTTCTCTATGTGCCTCCCATGAAGGGCATGATGAGATTTGGTAGGCGGGGCAAGCTTAGCCCCAGGTACATTGGGTTGTTTGAGATCCTTCAGAGAGTTTGTTGTGTTGCCTATATGTTAGCTTTGTCTTCGATGTTTTTAGCTATGCATCCAGTTTTCCATGTATCAATGTTGTGACGGTATGTTATAGATGAGTCTCATATTCTTCACTGGGACACGGTTCAGTTGGATGAGAGTTTGGCTTATGTTGAGGAGCTGGTAGCTATTTTGGCCAGAGATGTCCGGAGGTTGAGATCTAGAGAGATTCCAATTGTGAAAGTTCATTAGAGGCACCAGCCAATTCAATAGGCTACCTAGGAGACCGAGAGGGAGATGTGTGCTCGGTATCCACAGTTGTTTTAGCCTTCAGGTACTTCCTTGTTCTTGACTTTTGAGGACGAAAGCCCTTTTTAGTGGTGGATAATGTAATGACCCTTTCAGTCATTCCCGCATTTACGCTATTATTGTACTACTAGAGCTTACATATAGCGGCCCCAAGTCCTTTATGGCTTACTGGGATCGGTGGTTCGGTGCCCTGGCCATTCATTTGATCGTTATGGTCATTTCCCTGTTTTAGAGCCTTAACATAGGATATTGTTGACTTCGGTCAACATTCTTGGTAAATGCACTCAGAATCACACTCCGACGGTTCCTTTAGCTCCAGAGCATGGATTTTGGTCAAGATGGACCCTTGGTCGGGGTCTGGGAGCTTTCGCTTTGGTTTTGTGTGATTTTTGTCTTTTCTAGCTAGTTCCTTAAAAGTTTGACTTTGGTCAACATTCAGAGAAGAAGGCCTCTGATTGAAATTCTAATAGCATTGTTAGCTCTGGAATGTCGACTTTAGGCTAAGGGGACCATTGGTTTGGCTCCCGAGGCTTCCAGACTTGTTTTAGACCTTGGTATTACATTTTGGAAAGATTGGCCTAAAGTTAGTTTTTAGGCGTGGGGCCCACTTTTTAATAATTCGACCTCCATTGGGATTTTTGTCAATTTTGTTGAGTCTGGAATGCCATTTTTAGTCAAATTTCTTAGCTTGTTTGTGTCTTCATGACCTGGACTCATTCCCGGAGGTCCGTTCGATCAAAATCTGCCAAGATTTGGCATGAGCTGTTGTTATTGCTGGTATGGCCGTTGGGGCGCTACCTTGGCTGCGCCTGCGCATCGGCCAGGCCTTGTCCTTCAGCGCGCCTGTGCGCCAGAGTGCCTACGGCATATGGCCGCTGCTGTGCCAGCTCACCTATTCCTGCATGGCCGCGGCTGCGCCTTGGCGTGACAACATATATATAATTGTTGGCCTCAAATTTCTAGCTTCTCTCCCCTTCTTCCAAATACGATAATTCCTCCATTGTTGCTCCAAATTGCTCTATTTCTTCACCTTCTCACTCCCTTACCTTGGAGGATTGCGTACTACTGATCCGTGTGCATTCTTAGCTTCTAGAATTGGTAAGTTTCTTGTTTAAATTCCATTAAAATCCATTTTTTCCCTCTTTTAATTCTTTGGTGTAGGGGCTGTTTTATCCCCCAATCTTGGTCTATTTCCACTGAAATTTAGGGCATGAACTCCCCGGAGCATGGGGAATATTATGGTGTCTTTCATTTCTGGCTTTGGATTGCAGGGCCCACAGGCCCATCAGTGACCCAAATTTTGATCTGGCTATAGTTATAGCAATATGGGTATCGTTAGCCTCGTTTTAACATGTAGTTTATATTCTTGATAGTTTGATTACTATTAGGCTCTTCTCAGAGCGGTTTGGGCTTAGACATTATCATTTTAGCAGCTTGTCATCGAACGACGGGTAGGTTACGATTTAACCTCTTTAGACTTCACATATATAGGATATAATTGTACTAATTCGCATCCTTGGGTTGGGTTTATTAGCTTGGTACCCTAGACCTTGCCCGTTCTTTCATGTCTATATTATTTCACTCGCTTAGTTGTAAAATTTGTTATAGTTGCTTATATCACCCTTGTGGTCCTGTGTGACCTTATATTTAACTCTGGACCATAGATGGTGGGTTATTTGGGAATGTGCATGAGTCCCGGACATTGATATTGCGATCTTAGGTGGGTTATCTATGTTGGAGAGTGATTGGAACCTGTGAAGGGCCGATAGGTTGATTGTGAGCCATTGGGCTACTATTTGTGATTGAGCATTCCTTTATCATTCATATAAAGAGTTTTTTCGTATGTTTTATTACGGTTTTTGCTTCGAGCCTACTGTTGATGGTTTTATAAACCTCGCATGGCTTCGAGGGCCTGTTTTTGGTAAAAGTGGTTATAAAGGGCTTTGGAAATGATTTTAATGGATCTTCTTGGGGTAAGAATGTTAATAGGTTGATTTTATAACTATTTTCAGACTACTACTAGACTCGGCGGGGCCAGAGCACTAGACATGTTTTACTATTGAGTGGAGATGATACTAGTCTCGGTTAGGCCGAGCACCAGACTTGTTTTACTACTGTTTTAGACCCAATTTTGTCCGGGCACCCCTGTAGGGGCTTTTGAAACTTTTTTCACTAATTTAGACCCAGATAGGCTCCGGCATGCATTTTCGAGATTTTATTTCTAGTTTGGATACGGATTCACTCCAGACAGTTACATTGATGTTATGAGAGTTAGTATATGGTTGGGAACCTCCATGGTCCTTGCTGATCCAGACCAGGGGCTACGTGTTGAGTGTGCTGGAGGAGGGGTATATGGTGTAGTTGATATATACGGGCCAAGTCCTTCCATGGATTCTACCTACTGGGCCCATAGGCACCGGAGGAGGTACATACAGAGTTACTATTCCACCTGAGTTTTTCCATGCATCATACCATTCATTTATGTGAGGTTCCACCCTTGTATGCTATTTTCTAAGTGTACGCTCCGGTAGTATGGGATGCCGGAGTGTTTGTCTTCACTTGTACGCGTTCCTCAGTTTTATAGGCGCCCATTGAGACTGTAGGTAGACTTATTATTATCCTATCGCATCTTTGATTCTGATTATGGTTATATTCGGTGTCGTATTCGATGTTTCACATGTGGGATTTTTGTAGTGTATGCTCTTTGTTCACCTCATGTTCTACTTGGATTATTGACATGTTTTAGTAGTAGAATTAGGTTTCCAACATGATTAGATTATTTTCTAATCTCCTTCCCTTCTTTTACAAGATTACCGGTATACCGCCTATTTCTAGAACCTTGTATATATATATTATTATTGCAAGGATCCCAGGTGCGTTACTCTTTCTTTCACCTGTGTCTGTGTGATATATATTCCAGTAGCTAGTCAAGTATATTGTTTTTCCCTTTTATCCTTCTGTCCTAGCTTCAGTGTGCTTATTCTTTGTTTTCTGTGACTACTTGCTTCATTTATGCTATATTACTGATCTTATATCTTAAATGCGCCCAGTCGACCTATTATACCTACTGGGTACCTATTGCTTAGCAATTGGTGCTCATACTATACTCTGCATCTTCCTGGTGCAGATCCTTGTATGGGCCATTGTTGTTGATCTATTGGAGACTCGTGTAGGCTGATCTTTTGGGGACTATCCAATACTGAGGGTGAGCTCTTGGCGATTGGAGCTTAATTTAAGTTCATCCTTGTATCATGTACTCTTTTACTATTCGGAGACATTTGTATATATTGTTTTGGATTCTTTTGTACTATTTTTATGCAGTTCCGGCTCTTATACTATGATACCAGGTTTGGGGTTTGGTTTAGCTTCCGCTTATGCATTCCTCTTGCTTCTGCTTATATTATGCCTCTTATGCTTGCTTGTTAGGTAATAGCCCATTACTAACCATTTCGGGCTATAGGGATTGGTTTGACTACTGGGGGGTGTAGGTGCCATCATCACCGAGATATTGGGTCATGACATATTTACTCCAAGAATGCAATGACATTCACCACAAAAGAGAATCCCACTCACAATCATGCAATTCACAATATAGGGATTATACGAGAGTACCACGACGCTAACTCTCTCGAAGAAGTTCAAGTGCACACACGTAGAACCATAGGCTTTCCCTTCATGTAATTTGCCACTAATATAAAGTTTCAAAGCTCAGAATCACTAAGGACTTGCAGGCAATGATTTAGGCTAGGGTTAAGGTGAGGATTTCATTTGGTTTAAATTACTAAACCTCCCTAACTCTATCATAAGCATTCAAGTGCACCACTCACATCTTTGATTCAACTTCACCTTATTCCTCCCTCTCACAACCCATGTTTTCCCAATAAGTATTCTTCCAAACACCCTTTTGTTTAGCTCTTTTGGTAGCACCACTCTAATCTTTTCTCTTTCATTCATTCATCTCTTTGACACATAAGGAATTTTACAAGATAAGCACAGGGTGCTATCTCACATTGAAGCTCAACTCCTTTTCCCAACATTAATGCATACACCCCCAAAATTAGGCTTTTACCTACATCAATATTCCAATTTTTTTATTCATATCCCCTCCAAACTTAGGATTTTAGCCTACACTTTCATTTCTAGCAATTAGGGATGACGGGTGCCAAGATAGAGGATTCAAAAAGGGTCAAGGTGTCTAACATTGGGTGCCAAGAAAAGGTTAAAGGTTCAAAGGGGTTGATTAGGATCAATGTTAAGGGAAGAAACTTGTAGGGTAAAATGACTAGTTCAAAAAGAGCCTAAGCTCATCTTCCAAGATAAGTAACATCAAGGATTTCACCTTGAATCACATTTGGGGAAAGTTCTAGATGACATGCATACACAAGAACGAAGTAAACCGTACTACACAAGGCATCACATCACAAGGGTTCCACAATTAGTCTCAAAATCAATTGGAACGAATGACCTTTGATCAGCTATTTCAAGTTCCGCACAACTCATTTGTGAATCAAACAAGCCAAATGAAGAATGTGCAAGTAATGACAAGAGAATGTTTTTTCAAAAATCATTTTATCCTATTTTCTCTATTTCTAAATTCTATTCCCAAGAATTTTTTTGGTGGTCCACTTCGAGACAAGTGCAATACAGACTCAAACTAAACACTAAAACTTTGGCATTTTTCCTTAAGAAAGTCACCTCTCAATCTATCATAGAGAAATGTCACCCGGTTCAATCAAAAATGAAGGGAAAAAAAATTAAATTAAATAAAAGAAAATTTTGCTCTTTGGAAAGAACTGTAGTATGAAGAAAACCCTCGGAGTTTATTCAAACTAACTAGTATCTACAAAGGCGATATTTGAACTATGTGCTCATGGATCATTTAAGAATGAGGCCTCACATAGGCACTAAGCCCGATTTGCAAATACGGGTAGTAAAACAATTAGCGTATAGTACTAACCTGACACTGTGGCATACTCACATCCAAAATAATAAAGAAATCAAACCTGAAAAGGGCACAATATGAAGCATAGGAGAAATAAAGGCCTGATAAGGGAAATATACAAAATAATACAAAATATGCCCTACAAGGGAAAAATGTCTAAAACATCCAACCAATGCCACACAAGGTCATTAAAAGTGTGCACAAATTTCTAAGCCCAACAAGGACAAAACCACAACTAAACATCCAATAAAGTGAATAAGAGAGGTAAGGTGCAAAGACTCCTTGAGCTCGGTAATCTGAGTCGCCATCCTACGAGTCTACTGCATAATTAGGTCCAACTCCTCCCATATGTAAGTGTGCTATCTGTTGAGACTCTAAGGCAGCAAACAAATCATCCATTGGGCCAGTAGTCTTGCAGGAGGCAGCGATAGCTTCATCGAGCAAGATCATGTCTGTAGTTATCATAGGGGATTTACCATTTTCCTTGTCCAGATCAGCCTGGATTGAGGTGAAAGTCTGTTCCACCATATCAACTCTTTTACAAAGCTTTCCAAGACTATCAAAGACATCCTTCATTGCATCCTTGACAACTTTTTGGATAAGCCCTAGCATCTTCTTAGCCAATGTACCCAGTTGAGTCTCAAGGGAATAAGTTATGTCAACTATCTTTTGGAGACCACTCGGGGCTAAGGATGAAGGTATGGTGAAGGTCTAGGAGGTAGAGCACTCAAAGGATTTCTCGACACTGCAGGAGTAGGAGTACCTGACACAAACCATGCTGGAGAAGATGCAGCCGTATCAAAAACTTCCTTTGAGATCCCCATATTAGCAAAACCTTGCAATTTCTTCTTTTTCACTTTGGGAGCATCAGTGTCCCTCTTATTTTCAATATAAACTACTCCAATTGCAATAATAGACTGGTCAGAACCAATGTAGGGAATCCTGGCTTTAGCACAAAGCTTGTTGATGAGCACTAGAAAAGGCATTTAAGTAGCAAGGTAATGAGCTTTCTTCTTAACCACCACCGCCACAATATCTCTGAAATTCACATGTATCTCTGACATTATGCAGGTAGCTAAAATAACCCTCTCAGTAGTAACCTTCTAATCATTCTTAGAAGATAAGAAATGGGAATGAATGAAATCATACCACAACTTGGCTTCAAAGTAGAGGTCCTGTCAAGGAATTCCATCACCAAGCATGGCCCACAGAGGTTCACTCGGAGCAATAATATTTGCCACCCATTGTAGCTGGCCACTCTTGATAGCAACCTTCTCATCATACTCAGTCTCCGGAGCTATTGGTGTATTCTAATAAATGGAATTTATGGCCTCCGGAGTGACATCAATCTCTTTTCCTCAAACTACAATAGATGCTAAGTAAGGGAAGTCTTCAGGATTTCTCAGATGCTTCAGGGAGTCCTGCTTTGCTTAGTTGGCTGCTTAAAACTCAAGGGATACGTTTAGGTAGTATCCTCCAGGAACGTCCATAAATTGTGACCATGCTCTTTCAATGAACTATTTGGTGATATTGGGGAATTCATCACCAAGCCCATCTAGGTTGAAGCTTTTCTCCAGTGTGAATAATCGGTTAGCCTTGTACTTGACATAATAGGCCCTCATGCCTGCTCACAGAATCAGATTCTATCCTCCTCATTAATAGGGATTGGAAGAACCTTTGGAGTAGCTATTGGAGACATCTTCTTGATGGAGCTCTTACCCTTGATTTTGTTCTAGTAGAGTTTGTGTTGGAGCTTTATGGGTGTTGCTCATGTTAGAAGTCATTCCCTGCAAGAGGATGTGAGTTCCAAAGAAAACTAACAAACTCTTTTTGTATTTTTCATATGAAATAAAGAGAACAACTACACGAAGCTAAGGAATTTAAGAAGAAATGGAATGCATAAAGAGAGAAGTAGCACTAAGTTTATTGCCAGCATGCATGATTCACATGCGGTTCATAGGTGGGGACCTACGACATACATGTGATAACGCAGATGCCAAGAAAAAAATACTAACAAGAGAAGGCACATATGCTGGCACATGTGTTTCGCATGAGCCAACATACGGCACACATGTTCTAACGCATATACTTAGTAGTGAACTTGCAGGCTCAAGCCATACCTACATAGCCATCTGCATTTTGCAGGTGAAGACTTATGTCACGTAGGTAAAATACATGTGAATGACAGTGAGTGTTTAACTCTCCTCTTTTACTTGCATTGCACATGCATTTTGCAAGGCAACACCTGTGGCACGCAAGTGCCTAACATGTATGAAACACATTTAAACAATATCAAGGTTTGCGTCTGCAAAGAATTAACCAAATTCTAAGTTCAACGGATACTCATACTTCCCAAAAAACTTCACAATCATTAACAAGACCACAATATCAACAAGTAACA
The DNA here is from genome assembly GCA_003996215.1 of Jaltomata sinuosa. Classification (NCBI taxonomy): domain Eukaryota; kingdom Viridiplantae; phylum Streptophyta; class Magnoliopsida; order Solanales; family Solanaceae; genus Jaltomata; species Jaltomata sinuosa. Next base: position 182,982 of record QJPP01001835.1, on the reverse strand, counting down.
TAGCTCAATGACTTTCCTTAAGAAGGATGTTACCCATCTATTATTGGAAAAACATCAAGGCATACATTTTGTCCTGAAAATCACTTCAAATCACAGCAATAATCATTCTCACTGAACCAAAGCGCTCACCAGATGAATAATAATCAACTAAACTACTCAAGAGCACAATGGATAGCAATTTTAGCCAAACATAATATTATTTCAATCAGACCCAAAGCAATGACAATTTACCCTTAAGAATGATGTCACCCAATCTATCATAGGGCCAAACCATGCATTACTCAGGAGTGGGTTACTCAAACTTCACCCCAAACTCAAAATCTTAGGCTAAAAATTGGCATAAATAACATGCAAAACATTAAAAACAATATCTACCAATTTCCTTCACAATCCAAAAAAACAAAAAGACCCAAAATTAAATTTCAAAATTAGATCTGAAGCACAATAAGGCAATGGCAGATTTGAAATAGCAAGCTTCACTAAAAAGACTCCCAAAACAATTAAAAACATGGATTTAACGCAGGAAAGCATACCACAAGTGAAGATATTGGAGTAGTGAGTGATAATTAAAGCTTTTGAGGACCCAACAATGGTTACCAACTATTTTGCCAGAATAATCGCGGTTGCAGCGGTGGTGTAGTGCAGATGGTATGGTAGTGGAGAGAAAGACAGAAGTATGGAGAAGAAGTTTTGAGAGTTGAGGAAGATTGTGGGAGAGAATATGAAGGTTTGAAGAGTTTGTAATGGAGAAGTGCAGAAGAAGAGGTGGTTTGAGAGTGTTAAGAAAAAGAAAAGTTGTGGATCAAATTCTGTGTCGGGTCAAGATCAATGAGTAGGTCAAAAAATTTAAACTCATACCTATGCCTGCGACACCACATGCATGTCTTTGAGTGCCCATTTTTGGTAAAAATGGTTATAAAAGGTTTGGACTATTTTTTGTGGATCTTCTAGGAGTAAGAGAGTTAAAAGATGATTTTATCATAGTTTTCACACTTATATTAGACCCAGTTGAGCTGAGGTGATAGACATGTTTTACTATTTGGTTTGAGATGGTATTAGACTTGGTCAAGCCAAGCATTAGACTTGTTTTACCATGGTCTTAGACCCGATTATTCCTGGGAACCCTTTTTGGAGTTTTTGAGACTTCATTTACTGATTTAGACCCGGGTAGCACCTTGGGCATGCATTTTTTGAGATTTGGTCACTTATCTGGATCAAGGTATACTCTGGGCGGTTATGTTGAGATTTTGAGATTTAGTATATGGTCGAGGACCTCCATAGACCTTGCTAATCCTAAAAAAGGGTTGCGGACTGAGTGTGCCAAACGAGGGGTATATGGTGTAGTTGAGGTATACGGGTTGTGTTCTTCGATGGATCCTACCTGTTGGGTCTATAGGCACTGAAAGAGGTACATACAGAGTTATTGTTCCACCTAGTTTTTCACTATTGCCTCAAATCATTCATTTGTGTCCGATTCCACCCTTGTTTGCTATTTGCTGAGTGTATGCTCTGGTAGTATGGGATGCCGGAGGGTTTGTTTTACCTTGTATATGTTCCTCGGGTACGAGTGCTCATTGGGACTATAGGTAGGCTTGTTCTTATTATATCCTCTTGTAGTACTATTTCATTCTATAAATATGGTGAGTTTTTATGCGATCATCCTTACCTTGTGTGATTCACTGCCAGTATGTCTATGTTAAGTTTCCTTCTTTCCTTCCCTTTTCTTAAGGTTACCGGTATACCGCCTTCTCCTTAAACTCTCTCTATATATATTGTAATTGCAAAGACCCCAGGTGCATTCTTTCTTTCCTTCACTTGTGTTCGTGAGATATATATATTTCTAGTAGCTAGCCGAGCATGCTTGTTTTCTCTTTGTATTCTTCTAAGCTAGTTTTTGCGTACCTATTCATTGTTTCGGTGACTACTTAGTTCTTTTCTGCTATATTATTTCTCTTAGATCTTATATGCGCCCAGTCAGCCTATGATACCTATTTGGTACCCATTGCTTAGCAATTGCTGCTCATACTACACTCTGCATCTTTCTAGTGCAGATCATAGTGTGGGGCATCATTGGTGATCCGTTGGAGATATATGCGGGATGCTTTTTGGACTATCTGATGCTGAGGGTGAACTCTTGATGATCGGGGCTTATCCTTTAGGTCATTTTATGTATCTTGTACTCTTTTTTCTATTTAGCAACAGATGTGTATATATTCTTTTGGATCCTTTGTAGTTTGTGTATGTAGTACCGGTACATATACTATGATACTAGGTTTTGGGTTTGGTTTAGCTTTCACTTATATATCCCTATTTCTTATTTCTTTACCTTGTTCCCTTTCTTCCACTTATTTTTGTTGTTCTTCAGCTTGCTTGTTAAATAGTAGTCCATTACTAACAATTCCGAGCTACGAGGATTGGTTCATCTATTGGGGAGTTTTAGGTGCCATTATGACGAAGAAATTAGGTCATGATAGCTTGTTCAGAACCTAGATTCACTGGTGTCATAGGTATAGGAACCAATATCTAGTAGAGTCCTGCAGATCGGGGCAGAGACATCCGCACTCAATCTTCAGGAGGCTACAGTGGCATCCAAGTAAATATTACTCTCTTCTTGATTATGTATCATGTGTCTTATCCTTGATGGTTTCCTGAAATCTCACTTATTCTAGTTCATTCTCTAACAGATGGTTCATACGAGATCATCAACATCAAGTGGGGGTGAGCCTTTAACTACAGTACCCCTAACTCAAGCTAGGGGCCAGGGAGGTCATAGAGGTAGAGCTAGGGGTCATGCCCGAGTAGCGGCACTAGTTAGAGATCCTAGTGTCGAGGTTGAGCCCGAGATTATTCCAAAGTAGCAGACTGTGGAATGAGGGACAACCCAGGTACCACCAGTGCCAGCACCAGCTTCTGTGATAGCTTCATCCCCAACTCCTTCATCAAATATTTGAGGTTTACTTCTATAGTTGTTGGGTATGATCGAGGGTCAACCTACTGAGGTAGCATAGATATCCGCTTAGGAGGCAGCCCTGGGTGTTAAATGTTCAGGAGCACAGCCTTCTACTATGGCTCCCCATGCTGAGGTCCTTCTGATACCATCTGTTGCACAACCTCTTGCTCCTCACCTAGTCATGACAGAGATAAAGCATAAGGCTTTGGGTAGATTCTTGATATTAGCACTGCCGAGGTTTGCTTGTACACCTAGTCAAGACTCGCATGATTTTATTACTACTTGTGAGGAGATGCTACATAATTTGGGTTTACTGGAGAATGATGGAGTTGGGTATACTACTTATAAGTTGGAGGGCCCAGCTAAGTTATGGTGGAGGGCCCAGGTTGCTTGCAGACCATCTTTGTCTCCTTTATTACCTTGGTCAGAGTTCTATGAGGCCTTTATGGTGAAGTTCTTGTCACAGAGTGATAGAGAGCATCATAGAGAGTAGTTCGCTAGGCTTATAAAGGGATCTATGACCATTTTTGAGTATGAGACTCACTTCCACTAGCTTGCTCTATTTGTGGCTAGGATCATGCTTATCGAGCTCGACAAAGTCAGTAGGTTTGTTTGGGGATTATGGACAGAGCTTAGATAGCTAGTTGAGATATTAGTTGACAGTGGTCGATCATTTTAGGCTATCGCACACTATGTCCATACCATGGAGGATTTATATCACCATGATCAGGGGGCCAGAGATAAGAGGCCTTTACACTAGGGAAACTACATTGTTTTTGTCGCAGTGGTAGAGGGTAAGGCCAGTGGGGCTGAGGTTATCAGCCACACCAGCACCAGGGTCAGTCTAGTTGACCGGTTCAGGCATCACTTCAGGCTTTTGGTAGTTCTCAGTTTGAGCAGGGTCAGAGCATCCAACAGGGTTATGGTGGTCAGACTCTGAGAGGTACATCTTCTGGGGTATCATGAAGTGGTGAACATACAGGTGCATCTAGTTCATCTTGAAAGGGTGGGCCGTCAGGGCCCTGTTATGTGTGCAGAATCTTTGGGCACTATATTCGAGATTACCCCCGCGAGGTACAGTTTAGTCGGCTCAGCCTATCCATGCAGTTCAGCCACTGACTAAAGAAAGTGGTAGTCAAGTTAGAGGTGGTGCCCAGTGTTGCAGGATAGGTGGTAGGGATGGCATTCTGTCAAGTAGAGGTCATCCTCAGTTTTATGTGGTCCTTGGGAGACCAGAGGAAGAGGCCTCAGATACTGTGATCACAGGTATGATTTTTGTATGCTGCCAGTCAGCTTTGGATTTATTTGATCCTGGATCTACTTGCTTGTATGTTTCTGCCTACTTTATGACTTGTTTGGGGTTGGCTAGTGATCCACTATCTGTACCCGTATCTACTTTGACCCTTAGGATTTTCTTTAGTAGTGGATCAGATTGTGAGATCCTGTATGATTTCTATTGGTTATTTGGAGACTTGGGGTGATTTCATGATTCTTTATATGTTAGATTTTTATATGATTTTTGGCATGGACTGGTTATCCTCTCACTGTTCAATGATTTGGATTTCTATGCTAAGACCGTTACCATAGTCGTTCCTGGCCTATCTCTAGTTGTGTGGCAGGGTTCGGTCAGTCATGCACCGTAAGGGATAATCTCTTATCTTTGAGCTAGAAAGTTGATTTCTCACGAGTATTTGGTTATCTAGCATATGTTCGAGATGCTAGTGTCAATCATTCTTCCCCTGAGTTGGTTTCATGGTTAGAGATTTCCTAGATATATTCCCTACTGACCTGCCAGGCCTTCTACCTGAGAAAGATATTGACTTTGCTATCGAGTTAGAGCTGGGAACCAGACCCATTTATATTTCTCCTTATCATATAACTCTAGCTGAGTTGAGAGAGATTAAGGAGCAGCTCTAGGATTTTTTAGCTAAGGGTTTTATTAGGCCTAGTGTGTCGGCTTGGGGTGCTCCAGTTCTGTTTATGAAGAAGAAAGATGGGTCTATGCGGATGTATATTGATTATTGGTAGCTGAATAAGGTTACTGTGAAGAATAGGTATTTGATGCCGCGCATAGATGATTTATTTGATCAGCATCAGGGTTCAGCCGTGGTTTCGAAGATAGATTTAAGGTGCAGCTACCATCAGTTGAGGATTAGGGTAGAGGACATCCCTAAGATAGCATTCAGGACACATTATTGCCACTATGAGTTCCTGGTGATGTCTTTTGGGTTGACTAATTCCCCCGCAACTTTTATGGATTTGATGCAGAGGGTGCTTAGCTTGTACTTGGACTCATTTGTGATAGTTTTCACATATGACATCCTTATATACTCGAGGAGTAGAGATGAGCATGATCAACACTTGAGGGTTATACTCCAGACTTTGAAAGATCATCGGCTTTATGCCAAGTTCTCAAAGTGTGAGTTTTGTCTTGATTCAGTTGCATTCCTATGGCACGTGGTGTCTAAGGATGGGATTAGAGTGGACCTAGGTAAGATATCATCAGTTTTTGATTGGCTGAGACCGACTACTCCTATCAAAGTCCGCAGCTTTATTGGGTTAGCAGGGTACTACAAGAGGTTCGTTGAGGGGTTCTCTTCCATAGCAGCACCTTTGACTATGCTGACTAGAAAAGATATCCCATTATTGTGGTTGGATTAGTGTGAAGATAGCTTTCAGACGCTTAAGGCCTTGTTGACTTCAGCTTTAGTGTTGACTTTGCCAGTTGAGGGTCAGAGTTTCTCGATATATTGTGATGCTTTAGAGGTTGGTCTTGGTTGTGTATTGATGCAGTAGGGTCGAGTGAAAGCTTATGCATCGAGATAGCTTAAGGTTCACGAGTGCAATTACCTCACTCATGACTTGGATTTGGTGGCAGTAGTCTTCGCTCTTAAGATTTTGAGGAACTACTTATATGGGGTTCATTGTAAGACCTTCACCAATCACCGTAGTCTTTAGTACATCATGAGTCAGCACGAGTTGAACTCTAGATAGAGGAGATGGATCGAGATACTGAAGGACTATGACTTTAACATTCTATATCATTCAAGAAAGGCAAACATGGTAGTGGATGCCTTGAGTCAGAAGGTAGTGAGTATGGGTAGCCTAGCTTCACTTTTAGTTTCAGAGCACCTATTGGCCTTGGACATCCAGTCCTTAGCTAACCATTTGGTTAGGCTTGACTTGTCATATCCTAGCAGAGTTCTCACTAGTATTGAGGTTTATTCTACCTTGGTTGATCAGATTCAGAGCTGTTAGTTTGAGGATCAACAATTATGTGACCTTCATGATCAGGTTGTTTGGGGTGAGGCCAGTCGGGCTACTCTAGATTCTAATAGTGTTCTGAGGTTTAATAGTCCTCTTTGTATTCCAAGAGTTGGGGATTTTATTCCGTTGATTCTTCGGGAGGTGTACTGTTCTAGATATTCCATCCATCGTGGCACAGCCAAGATGTACAGATATTTGAGTCAGCTTTACTAGTGGAGTTGTATGAAGTGGGATATGGTGGAGTTTGTATCTCGGTGCTTGAACTATCAGCAGGTAAAGTTCGAGCATCTGAGACCTGGTGGATTAATGCAGCAACTTCCCATTCTTGAGTGGAAGTGGGAAGGGATCACTATAAACTTCGTACTTGGATTGCCACATACTTCTCGAGGATTTGACTCAATTTGGGTAATTGTTGATTGGCTGACTACGTCAGCGCACTTCTTGCCTGTCCAGACTGCTTATGGTGTAGATAGGTTAGCTCAGATTTACCTTCAAGAGGTTGTTCGATTGCATGGGGTCCCAGCTTTTATCATTTTAGACTGCGACACTCAGTTTTGGAGGGCTATTCAGTGAGATTTGGGTACAGAAGTTCATCTTAGTACCGCATTCCACCCTCAGACAGATGGCCAGTCTTATAGGACCATTCAGGTCCTGGAGGATATGTTTCGGGCCTGTGTTCTTGACTTTGGAGGTTCTTAAGATCAGTTTGTGCCTTTGGCCGAGTTTGCTTATAATAGAAAATTTCATTCAAGCATTGGCATTGCACTTTTCGAGGCATTGTATGGTAGGTATTGCAGATCGCCGGTAGGTTGGTTTGATGGTTTGGATTCTAGGCAGTAGAATATGGATTTTCTTCGTGATTCACTAGACAGAGTCAGAGTGATTCAGGACAGGCTTCGAGCAGCTCAAAGTAGGCAGAAGAGATACGTTGATCATAGACTTCGTGCCTTGGAGTTTAGTGTTAGTGACTTGGTATTTATCCATGTATCACCCATAAAGGATGTGATGAGATTTAGTAGGCGAGGCAAGCTTAGACCCAGGTACATTGGGTTGTTTGAGATTCTTCATAGGGTTGGCAGTGTTGCTTACACCTTTACCTCTAATGTTTTCAGTAATGCACCCAGTTTCCATGTATCGATGTTGCGATGGTATGTCCTAGATGAGTCTCATATGTTGTAATGGGATTCGATTCAGTAGGACAAGAGTTTGGCCTTTGTTGAGGAGCCGCTAACTATTCTAGCAAGTTATGTCAGGAGCTTGAGATCTAGAGAGATTCTGGTTCTTAAGTTTCAGTGGAGGCACCATCCAGTTGAGGAGCCTACCTGGGAGACTGAGAGAGAGATGCAAGCGCAGTATCTATAGTTGTTTGAGCCTTAAGGTACTTCCTTGTTCTTCACTTTAGAGGACGAAAGTCCTTTTTAGTAGTGGATGATGTTATGACCCTTCCGGTCATTCTCGTATTTATGCTTTCTTTGTACTGTGAGAGCTTGCCTGTAGTGGCACCAAGTTATTTATGGCTTATTCAGACTGGTGGTTTGATGCCATGTCCGTTCGTGTAGTCTTTATGGCCATTTCCCTGTTTGAGAGACTTAACTTTTGGATATCATTGACTTTGGCCAATATTCTTGGTAAACGCACTAAGAATCAGATTCTGACAGTTCTGTTAGATCTAGGGCATATATTTTGGTCTGGATAGACCCTTGGATGGGGTCTAGGATCTTTTGGTTTGGGTTTGTGTTGGTTTTTGTATTTTCTGGCCAGTTAAACTTAGAAGTTTGACTTTGGTCAACATTATGATAAGATGGCCTCGGATGGAAATTCTGTCAAAGCTGTTAATTATGGATTGTCGATATTGGGCTAGAGGGACCTTTGGTTTGGGTCCCGAGGCTTCCAGACTCATTTTTAGGTGTTGAGTTTCGCTTGGGTTAAAGGTTGGTTTTGGGCGTTGGTCCCAGTTTTCATTAAACCACCCTCTGTTGAAATTTTCGTCAGTTCTATTGAGTATGGGATGCTATTTCTGGTATGTTAGCATAGTTTATTTGTGCACGCAGGGTCTCGAATGAGCCTTGTGGTCCTACTTAGAGACTTTTTCCCCTTGGTTTTCTGCTAGTTTGCTGTTACAGGTGCAGGCCTATGGCCTTCATCGTGATCACAATGGTATGCCTTGTTGTTCATCAGAACCACGAGGGTCCCTTCACGCGATCGCGATGACGGGCCTATGGACCAGCCTCCTTTGCTCTATGCGATCCTGAGATCCTTCCTTGTGACTGCGATGAAGCCCTTTCCTTCTTGTTCTTTGCGACTGCGTGGCTAGTCCTCATAATTGAAATGGTCTAGCCAGCGTGGTCCTCGTGACTGCATGGGGTTTCTTCGCGATTGCGAAGAAGGACCCCTAGGTAGTATATAAACTTTCTCCTTTGTTTTTGTCTCTTCAACTCCGCCCAAACTCCATTGTTATTAGTTCAAGCTCCCCAAAACATCATATTACTTCAATTCTTACTGCTAGGGTGTGATGTTCTTGCCTGTGATCATTTATCCATCATAATTTTTGATTTTATTTCTGAGTTTCTCGGAGCGGTTCGGGCTTGGACATCATCGTTCTAGTAGCTTGTCATTGGACGACAGATACGTTATGGTTTAACCTCTCTAGACTTCGCGTATATAGGCTATAATGTACTAATTAGCATACTTGGGTTGGGTTTATTAGCTTGGTACCCCAGACCTTGTCCGCTTCTTCATGTCCGTCTTGTTTTCACTCCGATGATTGTAGTATTCGTTATAGTTGATGGTATCACTCTTGTGGTCCTGTGTGGCCTTGTATTTGATTCTGGACCATAGATGGTGGGTTATTTGGAAATGTCCTTGAGTCTTTGATATAGATATTTGTTTATAGAGCTGGTTATATTTGATGTAGAGTGATTAGAGCCTGTGCAGGGCCGATAGGTTGATTGTGAGTCATTGGGCTACTATTTGTGCTTACTTTTGCCTTCGAGCCGACTATTGATGGTTTCTAAACCTTGTATGGCCCCGAGGCCCTATTTTTTGTAAAAATGGTTATAAAAGGTTTGGAACTAATATTCGTGGATGTTCTTGGGGTAAGAGAGTTAAAAGATGATTTTATCATAGTTTTCACACTTATATTAGACCCGATTGAGCCAAGGTGGTAGACATGTTTTACTATTTTTTTTGAGATGGTATTAGACTCAATCGAGTTGAGTACCAGACTTGTTTTACCACGGTTGTAGACCCGGTTATGCCCGAGCACCCTTGTTGGGGTTTTTGAGACCTGATTCACTAATTTAGACCCGGGTAGCACACTAGGCATGCATTTTTTGACATTTGGTTACTTATATAGATCCGAATACACTCCTAACGGTTATGTTGAGATTCTAAGATTTAGTATGTGGTCGAGCACCTCTATGGACCTTATCGATCCAGACCAAGGAATACAGGCTGAGTGTGCCAGAGGAGGGGTATACAGTGTAGTTGAGGTATACGGGTCATGTCCTTCCATGGATCCTACCTACTGGTCCTATAGGTACCGGAGGAGGTACATACAGAGTTACAGTTCCACTTAGTTTTTAACTATTGCATCATATCATTTATTTTTGTTAAATTCCACCTTTGTTTGTTGTTTGCTAAGTGTACGCTCCGATAGTATGCAATGCCGGAGAGTTTGTTTTCACTTGTATGTGTTCCTCGGGTGTATGGGCGCCTATTGGGACTGTAGGTAGGCTTGTTCTTATTTTATCCTATTGTAGTACTATTTCATTCTAAAAATCTGGTGAGTTTTTATGCAATCATCCTTACCTTGTGTGATTCACTGTCAGCATGTCTATGTTCAATTTCCTTCCTTCCTTCCCTTTTCTTGAGGTTGCCAGTATACTGCCTTCTTCTTAAACTTTCTCTCTCTATATATATTTTTATTGCAAGGACCCCAGGTGCATTCTTTCTTTCCTTCACTTGTGTCTGTGAGATATATATATATATTTCTAGTAGCTAGCCGAGCATGTGTATTTTCTCTTTGTATTCTTCTCTCCTAGTTTCCATGTACCTATTCATTGTTTCAGTTACTACTTGTTTCTTTTCTGCTATATTATTGCTATTATATCTTATACACATCAAGTTGGCCTATGATACCTACTGGGTGCCTGTTGCTTAGCAATTGGTGCTCATACTACACTCTGCATCTTTCTGGTGCTGATCCTAGTATGGGCCATCGCCGTTGACCCATTGGAGACTCATGTGGGCTGATTTTTGGACTATCTGAGGCTGATGGTGAGCTCTTGACAACCGGGGCTTAGCTTTTAGCTCATCTTATGTATCTTGTACTCTTTTTTCTATTCAAAGACAGATGTGTATATATTCTTTTGTACTCTTTGTACTCTGTATATTTAGTACCGGCTCTTATACTGTGATACTAGGTTTTGTGTTTGGTTTAGCTTTCTCTTATGTATCATTGTTGCTTATTTCTTTACCTTGGTCCCTTGCTTCCTCTTATTTATGTTGTTCTTCTACTTCCTTGTTAGATAGTAGTCCATTACTAATTATTCTGGGCTATGGGAATTGGTTCGCCTACTGTGGGGTTGTATGTTCCGTCATGACTGAGAAATCGGGTCGTGATATCTTCTCAAAAGATTCACCACTTTGTCCCTTTGACAAAAATGCAACCAATTGGATGTGAGTAGTGGTGGAGTGTCATGAGGACCAAAAACTTCCACCAAATTTGGTTGCTTAGGCATGATAAAATATTTGGGTCCCCTCTTCTCCCGAAAATCATGTAGAACAAGTTTCTTACTTGGTGGTTCAACTCCAATCTCTTCTTCACAAGGATTTTCAACAAGCTCATCCTTGGTGAAATCACAGGTACGACCAGATATTTATCCAGGGGATTCAATGGTTGACAAACATTAAATATGACTTCTTCGCTTCCTACCTGATCTAAGCTAGAAATAGTGTGACTTCCCCAAGCTAAAATTGTTTGGTTATTGTTGAAACCATGGTGCTTGAACAAAGACCATCAAAAATATGATTTTTGAATCAAAAGATTTACATTCATAATTAAAACCAATGCTATCCATTTCGTTTAACAACAATTTGCATAATTAAGCAAGTACCTTAACCCATGCTTAAGTCTCATCAGAAACATACCCCTAGTCATCCTTTCTCTTGATACAAATCTGTGTTTGCTTTATATTCTTAAGTTGAATTGTGAATTGTGACAGATTTCCCAATTCCCTAATTTCCCCCCTTTTTACTTTTATTGTTGTTTGAACATTGACTCTATTGGTGATTGATATACGACAATCTTATAGGTAACTCTACCATTTTTCTTTGGGATCAACCCTGACTCCTGTCGGGTTTATAAATTTTGTTTTGCTTAACGATTGCCTTGACCTCCATATGGAGAGTGTTACTTGAGCATTATCAATCAGGCGCACTTCTAGGACTATGCCTACACAGTTTGAGAGAGTTTGGGGTTTTATTGGAGGATTTATTTCACCGCTCTATTTGGTGATAAAGCACTTGCTGATAGTTGGGACTTCCTTTCTTCAGGTGGTTGATCATGCTTAGGCTATAGAGGGGTTATGTCATGAGGCTTATGGAGGTAGTGGTAAGAGACGTCATTGTAATGAAAGTTTTTAAGTTTCTTAGTCTCGAGGTAGGGGATTCTCTGGTATATATTGGTTTCATTACTTCCTGTCTAGAAGGCCAGTTTCAATGACTCAACAGGTTTCAGAGAGTGGTTTTACAGGGCATGTTGCACAGAGTAGACATAGTACAAGTCAGGGTTCCTGGGGTTTGCTTTCAAAGTATGTAGGCCGATGTGGCCGGTCAGGCTCAGCGAGATCTTCCCGTTCGACTTCATTGGGTGGAGGTTGTTTTTAGTACAGTGAGTATGAGCACTTTGCTAGGGATTGCCCTACGATCATTCCTTCCAGTCGGCAGAGTCAGCAAATTTTATCCCCCACGGGTCTAGTGCCACAGGCAGCGAGAGGTAATGTCTAGGGTACTAGGGGTGGTTCCAAGGTAGTAATAGGTAGTGTGCAAATTTGTAGGGGTAGTCCCCAGATGTTTAGAGGTGGCCTTAAGTTAGGTGGTTTAGGTTTTCGTCCAGAGTCAACAGGAACCATGTGTCAAAGCAGGGCATCCTGGGGTTGTTATGATTATGGAGAGATTGGTAACTTCTCTAGGTATTGTCCTCGACGAGGGACGATCGAGCCTTCAACATTGACTTCTCATTCCAGTGATAGACACAGCTAGTCCTGTGGCCCTCGTGGTAGGCCATAGCTGGAGGTTCCAGATATCGTTGCTATAGGTATGGCTTTTGTTACCCTCAGCTAGAGCTGGTGTTGTTTCCTTGTGGATCTACTCCTTTTCTTTCATGTATTTGTACAATTTCCTACTTATTTCTTGTTTAGTTGTATTACTATTTGAGTTTGTAGTATTTATGTGTATGTTTTCTCGGTAGGTTGATTCTTTTTAGTAGTGGATTGGGATGTGTTATCTTTGAGAGGTGACTACCTAGAGTTGTGACTCTTAGGTATATCTGTTTACCTTTGTTTCTGGTTCTCATTGGGGCTTTAGGCTTGATTTGAGTATTTCAATTTCTAGCAGTCTTGGGTGGTTGTTTCCTAGGCTGTTATCTAGCATTTGCTAAAAATCTTTTTGTTTGTGTGGTGTGGTACCAGTGGTTATGTACCAAGGAGGGTTGTTTTTTCATAAGGAGAATTATGTTGGTTATGCAAGTGGGTGTTGGTTGGCTTTGCTTTTCTCGGGAGGTTAGCATCGACCCACTTTGTTTGATTGGTTTAGGAAGTTGGCAGCTTTATGGGTGTTGTTGTTGTGTTCCTCCATTTCAAGTCTGGTTAAGTTGTCTCCACTATTTTCCCCTGTTCCAGTTGGTTTGAGTTTTAATCGTAGCATTGTGGTTGAGTTGGGCATTTAGCCTATTCTTGTTCCGTCTTATCAAGTGGTCCTAGTAGAGTTATGGGAGCTAAGGGGACATCCCCAGGATCTTCTGAGAAAAAGTTTTTCAGGTTCAGGGTATCTTTGAAAAGGGTTTCATTTTGTTTAAAAATGGAGGGAGATGACTCTTTACTTATATGTGCTAATTGCTAGTAGCTTACTGAGGTAACATCGGAGGGTATGCTTTGGGTTTGTGTACTGATGACTTGATTCAACTGACTATAGAGTGCAGTGGCATTTTCCGTAAATGAATTCGAGGACACGATTCCTTCTGGTAGAGATCAAGGTGGTAGGCTTTTCCAGTACTACCTTTGGGGGCTTGTTGCATCAGCTATGATTTCCTTATTATATTCTTTGGATGACCCAAGTCTAAGTAGTATCTACGGATTAGGCAAATTATATATTCAGAGCCTAGTTGGCTCCAGTTTCTATAGTGTTCATCAGCAGCTTGGGTCTACTCAGGGGTTTGACAGAGGCATTAATTGTCAATTGGAGTTAGATTTCAAAATCATGGGCTAGCAGATTACTTCAGATGGTTCGTGGAAAGTTCTCTTTGATTGTAGCTTCTTTGACCTAGAAGGAAGTAAGTTCGGATAACTTAACTTTACTATTTCAGTTTTAGAGTGGCCATTGTCCTTGGACATCCCGTCCTTGGCTAACCATTTGTCTAGGTTTGACTTGCCAGATCCCAGCAGTGTTCTTGCCAGTGGAGAGGTCTATTCTACCTTGGTTGGACAGATTCTGTGGTATCGGTTTGAGGATCAGCGATTGTATATTATATGTGATCAAATTATGCGGATTGAGGCCAACAAGGCTAATTGGATTCTAATGATACTTTGAAATCGATGGTCTCCTTGATGTTCTGAGAGTTGGAGGCTTGATTTGGTTGATTCTTCGAGAGGTTGTCTATTTTATGAGATTTTAGCGTTGGTTAGGCTCTACCAGTGCGGGCCAGGAGTTATGGTAGGTTGAATGCTTTTGGAGATGGTGGTTTGAGTACTGGTATAGTAGAGCGGATGTATTGATCTAGAGGGTGAGTTGAGAGATTATGAAGTTTTCAATAGCTAGGTGGCGACCTTGGACTACATGCATCTTTTCCTTTGCCTACAGGTTGGTTTGATTTGGTATGCGCGGCATGGTGGACTTCTTTTTGAGGTAAGGCTAGTAAGGTGATCTTAAATCTGAATGGTGTTCGAGTATTTGGAGCAACAATGGTATTTCTAGGGTCTGGAGCTTAATTGATGGCTACAGACTTCATGGTAGACTTACTATACTCCTTGCAGAATTTGGGTTCTATCTTGGTCTTCTTGGGTATGTTGCTCTAGTTCATTCACTTTCAACCAATTCAGACTTGGTACAGTTCAGTGAGTTTGGTTTCATTCGGCAATTGGGAGATTTCTTTATTGACACAGGGTGTTCATACATATCTTTCCTAACCCTGGTATGCTAGTTACAATCAGGCTTCAATGGTTGGTTCAGTTAGGTTCAGGTATTGAGATTTATCTTAGCAAAGCTATCCATCCACTGGTTGATGGTCAGTCATGGCATATTACTACAGTTTTTGAAAATGTGCTTTTAGTTGGTATTTTGGATGTCCGAGGCTAGTCGACTAAGGCTTGTCTTGGATAGAGTTTGTGTCTGAAGGTAACTTTGCTCAAGGTTGAGTATAGAAAGAATTACAATCTTCCGGTGGGTTAGCTAATGTTTTAAGGGTGGCTCGAGTGTTCGACTTGTGTGAAGCTTCATGGTTATGGTGCAAAGGATTAAGGTTAGATAGAAGGGTCTTGCGAGTCAATAGATTAATGAGTTAGAGGTTCTGTTGGTGGTTTTTTGGGTGGACATGGTTGTGGTTTTGAGGTTTCGAGTTTTGTGTGTTCATCGCCTTGGTTATCTTGGTTTTTGTGTTGTGGTGGTGCATTTCGGTTGAGTTTCTTAAGGTTCAGTTCGATTGATAGACCTTTGGGGTTTTGGAGTTAAAGGTTGTAATCTAGCTTGGCTAGTAAGGAGTTAAGATTTGGTGGCTTCTCTTTGGTTTAGCTCCATTGGGTGCCGTTTCATCAGGGAGGTTTCCTAAGAGATTAAGAGAGTGGTGTAGGCTTAGTATTTGCAGTTGCTGAGTCTCCGGTGGTTCCTTTCCTTGACTTTCGCTAACGAAATTCCTTTTTAGTAGTGGATGATGTAATGACCCTTTTTGTCATTAATGCATCTTCACCTTTTTATGCTATTAGAGTTTTCCTATAGTGTCCCCAAGCTATTTATTTCTTGTTGGGACCGATAGTTCGGTGCCTGGACCGATTATTTGGTATTTATGGTCGTTTCCCTATTTTAGAACTTTAATTTAGGAAATCATTGACTTCAGTCAACATTCTTAGCAATCATGCTAGGATCCAAATTTCAAAAGTTCCATTAGCTTTGGAGCATAGACTTTGGTCTAGTTGGACCTTTGGTTGGGATCTGAGAGCTTTCGGTTTGAATTTCTCTTCCATTTTGTATTTTTAGTCCAGTTGGGCTTGTAAAGTTGACTTTGGTCAACCTTTGGAGAAGACGACCTCAGATGGAAATTTTGTCGGTGTTGTTAGCTCCAGAATGTTGCTTTTGGGCCAGAGGAATCATTGGTTTGGGTCTCGAGGCTTTCGAACTTAGTTTTGGCCATTAGGTTTAATTTTGGGTTTAGTTGGCCTAAAGGTTAATTTTTGGCGTGGGGCCTATTTGTCACTAAATCGACCTCCGTTGGAATTTTTGTTGATTTTGTTGAATCTGAAATGTCATCTCTAGGTTAATAGCTCAGCTTGTTTGTGTTTGTGGAACCCCAGATGCGTTCGTGGAGGTCTATCATTTGAAAGTTGCCTAAGCTTAGCTACTGCCTGCAGCTGGTTGCTGGTGTGGTGCTGCAGCATGCGCCTGTGCCTGGGGCATGTGTGCCTGCCCGCCTTGGCATTACAGCGCGTCGGTGCTTGCTCGTCGGCCTCAGCGCCAGCGCGCCTGCGCCTGCGTGGGCACCTGGGCGCTGGCAGCTTAAAGCTGGCCATTTCCCTTCTTTCTCCTTTTATTTCCCCTTCACCCAAACCTGTTTCCTCCATGGAAATTAAACCCAAAACCTCCATTTTTACCCTTGTTCATTCCTAAAGCTTGGAGGCTTGTATAATTCTGCCTCGTGCGCGTTTGTTGGCTCCTAAATTGGTAAGTTCCCCATTTAATTTCTGATAATTCCCTCTTGATTTCCCTCTTTAATTCCTTAGCTTGTGGGCTATTTTGGAGCCCTTCCGGTGTCTAATTCCACTCAATTTTTGGGGCATGTACTCTTAGCAATGTCAGGGTCATTGTGGTATTTTTCATTTCCTGCTTAAGGTTGTGGGGCCCACGAGCCCGCTTGTTACCCAAATTTTGACCTGGCTACTTTTAACATATGGGTACTGTTGGCTTCGTTTCTGATGAGTAGTATATTATTTTGATATTTGGTTCACAATTCTAGGCTTCTCGGAGCAGTTTAGGCTTGGATAATGTCTTTCCAGCAGCTAGTCATCGGACGACAGGTATATTACGGTCGTCCCTACCTTAGACCTTGCGTATATCGGCTATAACTATATTAATTAGCATCCTTGAGTTGGGTTTTCTAGGTTGGCACCTCAGACCTTGTCCATCTCTTCTGTTTGTATTATTTCTTATGTTGGTTGTAGTATTCGATATTGTACTTTAATATTACCACTGTGTCTTTGTATACGCCTCTGGACCATAGATGGTGGGATAATTAGGAATGTCCGCGAGTCCCGGACAATAAGTTGTGATTTTAGGCTGGATATCTATGTTGTAGAGCTGATTGAGCCTGTGTAGGGCCGATTGGTTGTTTGTGAGCCATTGGGATATTATTTGTTTGTGCTCATATCATTTAGGCAAAGGATATTCTGCATTATTTTACTACTACTTTGGTTGCGGGCCTACTATAACCAGTCTTCTAAACTCTGTATGCCTCGAGGGCCCATTTTTAGTACAAACTATTATAAAAGGGGTTTGGAACTAATTTTGTGGATCTTCTTGAAGTAAAAGAGTTAAGATGATGATTTTGACACCAGTTTTCACACTTATACTAGACTCGACTAAGCCGTAGTGCTAGACATATTTTAGTACTGATTCAAGATGATACTAGACTCAGTCAAGCTGAGCGCTAGACTTGTTTTACTTCAAATTTAGACCCGCTAATGCTCGGGCATCTTTATAAGGGTTTTTGAGACTTGATTCACTAATTTAGTCCTAGATACACTTCAGGCACTCTTTGTTGGGGTTTTGAGATGACGATTACTGATTTAGACCCAGTTAGACTCTGGGCACTTACTACGAGATTTTAATCACTGGTTTAGACTCGGATACACTTCATGCAGTTATACTTTGAGATTTTGCAATTTTACTATGTGGTCTAGGACCTCCATGGACCCTGCCAATCTGGACCAGGGGCTACGTGTTGCATGTGCTGGAGGAGGGGTTTACGGTGGAGTTGAGGTATTACGAGTGCGTCCTTCCATGGATCCTACCTACTGGGACTATCGGCACCGCCAGAGGTACATACAAGGTTATTGTCACACCGGTTCCATCATATCACATCACATCATGCATATTGTATTCGAATACACCCTTTTTGTTGTTTGCTCAGTATACGCTCCAGTAGTATGGGATGACGGAGGATTTGTTCCACTTGTATGTGTTCCTCAGGTTTATGGGCGCCCGTTGAGACTGTAGGTAGATTGTATTACTGCTATCTTATTGTAGTACTTGTTAGAGGCTTCGGATTATTGGTGGATTAGTGGATTCTATCTTGTTAAAGTTCTGGTTATATGGACTTTGATCATTGATGGGTTAGCGGGTTCTATCTTATCATGGTGCTGGTTAGTGGTCTTCCGATTTTGTGGTGTAGCTTGTTCAATCCTAGGGTTGTACTTGTGATATTGCGTTCTGATTATTCTTGTCTTTAGAGTGGTGTTATTAGCATGAATTGGTTAGTATTAATTTTTGGAGCATGATTATGTTGTTTGGTTTCCTTTTATTCCTTGTCTTTTATTGAGGTTACTAGTATACCGCCATCCTTCTTAAATTCACTCTTTATATATTATTTTTGCAAGGATTCAGGTGCGTTCTCCTTTCTTTCACCTGTTTCTGTGATATATATATATATATATATATATATATATATATATATATATATATCTTCTGTGGCTAGCATAGAATGCTTGTATTAACTTTGTTTTCTATATATATATATATATATATCTTCTGTGGCTAGCATAAAATGCTTGTATTAACTTTGTTTTCTATCTGTGCTAGTTTTCGTCTGCTTTCTCTATTGCTTCTGTGACTGCTTTCTTGATTTTCTGCTATTTACTGCTTTTATATCTTATATGCGCTCAGTTAGCTTATAATTCCTATTGGATACCTGTTTCTTTGCAATTGGTGCTCATACTACACTTCTGCATTTTTTTGGTGTAGATCCTAGTGTGAGATTTAATTATTGATCGCGTGGGTTCTCGCGAAGCTTTTGGATATTTGAGACTATGGTGAGCTCCTGCCGACTGGGGCTTGACCACATCTCATATTTTTGTACTACTACTCTTTGTTTAATTGGAGATAGTTGTATACTCTATTTTGTTATCTCTAGCACTTTGTATTCTACTAGAGGCTCATGTACTATCGATACCGGGTCGTGGGTTGATGTAGTTTCCTTTTTGTATATATATTCAGGTTGTTTTCCTTCCGCATTGTTGTATTATATCTGCTTCCTCTTATTTTTTCTTATTCTCCATATTTGTTAGATAGTAGCTCATTACTAACCGTTTTGATCTACGGGGATTGGTTCGCCTACTAGGGGGTTGTAGGTGCCATCATGACCTGAGAAATTGGATCGTGACAAATTCCAACGTATGACCCCATCGAAAGCACACCCCTAGTCTTTCCATCCTTGATAGTTAACAATTCTGTTACTTGTCTTCTTGCTTACTAAATGAAATACTTATTCACACTTTTCCCCTAATTTACTTTTATTTGTTTATACAACATACATGCTCTTGCGAATTAAGTTATGAATTTTGGTAAATCTCTACTCCAATCCTTATGGATTCGACCCCGACTCTTGTTGGATAATTGTTCTTAGACGATCGTATCCACCTCGTTAATCGGAGAGTTGTTTTAGATGTTATCAAAAATGGTGTTGTTGTCGGGGATTTGTTTTTGATTTCCATCTTTTGTTTATTGATTAGCATTAGTTTTCCATCTTGTTTTCCTTTTACGTGTTTGTTGTTTTTGTGTTGTGAACAGGTTAGTCATAAGTCATGCTAGCGAACAAGATAGCGTGGATGGTTTTATGGATATGGAGGATGAGCTGGTAGTACATGGCGCAGCGGGTGCCATTCGCTTATCTCCCACCATTTGTAATGTGGTCTATCACATGACAAGCACTATGCTACATTTGATTTAAATGAAGGGATTGTATGGAGGACTTGCAAATGATGATGTTAATCGGCATATTCTAAATTTTGTTGAGATTTGCCAGTTGTTTAACATCCAAAATATTAGTCAAGATTCAATTCGACTAAGACTATTTCCATTTTCTCTCACGGGAGAGGCAAGCTCTTGGCTAGAAGAGCTACCCAAGGGCTCTATCACCTTATAGAATGGATTACGTGAGGCTTTCTTAGACCAGTTCTTCCCACCTTCAAGGATTTTGCAATTACGTGATGAAATCACAAACTTCCGTCAATTTCCGAATGAACCTTTGGATGAGGTTTGGTTGAGGTTCAATAAAAAGATGTTGTTGTGTCCAAATCATGGGCTACCAGATGGAGTGCTTTTGCAAAGCTTCTACCAATTACTTGACTCCATGAACAAGTCAGTAGTAAGAAACATTGCGGGAGGTTCAATCATGGACCAAACATTTGGACTCTCAAAGGATTTTTTGGATAGAATAACCAAGACAAATAGAGCTTGGCACACGAGAGAGGCCGAGGTGACATCGGGTGTCACCTTCGCTATCATGAACAATGCAATAAGAAGAAAGAAGGAAGAACAGGATGAGGCTATGGCTAAAATCATGACTCAAATTGAATTGCTAGCCAAACATATGATAGGTTCCGTAATCAAAAGTGTGAATGTCATTGGAGCTTATGGAACCAAAACCCATGAAGAAGGTTATGCATCAGTTGACGAGGAAGCTTATTTTTTGTCAAATCAAATGGTGAGTTCTCGCTCGGGGTACCAAGGTGCCAATCAAGGCTCTTGGCGTCTAAGGGATAAGATTCAAGGTTGGAACAAGGAGAGAGGTAACTTATGGAGGGGTGAAAAAGAGAGAGACTATGCTAGTCCATGGAGAGATCATAAAAGAGAAGGTGATCGATACAATCACCCGAAGTACAAATCCATATGTGCCTCCTCCTAAGGCCGATGTCATCCCAATTCAAGAGGGAGTTAGTGACCCCTCTAGTTCAAAGATTGAAAACATGTTGGCTTGTGTTTTGAAGAAAGTGGAGTCTACAAATAATGGGGTTAGAGATTTGAAGAGGTGATTTTTCCGACCATACCCAACCATGAGCTCTCATTCAGCCTCTATCAAGAACCTCGAGGCTCAAATGAATCTTTTATCAGCTCAAATAAACCCTCGGATGAAGGGCACATTTCCTAGTGACACTCTCCCTAACCCAAAGAATGATAGCCATATGATGGCAAATGTCACGCAAAGTGGGAAAATGCTTGATAGTGTAAGCAATCCAACAATAGAAGTTGTCTTTCAGTAGAAGGATGATGAGTAGAATGAGGATGTAGTGGATGAAAATCCAAGTGAAGAGAAGGAAAGGGTTGAGTCACCTCCTTAAGTGGTAATTGATATAGAAGAAGAAAAAGAGGAAGAAGTTTCAAGTGAGCCAAAGTCGTTGCCCAAATGTCCTCCTCCGTATTCTCAAAGATTGGTCAAAAGGAGGAAAATGAGTCCAAGAAGTTTGTGGACTTGTTTAGTAAGTTGTTGGTAAACATTCCCTTTGTAGATGCATTGCTACAAATGCCGAGCTATGGTAAGTTCATGAAAGATATTTTAAATAAGAAAAGAGTGATTTATATGGGCACGGTGGAGGTGTCACATCATTGTAGTGAAATCATGGAAAGTAATTTGGCCCCAAAGAAAGAGGATTTGGGAGCCTTTACTATTCCTTACACCATTGGGTTGAACTTATTCAACAAGGCTTTATGCAATCTTGGGGCGCGCATCCATTTGATACCCCTCGTGATTTTTATGAAGTTGGGCTTGGGATCTCCTAAGACAACCCCAATGAGGTATTTGATGGATGATACGTCGATAAAATTCCCAGTTGATACTCTCCTTGATGTGTTGGTAAAGGTAGACAAATTCATACTCTCGGTGGAACTCGTGGTTTTAGATTGTGACGTGGACTAAGAGGTGCCTATTATTTTAGGGAGCCCATTTTTGGCCACTGGAAGAGCTCTCGTAGATGTTGAGTTGGGAGAACTCAAATTTTTTAACCAATTTATGAACTTCTTCTTCAAGCAAGCACACAATTAGTAAGCTAAATCAATATTTGCAACCATCAATTTTATAATTAAAGTATGAAGAATTCAATAGACTGACACATAATAATCAATTATAAACACAAACCAACACTCATTCCCAAATTCAAACACCCATCATACACACCCCCCTAGAATTGAGTTTAGCTACTCATAGTGAAGGAATAAGAGAAGATATCAATTGAGTTTTCAAAAATTCCATTCATTCTTCAAGCCAAATTCAAATTTCGAGCATAATCTTACCAATTGTGTTTTTCACTCTAGAGAAGAAGAAGAAAAAGTGTACTCCATTAACTATTCTACTTGGAATAAAATAATTGTAGTATATCCTTTTCACAGGTCCAAAAAATGGTTTTGGAACCTTCTCAATTGTATCACACACATTTGGACCATTTTTCCCTTCAGGGCATGTGAAAAATGAGGTGTGAGGGGACCTACAATCACCCCTTGTGACCTGCAACTCGCAGGTGCCTGATCTTCTAGGAAGTGATGATTCTTCACTTTCGATCCTAGGTGCAATGGAAGGTGCGAGCACCTTTTGGCATTTGTGATTCGCATGTGGATGACTGCTGAGGTAGTGTTCTATCTTCCATGTGTGCTGACACCTACGAAACGTAGGTGCTCTTTTGCGGCACGCATACTCCCTCGCACATCCCAAACGAATTTTGCTCTTCCGATCATCTTTGCTCTTTGGCTTCCATTTTTAGCTCTTTCAGGTTCAAATACTTTTCTTCCTTCAATTCATCAAGAGTGCTTGCATATAAGACAATAATGGCATAAGATTCTTCTAAATCACATCAAATCAATGCAATAATTCATAAATAAAGGTAAAATAAGTTGGTAGATTACCAACTTATCAAACCCCCAAACTTGAACTATTATTTGTCCTAAAAAAACACTCATAAGGTAAAGTATTGGCACAACTTCTCAAGACAAAAGGGTTGTACACAGGATTACACCGACTCAAGGACTCAAGAAAATAATAAACAAAAGACTCTAAACAAAGGTGCTCATCTCAATTGGTATCAGCATAATCTCAAGGAAAATACGCATTTCAAAACTTTTATGGAAAGACTTCAATTTTCTTTCAGAATCAGGGGATTTATCATTCAAAACAAGATCATTAAGCTTCATAAGTCATTGTCATTAACCTTCAAGGTTTGCCTCAAGATTTGCCACACAACTTATCTCATTTATTCCTCCCAATTGAAATCAAGACTTTGTTACCTACTTCAAGCATGTAATGCCACTCACCAAAAGAGAGAATCTCACTCATAATCATGCAATTCACAATGTAGGGATTAGAAGAGAACACAAAGACTCACTCTCTCAAAGAAGTTCGAGTACAAACACATTGAACCATAGGCTTTCCCATCATCCAATTCGCCACTAATGTAGAGTCAATATGCTTGGAACCACTAAGGACTTGTGGGCAAAGATGTAGGCTAGAGTTAAGGTGAGAATTTCATTTTGGCTCAAGTGACTAAACCTCCCTAATGCTATCGTAAACAATCAAGTGCATTCGCTCACATATTTGACTCACTTCATCTTATTTCTCCCTCTCACAACCTAATTTGCTTCCTTCACAATGTTATTCCAAGCACCTTTTTCTTTTGTTCATAAGGCAACACCACCCAATATTTTCTTTCTTTCAATCTTTCTTTTGTTAGATCAATTACTTCTTAAGATAAGCATTGGGTGCTACCTAACAACTTGATCTCAA
Source organism: Jaltomata sinuosa (assembly GCA_003996215.1). Lineage (NCBI taxonomy): Eukaryota > Viridiplantae > Streptophyta > Magnoliopsida > Solanales > Solanaceae > Jaltomata > Jaltomata sinuosa. The sequence goes on along the minus strand of QJPP01001835.1, from coordinate 159,517 downwards.
TTCCTCCTTATATCATCAATAATATATACACCCCTAAACTTAGGCTTTTGCCTACATTACAATCCCTTTACTCATTCATATTCCCCCACCCCCTCCCAAACTTAGGTTTTTAGCCTATACTTTAATTTCAAGATATTAGGGAGAAATGGGTACCAATATCAAGGGTTTAATAAGTTTAAGGTGTGTAACATGGGTGCCAAGGAATGGTTAAGGCTCAAAAGGGGTTAACTAGGGTCAATGTTGAGGGAAGGAACTTTAGGTAAAGTGACTTGTCCAAAGAGGGCCTAAGGTCATCTTCCAATCTAGACAACATCTAATATTTTGCCTTGAATCATAGTCGGGCAAGTTCTAGACAACATGAATGCACACAAACTAAATAAGCCTTACCACTCAAGGCATCACAGCACAAGAAGTTTGCAACTAGTCTCAAAAACAATTGGTACAAATGACTTTTGACAAGCTAGTTTGAGTTCCGCGCACTAATTTGTAGATCAATCAAGCCAAACAAAGAGTGTGCAAGTCATGACAATAGAATTATTTAGCAAAAATTATTTTCACCTATTTTCTTCAATTTACAAATTCTTTGCCAACAAAATTTTTGGTGGGCCCATTCAAGATAAGCAAAACACAGACTCGATTTAAATACTAAAACTTGGAATTTTCTCTTAAGAAAGTCACCTCTCAATACATCATAGGGAAATACCACCCGGTTCTATACAAAAATGAATAAAAGAAAAAGTTTTCTCCTTAGAAAGAATCATAGTATGAAGAAAACCCTCAGGGTTTATTCCAAATTAACTACTATTCACAAAGGCGATGTTTGAGTTATGCGCTTGTGGATCAATAGAGAATGAGGTCTAGCATAGGAACTAAGAACATTTGTAACGAACAGGTAGTGAAACAATTAAGTGTGTAGGACTAACCCGGTGATATGGCATCTCACATTCACAATAATTAAAAATATCAAGACCATCAAGGGCACAATATAAAGCATAAGGGAAATTATCAATTTAAAGATGCTCACAATGGACTAAATACTAATTACACCCCCAATTAAAATGAAGCATTGCCCCCAATGCACAAAAATTTATACAAAGAGAATAAGTGCGGGAACTCCCTAGGGACTCTAAGGCTGATGGTGATGCCTTCTCAAATAATAGAGATGTTGTGACCTCGGAGGCCTGGGTGGTGGTGGAATGTATGCATGCTCCAGGTCAATCTGGAATCTTTCCATAGAAGGAATCAATGGGTCCCACCGAACTTGAAGGGGGACATAAGGGTCAATAATTTCCCACTTATCTAGAAATGTCATCACCTCGTGATATAACGGAGGTGGGGCAGCCCAACTAGGTCTAGTACAAAGATCTTTGGCTGCCACATGAGATAAGTGCATTTTTAGCTGATCTTACACAGGTGGATCCGAATACCTCATATCATTCACATCTGGATCAAACACTTCTTATATTTTAGATTTTCCTACATTATCCATTTCATCCCCTCCCACACACCAATCATCTGGAGGACTCCTATATCTATGAGGTGATACTGAAGTAGGAGCTGGTAAATTTAGATCCAAATATGGGACTCTTGATGTGGTCTGATGTACTTCTTTCTTGAGTGCACAAATATCCCCTTCCACTGTGTCAATTTGAGTGCAAAGTTCTATTAAGTTAGTCACTACCGCCTTTAAAGCTTATTTGATAGCATTCTGAATCATGGATGGAATATCTCTAGCTATTTTATGTAAAAGATCATTGTTGCTACGTGCCACATGAGCAAGGTTGAGAAAACCACATGATGAAAGAGTAGCTAGTGCTTGAGAAGGATGAGGTGGTGAAGGAATAGTGTAAGTATGTCCCAACACCCCAGGAGTAGGAGTTGGATCCTCCAATTGATCATGAAGAACAATAGGGGTAAGTCCCGTACCTACTGATGCATCTGGGTTTGTAGAGAACCTTCTCCTGTTGATGGATGGACCATTTTTATCCCTCTTTTTGGCCAAATCAATCATGCCCTCTGCTCTAAGAGTTTTTCCTAATGATCGGAATAGAGGACATTTTTCTCGGAGACACAGCTTACTAATAAGGACAGAGAAAGACATAGAAGTGGAATGATGTCTAGCCTTCCTCTTGAATTAATCAGCTACAATCTCCCCTTCATTGATATGAATGACAGTCATGATGCCAGAGATGATAATGGATACCTCAATGGAGACATGGGTGGTGTTCCTTGATGGAATAAGTCTTGTGCACATAATGTCCAACCACATCAGAGCCTTAACTTTTAGATCTTGGCGGAGGATATTTCCTTTTGATACTGCCCAAATATTTCAGCCCTCAGTAATAGAACTGGACACCCAATTATATTGATCATCATGTGCAGCTATCTGTTGAGCAATCTCTGAACCTGGACATACAAGTGCATCCCAAAATATAGAGTTGATGGCAGCAGGAGTAACGTCGACCTCCTTTCCCCACACTAGAACTGAGGGTAGATATGACATCTTGTCTACTCAACCTTTGTGCTTTAAAATGTCTTGTCAAGCTCAATATGAGGCATAAAATTCCCTTAGAAACTCAGAGAGATAAGGTCCTGGCACCTCAGTGAATGAGTCCTACACCCACTTCTCGAACTGCTCTACTATTATGGGGAAGTCATTCTTAAAGGAGTCAATATCAAACCCAGATTCTTTAGTGATTGTTCGTGTTTTGTGAAAACTATTACAGTATAATTCCATTCCCTCAAGGCTAAAGCATAGTTATGCTTCTAATACTTCCTTGTTTTGTACTGGCTCAGAAAGATTGGTAGATTTTGTAGCTCTCGTTGGGGATTTTTGCTTCACTTTGCGCCTGCATAAAGTCATGTTTCTATAACAAGAACTAAGCTCCACAAAAATCGAACAAAAGTCTTTTTGTATTTTTCAATAATGAAGGAAAGAAAGACTATAAGAAGTTAACAAAAGAAAAAAACAATTGAATGCATCAAGAAGAAAATGGCACCAGGTGAAGTGCAGGCATGTGTGTGTCACATACGATTTGCAAGTTAGGACTCACACTTTGAATGTGACTTCGTACATGCTAGGCAAAAACTGATTACAGGTACTTAGCATGTGCAAAGGCACATGCATTTTGCATGAGCCATCGTGTGTCATGCATGTGTTATTGCACATGCTTGGCAGTAGCCTGTCAATTTCACCCTTCACTGTGTCACCTCTTGCATTTCACATATGGAGACATGCAGTTTGCATGTGGAACGCAGGTGGAAGAAGTGAGAATTTTTCAATTATCTTCTTTAACTTGCATTGCAAATGCGATTCACAGGGTAACACCTGTGGCACACAAGTGCATATTAGGCCAAAACAGATTTTTTAGCAAGACTAAGGCCTGGAAAGCAATATTTAACCAATTTTTGAGTTATTTGGGTACTCACACTTCCTCGAAAAACATTACAATCATTCAAGACTAAGGCATTAAAAAGAAATGAATGTTCAGCAATTTCCCTTAAGACGGACATTACCACATCCATCATTGGGAACATCAAGCACTTCGATAATCATGAAAGCACATTCAAACGCAACAATAATCACTCCACTCCACCAAAGCGATCACCGAACAGTTCATAATCAATTAACATCACAAGAGCATATGAGTCAATTTCAGCCCATTAGCAACAATATATGAAACACTCCCGCAATGACGATGATTAGCCCTTAAGAATGATATCACCCAATCTATCATTCGGCCAAATCATACATCATCACAAGAGAGTTACTCATACTTTACCCCAAATTTAGAATTTAAGGCTAAAAATTAACACAAATAATATGCATTACTAAAAACAAGATCTACCAAGTTTGCACACCCCATAACAACAATAAAACCCCAAAATTTAGGTTCAAAATTAAGATCTCAAGCACAAACACAATATGGTAGAATCTAAGTAGCATGATTCACTAATAATGTTCCCAAAATACTTAAAAATAATGATTTAATATTAGGGAATTTACCACAAGTTTAAAATAGGTGGTGAGGAGTGAAAAATTAAAGCTTTGAGGCCTGGTGACCCAAGGAATTTCACCAAAAAATATAGTGCGGTGGTGGTGGTGTTCGTGTAATTGAGTGGTGGAGAAGATAGTGTAGGAAGTGGGAAAGATTTTTAGAATTGATGGAGTTTGTGAGAGGACTTTGAAAGTTTTAGGGAAAGTAATGGAGGAAAAGGGAAGAAGAAAGTTGTTATAAGGTGAAAAAGAAGAAGAAGAGGCGCGGGTCAAATTTCTGGGTCGGGTTTGGTCAAGGGTAGGTCAACACAAATTTAAAAACTTACCTACACCTCCAGAGCCTTCTGAAATTCGCATTTCACTACTCGAGCTTTGCATATGGCTCCACAGGTGTCAATTTTAGCCAATGTGTTTCTAGTTCACTGGTTGGAGCATGTGATGGCATGTGCAGCCGCAAATTTCCATGTGTGTTTTGCCCCTCACGTCGCATCAGCCTTCCGATTTTTACATTTTTCTTCAGCTTATTGCTAATAGGGTGTGACGCCATCTGCGATTGCGAGTTGGCACCTATGAGATGCAGGTAGTTCCGCACATCTCCTCAAAAACAATTTCACTTAGCCTTTTTTCAATCTCCATGCATTCCTATAAACACACCAAAAAAAACAAAAAGTAAAGCAGATAAATCAAAAATACCTGGGTTGCCTCCCAAAAAGCGTTTAATTTTATGTCTTGGCATGGCAATAGTACCTCACAGATCAATCATTGTCAGGGTCATGCCAATACGATTGGCACAATCCCATCCAAAACACTGAAAGTTCTTCCTTAAGATTCTCATCACCTCGTCTTTTTGACAAGCTGATAACATTATAGATATAGACAATTGAACAGTGTCATCAGGATTCATGTGCATATCCACCAAATTTGGTGGCTTAGGCATAATCAATCTCCCGAGATCCTTTTTTCCATAATCATTGTGGACAACAAGTTGATCTTCTGGTGGTTTATCTGCATTTTCATCTCCCCAATACTTCCAACCAGCTCGTCCTTGGTAGCAATCACAGACACCACCCTATACTCATTCGAGGGCTTCATTAGTTGACAAAGGCTGAATGTGACCTCCTCGCTCTCCACTCGAAATTTGAGTTTTACTAACTTGACATCAACTAAAGCTCTTCCAATAGCTAAGAATAGGTTCCCTATAATTATAGGCACCTCGAGATCAACATCACAATCTAACACCACGAAATCAGCTGGAAAAATAAACTTGTCCATTTTCACCAACACATCAAACAAGAGTCCCTCACCGGGCGCTTTATTGAATGGTCTTCCATTAGCAACGTCATTTGTGTGGGTTTAGGAGGACCTAAAACTAACTTTTTGAAGATCACTAGGGTCATCAAATTGATGCTTTTGTCATGCCCCAAGGCTAGCCCCTAAACGTAACACGAGACCTAGGATCCCAAGTGACCCCAAGCTAACCCTAAATCTGGTATATCATAAGCATACTGAAATAGTTCTAAACAAACAGAAGAATAATTGAATAAATCATAAATGAAAGGAATAACAATTCTAAAATATCTGAAATGATAGACTGCCTGAAACTCAACTGAACTACATAAGCTGAAGTCTGACTCTATGTCTGGAAGCCTCTATACTGATGAGCTACTGAGACAAGCCCCCAGCTAACTCCAAGTACTGAAAATAAGGACAAACAAACTAACTCAAAAAACATGTAAAAGATATGTCCTTGGATTATGAGGACTCACCACTGACTATTGTTGATATGGCACTGGGTGAGCTAATCACGAGGCTGAAGCTGAGAACCTGAACCTGCATCATGATAGAATGAAGCATATAGAGAATGTGTCAGTACTTGGAATATACAGAGCATGAGGGATATGCAAGTTGACTATATATGTAAACATGCTAAAATATGGATAAGCTGTAAAACTAAACTATATTGTAGTACATAGCCCCAAAACATAGTCATGCATGAAAGAGCTGAAATGCAAGAGTAATCTAAAAACATACTAAAATTTGATTTCACGTATAAACTGAGGGCCTGAGGTACTTTACCAAACTAATACTGTGGGAGAGTCTATTAACTAACATAAACCACGTGATCCAAACATGGAGTCTGATGTATACACCCCATCGAAAGGACCCAATATACCTTGCCAGGGTATAAAGGCATGGCTGATGTGATCACTATTTCTGAGGCCCAATCGAGGGGCTAAATAACCTACAATGGCACATAGTTCTGGGACCGTAAGGGTTCACTGAACCCTATTCCAACTCGGTGCTAAACACTACTCCTAAACTGAAGACTAATAGCTCATTAAACTGAAGTCCTGAATTTTCTGAGATAGAACTAAAATGGTCTGAAATCACTAACTTATGAAATACTGTAGTAAATTGAAAACTATTTAAATTCTGATTTCTTTTAAAGCTCATATTGATAATCGAGGTTGAATTTTGAAGAAAGCTAACACTTTAGGAATCCTACAATTTAGGGCAAATTTCGTGATTCCTCAAAACCTTGTAAAAATCCATGCAGTTTAATATTAGCAATATATCATTAAAACAGGATGAAAATCATGTATAGATCAAGAAGATGGATTTCTGTAGAAATCTATTAGCGTGGTTAAGAACCGTAGTTTCAAAACCAAGAAAATTACTGTAAAATCCTGGGATTTTTGGGAATAAGGGAGGACTAAACCCTTACTGAATATCCACATACCTATAGAAAAAACTATAGGGGAAATTCTTGGGTTTAAGGTTGATCTTGAAGAAGACCTCCTGCTTATTCTCGAGAGAAAATTGTTGCCTCTTTTTCCTCTTTTCTTTCTAAGTCTGATGATTTTAGGAGAATAGGTGATTTGGGTAGTTTTTGACTCATAATCTAGGCTTAGAATGACCAAAACATCGTAGCTTAGGCTTTAAAAGGGAAAGGAAAGGTTTGGAATACCCTTGGAAATTTTAAAAGAAAATTGCTTAAATTCGTGACTCAAGTAACACGACTTGGTTGATAGACCGTAATCTTGGACGATGGACCGTCAACTGATTCGTGGCCCTGTCCTAGAGCCTTGGAATTTCTCTAATCCAAGGAAACCATGACTCTATAGGATGGACCATAGTTCTGAATGATGATTTGTTGTGTGACTCATGGTTCTTGGGTCTTTACAGAAGGTCCTCTAGTGTTCTGGTTCCACAAGTCTACAGGACGGACCGTGGTCCTGAACGACGGTTAATCATGTGACTCATGGTTATCGAGCCCTGAACTGATGGTCCTCTGATTAAGGGAAACCACAAGTGATAGGATGGACCATGGTTCTAAACAACGGTCCGTGGTTTGACTCGTGGTTCTTGGACCATGAACTGGGGGCCTACTAGAAAGTGGAACTATGGTTGAGACGATGGACCATGGTTCCAAACAATGATCCGTGATCTTAACCTTTTTTCTTGGAAACTTAGATTTTTTTGAAATTTTCCTGCTGCGTAAAGTCCAGTAGCTGGTTTAAATTCTGAGGTGTTACAATATCACCCCCTTGGGATTATTCGTCCTCGAATGAAGACTAAACAAGCTAAGTTTGGAGGGAAAGAGTTGCAATCCCTACCAACTGAGTACTAGAAACTAATATCTAACTGAGTTGAGTTTTACAGACCTGAAGACATGCTAAAATGCAAGGATAACTGAGGGAACATGATAATGAGACCGACACACACATGAGTAAACTGAGAGACTGGAGAGGAACTATTACCTCAAGCTGAAACTGAATTCAAAGGGAATAGGTGAGGGTACTTGGCCATCATGGCAACTTCTACTTCCCAAGTAGCTCCCTCAACGGACTGATTCCTCCACAAAATCTTTACTGAAGAGACTTTCTTATTTCTCAACCTACGAACCTAATGGTCAATAATCTCAACTGGGACCTCCTCATAAGAAAGACTATTCTTAACACCCACGATTTCTAAAGGCAAAACTAAAGTTGGATCACCAATGCATTTATTTAACAAGGATACATGGAAGACTGGGTGCACCGATGCTAAGTCTGCGGGCAACTCTAGCTTATAGGCCACTTTGCCAATAGAATCCTGTAAGGGCCTACATATCGGAAACTAAGCTTCCCCTTATTACCAAATCTCATCACACCCTTCATGGGTGACACTTTTAGAAAGACCCAATCGTCAACCTCAAAATCTAGCTCCCTTCTTCTCACATCTGCATAAGATTTCTAATGGCTTTGAGCCACTTTCAACCTTTCTCTAATAAGATGAACCTTCTCCATGGTCTCATGGACTGAATCTGGTCCTATCAAAGCTACCTCTCCTACCTCAAACCAGCCTATGGGTGACCTACACCTTCGCCTATAGAGTACCTCATACGGAGCCATCTGAATGCTAGAGTGAAAACTATTATTATAGGCAAACACTATGAGAGGTAAGTGATCATCCCAATTACCTTTAAAGTCGATTACACAAGCCCTCAATGTGTCCTCTAAAGTCTGAATGGTATGCTCTGCCTGACCATCTGTCTGCGGGTGAAAAGCTATGCTAAGATTTACCTGAGTACCAAGACCCTTCTAAAATGACCTTTAAAACTGAGATGTGAACTGAGTGCCCCTATATGAGATGATGGATAAGGGAACCCCATGAAACCTGAATATCTTATGGACATAGAGTCTGGCATAGAACTCTTCTGAATTGGTAGTCTTGACATCCAAGAAGTGGGCTGACTTAGTCACATTGTCGACAATCACCCAAATAGAATCATGCTGCTTACGAGTATGAGGTAATCCTGTAATGAAGTCCATATTGATGACCTCCCTCTTCCAAGTTGGAATGTCCATCTCCTGAGTAATACCACTCGGTCGCTGATGTTTAATCTTTACTTGATGACAGTTGGGACACTTAGCCACAAAATCATCAATGTCCCTCTTCATACTATTCCACCAATAGGCTTCCTGTAGGTCACGGTACATCTTGGTGGCACCAGGATAGATGGAATACCTGGAGCTATGAGCTTTTGTCAAAATCTTCTACCTCAAATAACCCACATTTGGAACACATAACTGACCCTGGTAACGAAGTACACTATTTTCCCCTTGGGAGAAGACCTCTACTCTCAGCTGCTGGACAACACCTTTTAGGTGAAGTAAAATCGGATCACTGTCTTGCTTTTCCTGTACCTCGGCTACCAATGAAGACTCTGACCCATTCTAAACAATGACACCACCTTCTGACGAATCAGTGAGGCAAACCCCTAACCGAGCAAAATGGTGAACATCGTTGGCTAATTCCTTCTTTCCTTCCTCCACGTGTGACACACTACCCTTGGACAGCCTTCTAAGTGCATCAACTACTATATTGGCCTTACCTGGTGGTAAAGCACACTTATGTCATAGTCCTTGAGAAGTTCTAGCCACCTTCTCGGATGAAGATTTAACTCCTTCTACTTTAACACATACTGCAAGCTCTTATGGTCAGTAAATACGTCTACATGGAGACCATACAAGTAGTGTCACCAAATTTTCAAGGCAAATACCACTGCTGCTAACTCCAGATCATGAGTCAGGAAATTCTTCTCATGAGTCTTAAGTTGTCTAGAGGTGTATGCAATGACTTTACCATGCTGCATTAGAACACAACCTAGGCTAACTCTGGATGCATCATAATATACTATAAAACCATTTGAACCCTCTAGAAGACTCAAAACAGGGGTTGTGGTCAAGCTAGTTTTCAATTCTTGGAAGTTCCTCTCACACTTATCTGACCACTAGAACTTGACCTTCTTCTAAGTCAGCCTAGTAAATGGAGAAGTTATAGATGAAAACCCCTCAACAAATCTCCTGTAGTAAACAGCCAGACCCAAGAAACTCCTAATGTCTATCAGAGAGGCAAGTCTAGGCTAATTCTTTACTGTCTTTATCTTCTGAAAATCCACTCGAATACCAGCCTTAGACACCACATAACCCAAAAAGGCGACTGACTGTAGCCAAAACTCACACTTGCTGAATTTGGTGAATAACTGGTGATCCTTGAGAGTTTGCAGCACCACTCTCAAATGATTAGTATGCTCCTCCTCACTCCGTGAGTAGACTAGAATATCATTTATAAAGACAATAACAAACATGTCCAAATACTACTTGAACACCTTGTTCATCAAGTCCGTAAAACTTGTAGGAGAACTTGTTAGTCCAAAAGACATAACCACAAATTCATAGTGACCATACCGAGTTTTGAAGGATGCCTTAAGAATGTCACACTCTCTAACTATGAGCTGATGGTAACCGGATCTGAGGTCGATCTTGGAGAAATAATTGGCACCCTGAAGCTGGTTGAACAAGTCATTAATCCTAGGAATGGGATACTTATTGTTGTTTTTGACTTTGTTCAACTGATGGTAGTCTATGCACATCCTGAGGGAGCTATCTATATTATGCACGAAGAGAACTGGAGCACCTCATGGAGAAATGTTGGGTCTGATGAAGCCCTTATCTAAGAGGTCTCTGAGTTGTTCCTTCAACTCCTTAAGTACAGTTGGAGCCATTCTGTAAGGAGGAATAGATATGGGTTGTATATTTGGAAGAAGGTCTATCCTGATATCTCCCACTCATGAGGGACTCTGAGCATATCTTCAGGAAACACCTTTGGAAACTCATTAACTACTGGAACTTACTAGAAAGGTGGGGTCTCAGACTTGGAATCCTTACCCCGAACTATATAGTAGATGTAGCCCTTTGAGATCATCTTCCTAGCTTTGAGATAAGATATGAAATGACCTTTTGATGAAGGAGGACTACCCTACCACTCTAAGACGGGATCATTTGGAAACTGGAATTTCACGACTCTAGTTCTGCAGTTGACTGACGCATAACAGGAGTGTAGCCAACCCATGCGGAGAATGACATCGAAGTCGGCCATATCTAACTCTACTAAATTTGTTGAGGTAACTTTATAAAGTACTAAAACTGGGCAATCTCTATACACCCTCTTAGCTAGGACTGCCTCACCAACGGGAGTAGAGACTGGGATGGGCTCTAAGAGTTTTTCAAGACTGACTCCGAATTTGCATGCAACATACGGGGTTTAAAAAGATAGAGAAGCCCCTGGGTCTAACAAGGCATAAACATCAATAGAGAAGACTGATAACATACCAGTGACTACATCTGGTGAACTTTCTTGATCTTGGCGTGAAGACATGGCATAGAGACGGTTCTGAGCTAACCCCCACCTATGCTAAAAGTAGTACTCTGTTGCGCTGTGCAACCTACTGGAGCTGCTGAAGTGGTAGACTGAGCTTTGTTACCTCCCAGTCTTTTCCTAGTAGAAAGGAACTCCTTCAACCTATGGCCGAGCTGACCTCACCCAAAACATCCCTCTCTGTCAGCTAAACACTCACCTAGATGATTCTTACCATACTTGGGGCAGGCTGGAAAAGTGCGGTTACCTAGAACACTACCCTGAGACTTAGAGCCTGGTGCTCATTTTTTTGATCCTGTCAAGGCCTAGGAGACGGAGCGCTAGTTGATGAAGGTGTTGGGGATGCCGAACTCTGCTGGAACTATTAGCGATTCCCACTGCCCGATCTCTGCTGAGAATATTCGTAGTTGCCTGTCCTAGCCATTTTGTTATCCCTAGCCATCTCCTTAAGATTATCCTCATCAACCTGTTGCGCATGGGTAATAAGTCTAGAGATATCCATATCCCCTAATAGCATAGCATTCCTGTACTCTATCTTCACCAAATCGAATACCTCATACAAGAACTTGCCCATTTGTGCCCTCAGATCGATCACCATAGATGGGGCATACCTAGAAAGCTGAGTGAACTTTAATCCATACTCTTGGACCAACATCGATCCCTATCTCAGATTCATAAACTCTTGGGCCTTAGCATATCTCAACTCTCTTGGGAAGAACTTGTCAAAAAAAGCTCCAGTAAAACAATCCTATGTCATTGGAGCTGCATTCACACCCCTGTTGTCTTTCCACTGAGTGAACCAAATATGAGCCACATCCTTGAGTTGATAGGATTCTAAACTCAACGCTATCGCTACAAGTCACTTGCATTACTTCAAGAATCTTCTTGATCTCATCAATGAAATTTTGTGGGTCTTCACCAATCCTTGACCCTAGAAACTCTGGCGAATTCATGCAAACAAAATCTCAAACCCGGGCTACAGTTGATCCACCATTTTAGTTTGTAGGAACTGGGGCCTTTTGATTAGCCTGAATGGCTATAGTTTGAGCCAATAACTGGATCACATTATGGAATTTTGCATTCGTAACCTCATGGTTTGAGGCTGGAGGATTAGCGTTAGCATTGCGGGCGTTAGCTCTGCAAAGAGGCACGATTTGAAATGCATAACCAATGGATTAAAGTGGAGAAACTGACCTAAACTTCATCGCACGATAAAGGAAATGAAAGAAGTGAAGTTTTTCTTAAAACACCTCATAGCCTCTCCCTCATAAGTGTGGTGCGCTTCACACCCATGAAAAAGGATCTACTTAGTGCGGCTTTAGACACTTTAGGAATCTTGAACTTGATGCTCTGATACCAAGTTTGTCATGCCTCGAGACTAGCCCCTAGATATAACACAGGACCTAGGATCACAAGTGACCCCAAGCTAACCCTGAATTTGGCATATCACAAGCATACTGAAATAGTTCTAAACAAATGGAAGCATAATTGAATAAATCATAAATAAAAAGAATAAATTTTCTAAAATATCTGAAATGATAGACTGTCTGAAAATCAACTGAACTACATAAGCTGAAGTCTGACTCTATGTCTGAAAGCCTCTATATTGATGAGCTGCTGGGACAAGACCCCAACTAACTCTAAGTACTAAAAATTAGGACAAACCGACTAACTAAAAAAACATGTAAAATATATATCCTCAGTGATAAGGACGCACCAAAAACTATCATTGATATGGCACCGGGCGAGCTAATCACGAGGCTAAAGCTGAGAACCTGAACCTGCATCATGAAAGGATGAAACATAAAGAGTATGTGTCAGTACTTGGAATGTACTGAGCATGAGGGATATGCAAGCTGGCTATATATGTAAACATGCTAAAATACTTATAAACTATAAAACTGAACTATACTATAGTACATAGGCCCAAAACATAGTCATGCATAAAAGAGCTGAAATGCAAAAGTAATCTGAAACATACTAAAATTTGATTTCAAGCATAAGTTGAGGGCTTGAGGTACTTAACCAAACTAATACTGTTGGAGAGTCTATTTTAACTAAAATAAACCACATGAGCTAAATGTGAAGTCCGAGGTATACGCCTCATCGTAAGGACCCAATATACCTTGCAAGGGTATAAAAGCATGGCTGATGTGATCACTATTCCTGAGGCCCAATTGAGGGGCTAAATAACCTATGGTGGCACATAGTTCTGGGACCGTAAGGGTACGCTGAATCCTAGTCCAACTCGGGTGCTAAACAGTACTCCCAAACTGAAGAGTAATAGCTCATTAAATTGAAGTCCTAAATTTTCTGAGACAGAACTAAAATGGTCTGAAATCACTAACTTCTAAAATATTGTAGTAAACTGAAAACTAGTTAAATTCTAATTTCTTTTAACGCTCATATTGATAATTTAGGTTGAATTTTGAACAAAGCTAACACTTTAGGAATCCTACAATTTAGGACAAATTCCGTGATTCCTCAAAACCTTGTAAAAATCCATGCAGTTTAATATAAGCAATATATCATTAAAACAAGACTAAAATCACGTATAGATCAAGAAGATGGATTTCTGTAGCAATCTATTAGTGTTGGTAAGAACCCTAGTTTCAAAACCATGAAATTATTGTAAAAGCCTGGGATTTTTGGGCATAAGGGAGGACTAAACCCTTACTGAATACCCACATACCTGGAGAAGAAACTATGGAGGAAATCCTTGGGTTTAGGGTTGAGCTTGAAGAAGACCTCATGCTTGTTCTTGAGAGAAAACTATCACCTTTTTTTCCTCTTTTCTTTCTAAGTCTGATGATTTTAGGAGAATAGGTGATTTAGGTAGTTTTTGACTCTTAAACTAGGCTTAGATTGACCAAAATGTCATAGATTAGGCTTTAAAAGGGAAAGGAAAGGTCCAGAATACCCTTGGGAATTTTAAAATAAAATTTCTAAAATTTGTGACTCAGGTACCACGACTTTGTTGATGGACTGTAATCCTGGATGATGGACCGTCAACTGATTTGTGGTCCTGTCCAAGATCCTTAGGGGTTCTCTGATCCGAGGAAACCACGAATCCATAAGACAGACCATAGTTTCGAACAATGGTTTGTCATGTGACTTGTGGTTCCTGGGGCTTTACTGAGGGTCCTCTTTGTGTTCTGGTTCCATGAGTCCACAGGATGGACCATGGTCCGTAACGATGGTTCATTGTGTGACTCGTGGTTATCGAGCCCTAAACTGATAGTCCTCTGATTAAGGGAAACCAGGAGTGATAAAATAGACCGTGGTTCTAAACTACGGTTCATAGTCTGACTCGTGGTTCTTGGACCATGAACTAGGAGCCTACTGGAAAGTGAAACTATGGTTCAGACAACGGACCGTGGTTCCAAACTATGGTCCGTGATCTTAACTGTAGTTCCTGGAAACTTAATTTTTTTCTAAAATTTTCCTGTTGCATACAGTCCAGTAGCTGGTTCAGATCTTGGGGTCTTAAAGCTTTTCCCGAGGTCGCACAAGGCCTTTCTGGAAAAAAAGACACCAATAATACAATCGATGGTGAACGCTCCCGGATCTTCTCGCTTGGGGGCTATATTGTCTATCATGATAGCACTATAACTATGGGACACTTCAACTATCCCCACATCAGTCACTCTTTTTTTCTTCAGCAATTCCTATAAATTTAGTGTAACCTGGCATTTGCATGAGAGCGTTAACCAAAGGAATGTTTATAGATAGTTTGCTAAACATCTCTACAAACTTTTTAAGTTGCTTATCTTCATTTTCCTTGATTAACCTATGAGGATATGGGGAAGGACCTTTATGCAATGTCCTTGGCTCATAAGGGAATTCCTCCTCTTTTTCCTCCTCTACCTTAATTGCAACTTGAGGAGGAAATTTGATCTAATCCTTCTCCTTATTCGAGCTATCATTATCAACAGCCATATTGGGTGCACGAAGTTTCACCCCAATTTCTGGATATGTATCACAACTCATTTCAATCATGACGTCCTTTGATAGCTTTTCATTCTTTTTAACCATGACTTCTTTGGTCAATTATCTTACTTCATCAAGAATCCTTTTTCTTTTAGTGACAATCACCATCACGTGGTAATCATTCTTTGGATTTTCAAGAGTATCACTAGGAAGGGTACATTTTAAATAGGGTTCACTTGGTCTGAGAGATGATTCATTTGAGCCTCCAAATGTTTGATCAATGCCGAGTGGGAACTCACTATTTGGTGAAGAGTAGACACCTCACTCTTCAACTCTTTCATACAATTATACACAGACTCAACCATTTTCAGCACTCGTGATAATATATCTTCAATTTTAGACCTTGTGAGGTCACTCACACTTGTTTGGAATGGAGAATCATCGACCTTGGGTAGAGGTACATAGGGGTTAGCACTTCAGTGATTGTAGCAATCACCATCTCTCTCATGCTCTTCATTAACCTTCACAGTCTCGACCTTGCTCCTTATCTCTCCATTGGTTACCTCTTTCCTGGTTCTAACCTTGATTCTCATCTCGAGATCACCAAGGGCCTTGATTTGCACCTTAGTACCTCGATCGAGAACCCGACATTAGAAAACAAGCTTCTTCATCTATTATAGAGTAAGCACCCTCATCATGACCTATGGAACCATAAGTTCCCACGATGTTTATACTTTTAGTCCCGGCTCATATCATATGCTTAGCCAACAACTCCATTTGGGTCATCATCTTGGCCAAGGCCTCATCTTTCTCTTCCTCTTTTCTCCTCATCTAATTGGTTATTATGGAGGAAGTAACACCCCATGGAACTTCAACATCTCTTGTGTTCCTTGCTCTATTAGTTTTTGTCATTCGATCTAAAAGCGATGAAGTAAGACCATAAGCTTGATCCATGATAGATACACTTGAAATATTGTTAGCCACCGACTTGTTCATAGACTCAAGTGCTCGATAGAAGCTTTTGAGTAGAACCCCTTATTGTAAGCCATGGTTCAGACATAGCAACAACTTCTTCTTGAACCTTAACCATACCGCGTGCAACGGCTCATTCGATAATTGGAAAAAAAAATAATCTCATCTTACAATTGCAACATATGCGAGGGTGGGAAAAATCGATCAAAGAAAGCTTTAACCAACTGATTCCAAGTCATAATGGAGACCTCGGGGAGATCTTCAAGCCATGTGGTTGCCTCTCCCTTTAGATAGAATGAGAATAACCAAAGTTGGATCAATTCTTGAGTTATGTTTTGTATGTTGAAGGGCTGGCAAATCTGAACATAATTCTGGATATTTCGGTTTGCATCTTCGTGGGCCAGCTCTCCAAATAGCCCCTTTATTTTGTATCAAGTGCAATATTGTACTCATTACATGGAATACAACATTGCTAATGGTTTGAGGTAGTCGGATGGCACCCATGACACCGTGAATAATAGGCTCATCCTCTAAGTCCATATATTCGTCCATGCTTGCTTGATCACTAGCATGGCTCATATGCAACCTACTCAAAGCAACAAAAACAACCAAAACATAAAAAAGAACAAATGTTCAATGAAAGTGAATTGATAGACAATAAAATGGCATATCAAAAGCTAATCCTCGACAATGGTGCCATTTTTTATGACGTTCAAAAGAATTCTCCTGAAGAAGGTGGTAACGATCCCCAAGTAAAATAACAAGCACCCAACGGATGTCGGGGTCAAATCCATGGAGATTAGTATGATGACTTATCATTAAACGTCAAAAATTGATTCACTAGAATAAGCAAATTGTTCAAATAAGTAAAAGTAAAGTTGGGGGAAAAGGTTTGAGAAATCAAGATTCAAAATATAGCAAAAGGACAACGTGAACACAATTGATTTGATCAAGATTTAGAAGGCTAGGGGTGTGCTTCTGATGGGGTCATACAATGGGATAGGAGTTTATTATTCAAGTAAACATTCAATTATTAGAATGGGTAGCTTTGGTTTAAGCTATACATAGTAGTTTTTCAACCCACTAAGTATATATACTATGGTCTATTTCAAGCCCCATAGTTTGAAATTAATCCAACCAACTTAAGCTTAAGGTGAGTCAAACTATCTCTAGATTTGACTCTTAGATAGGATTTTCCAAAATCAAGTTATTTCTAGCCTCAATTAATGGTTGAAATCTCAAATCCCCACTATTGAACTCTTACCCAATTTATAAACTTCTTCTTCAAGCTAGCACACAATTAGTAAGCTAAATCAATATTTGCAACCATCAATTTTAGAATTAAAACATGAAGAATTCAATAGACCCACATATAATAATCAATTCTAAACACAATTAATCAACACCCATTCCTAAATTGAAACACCCATCATACACACACCCCTAGAATTGAGTTTAGCTACTCATAGTGAAGGAATAAAAGAAGATACCAATTGAGTTTTCCATAATTCTATTCATTCTTCAAGCCAAATTCAAATTTTGAGCTTAATCTGAACAATGGTATTTTTTGATAAGTCAATAATCTACAAACTTATGGAGTCTTTAATCATGAATTATTACTATATTTTGATGAAATTTAGAGGTATTATGGCCTTTTTTGATGTAAATGCATGTACTCTTGGTCAAAAGTAGAAAACAAGGAATTGGACCCAAAAGAACTCAGAAGGACTTAAAGTGTGAAGTGATCAAGAGAGATGAAGATTTTGTCTAGAGGTGCGGATTTTGTGCGACATGCACAATGCTTGGTATGGTCTACACCTCCCTCCGCATGAGTCTAAAAAAAAAAAGAAGAATCTACTAAGGGGTGCGGCCGTCATGTGATACGCACAATACCTGGTGCGGTTTGCACCCCACATCACATGACACTAAAAGATTGGCTGAAGTCACTGGTCACTTTGGGAGTTGTGTGCCATGACATCCATTTCACACGTCTTGTTGTGTGTGTTGTACAACTGGGAACCTTCTAAAACCAAATTTAGGCATAGTTTTTATAGTTTTGAATAGTTTTCTTGAGTATTGAACAAGTATTCTCTCCTAAGGAAAGATAGAGATTTCACCCAATTCTCTCCATTTTCAACCTTGAATTTGTAAATTGAGCTTGTATAATGGAAACTTTTTCCATTAATGAAAGGGAATTTGAATTACCCATTTGGTATTGCTTCTTATTCCTTTAGCATGAGTGGCTAAGTCTCTTTGTCTAGGGGTGTGTTGATATTGGGTATGGGTCTTGTCTAATTATGCTTATAATTGGTAAATTGATATGGGTCTAGTGAATTCTCCATGTTTTAACTCTAAAATTAATGGTTGCAAACATTGATTGAAATTACTTGATTGTGTTCTTATTTGAGAAAGAGGTTTATAATTTTGGATGAGAATTCAGTAGTGGGTACTTGGGACTCCATTTAGATTGAGGCTAGAAATAGCTTAATTCATAGGAAATACCCATTTAAGAGTCTAAGCTAGAGATAGTGTGACTTCCCCAACCGTATGTTGGTTTGTTGTTGTGCAAACAATGGTTCTCTAACATAGACCATTGGAAATATGTGTTTAGATTGAAAGAATAGCATTCACACATAAAACCAATGCTACCTTTGTCATTTATAAAGAATTTGCATAATTGGACAAGTACCATATCCTATGTTCTAATCCCATCGGATGCATACTCCTAGTCTTCCTATCTCTTGATACAAACTTTTGTTTACGTTACGTTTTTGCTTGAATTGCAAATTGTGATAGATTTCCCAATTCCCTGATTTCCCCCCTTTTTACTTTTTTTATTGATTGAACATTGACTCTATTGTTGATTGACATATGATAATCCTTTAGGAAACTCTACCATTCCCTGTGGGATCAACCCCGACTCCCGTCAGGAATTATAAATTTTGTTTTGCTTAACAATCGCTTTCACCTCTATATGGAGAGTGTTACTTGAGTGTTATCAAAAATGGCACCATTGTCGGGGAATGGTGTTTAAGTAACCTTTTTGATTGACTATTGAAATCACCTTGTGAGTTTTTGTTTTCTTTTTACTTTGTTTGTTGTTTTTATATTTGTGAGCAGATAGCCCATGATTATGGTGGGTGATAACAAAAGCGTTAAAGGATTCATGGATGCAGACCTTGAGCCCAAAATTCAAGGTGGAGTATGTGCAATCTGCCTACCTCCCACAATTGGGAACGCGGTGTTCCATGTTACTAGCACCATGCTCTATGTCATACAAATGAAGGGGTTATTTTGAGGGGCTGCACATGAAGATGCCAATAGGCACATTCGGAATTTCATAGAAATTTGCCAACCTTTCATCTTCCACAACATCCTCTTAGGAATTTTTTTGGCTTTGCCTATTCCCATTCTCTCTCACGGGGGAAGCCACGGCATGGTTAGAGGAGCTTCTTGAAGGTTCAATTACCACATGGAATGGTCTTTTTGAAGACTTTGTAGTGAGATTTTTCCCTCCCTCAATAATGATGCAATTGAGGGATGAAATCACTAACTTTTGTCAACTCCAAGATGAACCATTACATGAGGCGTGGCTGCAATTTAAAAAGAAGCTATTGTTGTGCCCCAATATCGGATTGCTGGATGATGTCCTTCTCCAATGCTTTTCTAGGACCTTGAATTCAATGAACAAGTTCGTGGTCAACAACTTTGCAGGTGGAACATTAATGGATTAACAATATGGTATCAACTCGGCGTTTCTAGAAAGAATGACCAAGATAAATCGAGATTGGCATACGAGGGAGGCTGATGTTCCCACTGGTGTGACCTCATCAATTTTGACAAATGAAATACGCCATAAAGATGAGTAAAGAGATGAGGCTATGGAAAAAATACTAACACAAATTGATCTCTTGGCCAAGCACGTAATGGGACCCGGTAAAACTAAAAGTGTAAATACTGTGAGTACTCTGGAGCTTCAAGCAAGTGATGAGGAGGTATTCACCATTGTGGATGGAAACATTTTCTACTTGTCAGAGGGTTCACATCCCAGGTATTATCGCCCGTGGGATGAGAATCAAGGTTGGATTAAGGATAAGGAGCGAGATGGATATTGTAGGGATCGTGAGAAAGAGGGTGATAGATACAATCACCAGAGTTCTAATCTGTATGTGCCCCCTCCTAAGGTTTATGTTGTATTTCAACTTCCGTGAGAATTCTCGGGCATTCAAAAATTGAAGATATGTTATCCCGCATCTTGAAGAAGGTCGAGTTACCAATAGTGGAGTGAGTGAGCTAAAAAGCAAAGTGTTGAATCTTCAACAAATGGTGAGCTCACACTCGGCTTCTATCAAACAACTTGAGGCCCAAATGAATCACTTGTCCACCCAAATAAATCCTTGATTGAAGGGTCCACTCCCCAGTGATACTATGGCAAATCCAAAACATGAGGGTCATGTTATGGCTATTGTCACAAGGAGCGAAAAAGTAAGTGGTGCAATGAAGAAGCCTAGTATGGAGGTTGTTGTGGAGCCCATGAGCATAAGCGAGGTTGATATTGTGAATGAGAAGAATGATGAAGAGCTGGAAGTTAAGATGAAGCCTAGTGCACCCAATGTTCTCGTAAATGATGATGCTTGTGAAGAGGAGAAGGAGGTTGATGCTCCGGCCCAAGTTGCTATATATATTAAGGAGGATACTCCTAATGTCCCAAGTGTGCTGACCATGATCCCTAAGGGACCTTCTTCATACCCTCACAGATTGTCCAAAAAGAATAAGGAGAACTAATTCAAAAAGTTTGCTGACAGGTTTAGCAAACTTTCTACTAATATCCCTTTGGTGGAGGCTTTAACGCAAATGCTTGGGTACGCCAAGTTCATGAAGGAGCTTATCAAAAAGAAGTGCGTTGTTGAAGTGGGTACTATTGAGATCTCGCACAACTGTAGTGTTGTGATGACAAGTAATATTGCTATAAAGCGGAAAGACCCGGGCTTATTTACCATACCTTGCACCATCAAACTATTTATGTTTCGGAAGTCATTGTGTTACTTAGGGTCAAGTATCAACTTGATGCCCCTCGTGATATTCAAGAAGTTGGGCTTAGCTACACCTAGGACTACATCTATGAGGCTTCTCATAGCTGATAGGTCCATCAAATGATCGATAGGAATCCTATTTGATGTGTTGGTAAAGGTTGACAAGCCCATCCTACCGGACGACTTTGTTATTTTGGATTATGAAATGGATATAGAGGTGCCCATCATGTTGGGGCGACCATTGTTGGCTATGGGAAGAGCGTTGGTTGATATTTAAATTGGAGATTTTAAATTCCTAGTTGGAAGCAAAGAGGTGACATTCAACATATGCCAATCCACAAAGCCACCGGATGATCTTCGAGTATCTCTATGATCGGTATTGAGGGCAAGATGGTGGATTCCTATGATGATTTTATGGTTAAAGAAGAGCCCGAGAATGATGGGCAATATGATCATGTGAGTAAGGTATTGATGGAACAATTCCCACACTTGGGATGGGGCCAGGCCAAGAGGATTGGCATTACTTTCAACAATGATTAAAGATTGAGGTAACATCATCGAGCCGTGATGTAAAATCAAGCACTTCTTGGGTGGCAACCCAAGGGTCTTTACTTTATTTTAGTTACCTTGTGTTTTTTTGATGTCTTTGTAGGGAATGCATGATGAGGAAAAATAAGCATATGGAAAAATAAGTCAAATAGGGGATGTACAGAAGGCCATATGGTATTCACATACAAATGTGCACTCGCACAGGCCAACGCACTCCAAAATAAAAAGCTGGAAGAAAAATAGAAAGTTGGAGGTTATGTGTTGTCACTCCCCGAGGATACCCCTTAGATGTAACACGGGATCCAGAACATAAGTGCTCCAGATTAACCCTTGCTCATAGCATACTCAAAAATCAATTCAAGAAACATAGTGGAAGCATACAAGATAAAATAGGCCACCATAACTTAAATAAGGACAAGTCTCAAGAAGTATCAACTTCATACAATGGAAAACAAGTCTAGCTATGTTTGAAGCCTCTAAATTACCATAAGATCTGATGGGATAAGACCCCAACTAGCTCGAGAAATCCGAAGGAAACAACATAAGAGAAATAGATCTAATATTGTCCCTTGGATAATGAGGTCTCACCACTGGAAACTGGGACTTCGGCAAGATCTAGCCACGAGTGTGAGGGAACGAACCTGAATCTGCATCATCAAAGGATGCAGCACAAAATGCGTCAGTACTATAGGATGTACTAAATATATAAGATAAATAGGAATCTGAGGTAAACATGCTAGATAAAATTGTAAAGCTGAAATCATCTGAAATGCAAGAGACTCAATATGATGCCAAAACAAATTATACAAATATCATAGTAATAATAAGGGTCCTGAAATCTGAAGGCAAAGGGTCAATGCACTTTAAAACCTGATATTGTTTCTGTGGGAGGTTCTCTAATCGACATAGACCATGTGAGCTACATGGAATCCGATTTATATGCCCCATCGAAAGGATCCAATATATCTTGCCAGGGTATAGAGGCATGACTGTGGCGTGATCACTAAATCTGATGCCCAACTGAGGGGACTTAGAACCTATGGGGGAACGTAGTTCTGGGACTAAGGGTACTCTCACCCTATCCAAGTCGGTGCTAATACTACTCCAAAAACATATACATATAGCTCATATACTTATGACATATCTGATGTCAAAACCGTTCATAACTTAGGTAGACATATTTGGATTCCAAACCTTTCATAAAACATAGGGACATATCTAATGTCCAAAACTATTGGAAAAGCATAAGGACATATCTGATGTCATGCAATTCACAAGTCATGAATCTTAAAGCTTTGCAAAATCATAATTCAAAATATACTTTCCTTTCTAATATCATAACTTGAAGAATTAGGCATTTAATTTCATGAAAATAGAGGTCATGTTACCTATACATATCAATTTTACTTGAAGACATGCAATTCAACGAAAACATGCTAAAATCAACTTTAATGCATGGGCTTTTGAAACCAATTAAGGAATCTTATTCAAATCATAAATTAACTATGAGAAGCCATGAATTGATGCATAGAAATTGATTTTATAAGCTTTTCCCAATTTAGATCAAAACCCTAATTTCACAAGTTCATAATTCAAAATAAAAATTTGGGATTTTAGGTGCAAGGGTGAAAGGAACCCATTGTTGAATACCCATATACCTTGATTGAAGCTAACCCACTTGAAATTGAAAAGACTAGGAGGCTTGAACTTGGAGCTTCAGACCTTGAGCTTAAGAGAGTTCTTTTCCTTTTTGGAAGATAAATGAAGATTTGAGAAGGGACTTAGGCTAATGAGGGTGAAAACCCTTCTAGAAATAGACAAAACGACATCATTTAGGAGTTAAAAGAGTGGGTAATGACTAAAATACCCCTGGGATATAACTAGGAAATAGCTGGAAAAAGTTGACTTTCAGGGACCACGGATGGGTTCCACGGGTCGTAGACCAAACCACGGCTCATGGTTTCCATCCGCCATTCCTGGCCAAAAGAACAAGATGCAGAAGGCAATCTACGGGTCAACAGGACAAACCCATAAAAAAAATCACAGGTCGTAGACCCCAGTCGTAGTTCCTGGGGAACATGTAATCCTCTGAATCAAGTTCTACGAGTTACAAGATGTTCCGTGGTTCGAACTATAGACCGTAGACTTGACTCGTGGTTCCTGGGGAATCAGTCAGCCCTCAGGTCTGGTACCACGAGTTAACAGGACAGACCCATAGATTGAACTACGGTCCATAGAACCAACTCGTGGTTCTCAGACCAGAGTCTGAACCTGCAAAGATCAACCTATGGCTCCATTCCACGACCCGTGGTTCAGACCACGGTCCGTGGTTTGGACCCGTCATTCCTGGAAACGTGCAATTTTTCAGAATTTCAAACTTAGAAAGTTGGTTCAATTTCTGAGGTGTTACAATATCTCCCCCTTGGGATCATTCATCCTCGAATGAAGACTAAGCAAGGGAAAACTGAAGAGAAAACAGCCCAACCAGAAACAAACATGGAAATCAAAGAATAAACATGAAAACTGAACTTTTCAACTTAAAACATGATTGAATCAACTTCGAAAACATGAATGCATGCTAGGATCATGAAGGAAACTGATGGAATAGGAATGGAGGAACATAATAAGGAGGAAAATAGTACCTCACGCTGAGACGGAATCGGAAGGAAAGAGATGAGGGTACTTGGCCTTCATGGCTGATTCTGCTTCCCAAGTAGCTCCTTCAACAAGTTGATTTCTCCAAAGGACTTTTACCGAAGTGACTTCATTATTTCTCAACCTCCAAATCTGACGATCAAGGATCTCCACGGGAACCTCCTCATAGGTGAGACTATCCTTCACACCTACGTCCTCCAAAGGAACAATCAAGGTCGGATCACCAACACACTTCTTCAACAAGGAAACATGGAAAATCGGATGAACCACTTCTAACTCTATTGGCAAGTCCAACTCATAAGCAACACTACCAACTCTCCTCAGAATCCAATAATGACCTACAAAATAGGGGCTAAGCTTCCCTTTCTTGCCAAACCTCATCACACCCTTCATGGGCGATACTTTCAGAAAAACCCAATCATCAACTTCAAACTCCAATTCCCTTCTTCTCACATCAGCATACAATTTCTGTCAACTCTGAGCGGTCTTTAACCTTTCCCTAATGAGCTGGACCTTCTCCATAGTCTCATGAACCGATTCGGGACCAATCAAAGTTACCTCACCTACCTCAAACTAACTAATAGGAGATCTATACCTCCGATCATAAAGTGTCTCATAAGGAGCCATCTGGATACTAGAGTGAAAGTTGTTGTTGTAGGCAAACTCGTTAAGAGGTAAGTGATTATCCCAATTACCTTTGAAGTCAATCACACAAGCTCTCAATATGTCCTCCAAAGTCTGAATGGTATGATCTGCCTGGCCATCTGTCTGAGGGTGAAAAGTTGTGCTAAGCTTCACTTGAGTACCAAGACCTTTCTGAAATAATCTCCAAAACTGAGAAGTAAACTGAGTACCTCTATCTAAAATGATGGACAATGGGACACCATGCAATCAGACTATCTCTCGGATGTAAAGTCTGGCATAACTGTCTGCTGAATCCATAGTCTTAACATCCAAGAAATGGGATGACTTGGTCATCCGATCGACAATCACCCAAATGGAATCATTTTTCCTTCGAGTGCGAGGCAAACCAGTAATGAAGTCTAAATTGATCGCTTCCAATTTCTAAGTGGGAAGTTCAATATCCTGAATCATGCCACCTGGTCGATAATGCTCTACCTTCACTTGCTGACAGTTGGGACACTTGGCCACAAAATCGGCTATGTCCCTCTCCATGACATTCCACCAAAAGACTTCTCGTAGATCATGGTACATCTTGGTGGCACCAGGGTGAATTCAATATCTAGAACTATGAGCCTCAATCAAAATATTCTATCTCAACCCATCTACATCTGGCACACATAGTCGACCCTGATAACGAAGCACACTATCTCCCCCCTGGAGAAAACCTCAACCCTCCTTGATGGACTTCACTCTTTAGCTGAAGAAAAATGGGATCACTGTCTTTTTTTGCCTTCACTTCTGCTACCAAGGATGATTTGGAACAATTTTTCACAATAACCTTACCTTTGGTCGAGTCCATAAGGCAAACTCCCAACCAGGAAAGCCTATGAATCTCCTTTACTAATTCCTTCTTTCCTTCTTCAACAGAAGACACACTACCCATGGACAATCTGCTAAGCGCATCTACCATAATATTTGCCTTACCCGGATGATAAAGCACACTCATGTCATAGTCCTTAAGAAGCTCAAGCCATCTTCTTTATCGCAAATTCAATTCCTTCTGAGTGAACACATACTGAAGACTCTTATGATCAGTGAATACATCTACGTTCACCCCATACAAGTAATGTCTCCAAATCTTCAAAGCGGAAACCACGGCTGCTAGCTCATGATCATGATTAGGGTAGTTATTCTCATGAACCTTATCTAGATGCATAAGCAATCACTTTATCACATTGCATCAAAACACAACCCAAACCAATCAGAGAAGCATCACAATACACAACCAAGTCATCTAGGCCCTCGGGTAGAGCTAACACTGGAGTTTTGGTCAATCTAGTCTTCAATTCCTTAAATTTCTTCTCACACAAATTAGACCACTGAAATTTCACTTTATTATGAGTCAATCGATTCAAAGGGGCAGCAATGGAAGAAAATCCTTCCACAAATCTTCTGTAGTAACCATCCAAACGCAAAAAACTCATAATATCGTATAGGGAAGTGGGTCTAGGCCAATTCTTTACTGCCTCAATCTTTTGAGAATTAACCCGAATACCATCTTTAGTCATAATAAGACCCAGAAATGCAACGGACTACATCCAAAACTCACACTTCCTAAACATAGCAAATAACTGTCGGTCCTTGAGAGTTTGCAACATAACTCTCAAATTGTCTGCATGCTCCTCCTCACTCGAAGGTAGATAAGGATATCATCAATGAAAATAATCACAAACATATCCAAATACTGATTGAACACATGGTTTATCAAATCCATAAAAGCTGCAGGAGCATTCGTTAGACCAAAAGACATAACAACAAATTTATAATGACCATACCGAGTCCTAAAGGCTTTCTTTGGAATATCAAACTCTCTAACACAAAGCTGATGATAACCGGATCTAACGTTGATTTTTAGAAGAAACTAGCACCCTGAAGCTGATCGAACAAGTCATCAATCCTAGGAATAGGTTACTTATTCTTGATGGTGACCTTGTTCAACTGACAAAAGTCAATACATATTCTAAGAGAATCATCTTTCTTCCGAACAAACAAAACTGGGGCACCCCATGGAGAAATGTTAATCCTGGTGAAACCCTTATCAAGAAGATCCTTCAACTGATCCTTCAATTCCTTAAGTTCCACGGGAGCCATTCTATAAGGAGGGATAGAGATAGGATTTGTATCTGGAATAAGTTCTATCCCAAAGTCGATTTCCCGCTCGGGAGGGACTTTGCGAAAATCCTCGAAAAACACTTCTGGGAACTCATTCACAACAAGATCAGACTGAAGGGATTGGGTTCCGGACTCTGCGTCTACAACTCAAATTATATGATAAATATAACCCTTAGAAATAATCTTCCTAGCCTTAAGATAAGATATGAAATGAATTTTTGAGTATCGGGGACTACCTTGCCATTCTAAGACAGGTTTATTTGGAAACTTGAAACTGACAACTCGAGTACGACAATCAACCGAAGCATAACAAGCATACAACCAATTCATACCAATAATAACATGAAAATTAGTCATCTCCAACTCTACTAAATCCGCTAAAGTGACTTTGTAAAGGACTGAGATAGGGCAACTTTGGTCGATTCTTTTGGCTAGGACTAACTCACAAACAGAAGTAGACACACAAAAGGGTTCTAAAAGCAATTCAAGACAAATTTTGAATTTGAATGCTACATAAAGGGTCACAAAAGATAGGGAGGCTCTAGGGTCCAACAAGGCATACACATCAAAAGAGAAGATTTTCAACATACTAGTGACAACCTAAGGTGAACCCTTCTGGTCTTGATGAGAGGACATAGCATAAATACGGTTTTGGCGCTGACCACCAGTACTAGAAGTTGTGCCCTGCTGGGCTGGTCGACCTCCTGGGGCTTCTAGAGAAGACTGAGCCCTACTACCACACTGCCCCTTCTTAGATGAAGGGAAGTCTCAAATCCTATGACCAACCTGACCACATCCATAGCAACCCTCTCTACCGGCTAGACACTCGATGGGATAATTCTTTCCACACTTGGTACAAACGGCGAAAGAAAGCCCCTTTGCACCACTTCTCTGAGAAAAAGAGCATGCACTTCTACCAGACTGATCATGATGGGGGATGAAGGCCTGAGAAGGAGCACTAGCAGTAGAATGCACATGTCCTGATGACTTCTTCTAAAAGGAAGAGCAATGCCCACCTCTAAAATCTGATACCTAAACCTTGAACCCTCAGATCTGGCTCTTTTGATCTCCCTATCCATCTCCCTAAGCTTGTCTCTTTCGATCTGGTAAGCATGACTCATGAGTCTGGAGATGTTCATATCACTCAATAATATAGCAGATTGAGACTCCTTCTTCACCATATCAAAAACCTCATAGATAAACTTACTCATCTGATTATGTAGGTCAGCTACCATAGTAGGGGCATACCTAGATAACTGAGTAAATTTCAAACTGTACTCTTGGACTAACATCGACCCCTATCTCAAGTTCACAAACTCCTTAGCCTTTTCTGCCTCAACTCTCGGGGAAAGAACCGGTCAAGCAAGGCCCTCTCAAAACACTCCTAAGTCATAAGGGCCTCATCCCTAGCTCTAGCTTCCTTCCATTGCATGAACTCGATATGGGCTACATCCTTGAGTTGATAGGACGCGAGCTCCACACAATCAACATCACCCACTTGCATAATATCAAAGATTTTCTTCACTTCATCAATAAAGCTAAGTGGGTCCTCACTCACCTTCGAACACCAAAATTCAGGTGGGTTTATTCGAATAAAATCATCGACTCAGGTCGCTACCTCACCTTGAGAGTAGATGGGGATAGGAGCCGGTTGGTTGGCCTAAGCGTCCATGGTCTGGGATAGCAAATGGATGGTATTCCTGAATTCCTCATTCGTGACCTTGGGGGTCGGAACTAGAGGAGCAGCTCGGTGAGTCATAGCACATCGAGGCATAATATAAAATGTATAAAGAAAGGATTAGAGGGACATAAGAGTTAAACTCTTTTGCACGATATGATCATGAAGGAAGTGAACTCTTTCTAAAATATCTCATAGCCTCTCACTCATATGTGTGGAGCGCTTCACACACATGAATGAGATTCTACTCGATGCAGCTTCAGACATCCTAGGACTCTTGAACCTGAGGCTCTGATAGCAAGTTTGTCATGCCTTGAGGCTACCCCCTAGACACAACATGGGATCCGGAACATAAGTGATCAAGATTAACCCTTGCTCATAGCATATTCAGAAATCAATTCAAGAAACATAGTGGAAGCATACAAGATACAATAGGCCATCATTACTTAAATAAGGACAAGGCTCAAGAAGTATCAACTTCATAGAAAACAAGTCTAGCTATGTCTAAAGCCTCTAAACTACCATAAGAGCTTATGGGACAAGACCCCAACTAGCTCAAGAAATCCGAAGGAAACAATATAAGAGAAATAGATCTAAAACTGACCCTCGAATAATGAGGTCTCACCACTGGAAACTGGTACTCCGTCAAGATCTAGCCACGGGTGTGAGGGAATGAACCTGAATCTACATCATCAAAGGATGCAGCGCAAAATGCATCAGTACTATAGGATGTACTGAATGTATGAGATAAACAAGAATCTGAGGTAAACATGCTAGATAAGCATGTAAAGCTGAAATCATACTATGAGTGTAAATTAAAATGCAAGAGACTCAATATGATGCGAAAATAAATTATACAAATATCATAGTAATCATAAGGGTCCTGAAACCTGAAGGCAAAGGGTCAATGCACTTTAAAACCTGATATTGTTTCTGTGGGAGGTTCTCTAATCGACATAGACCATGTGAGCTACATGAAATCCGATGTATATGCTCCATCGAAAGGACCCAATATACCTTGCCAGGGTATAGAGGCATGACTATGGCGTGATCACTAAATTTGATGCCCAACTGAGGGGACTTTGAACCTACGGGGGCACGTAGTTCTAGGACTAAAGGTACTCTCACCCTTTCTAAGTCAATGCTAATACTACTCCCATAACATATACATATAGCTCATAGTACTTATGAAATATCTGATGTCAAAACTGTTTATAACTTAAGTAGACATATCTAGATGTCAAACCTTTCATAAAAATAGGGACATATCTAATGTCCAAAATTATTGGAAAAGCATAAGGACATATCTGATGTCATGCAATTCACAATTCATGAATCTTAAAGCTTTGCAAAACCATAATTCAAAATAAAATTTCCTTTCTAATATCATAACTTGAAGAATTAGGCATGCAATTTCATGAAAATAGAGGTCATGTTACCTAGACATACCAATTTTACTTGAAGACATGCAATTCAATGAAAAAATACTAGAAATCAACTTTAGAGCTTGGGCTTTTAAAACCAATGAAGGAATCATAATCAAATCATAATTAAGTAATAAGAAACCATGAATTTAAGCATAGAAACTGATTTCATAAGTTTTCCCCAATTTAGATCAAAACACTAATTTCACAAGCTCATGATTTAACATAAGAATTGGGGCTTTTAGGCACAAGGGTGAAAGGAACTCATTGTTGAATACACACATACCTTGATTGAAGCTAACCCACTTGAAATTGAAAAGACTAGGAGACTTGAACTTGGAGCTTGAGACCTTGAGCTTAAGAGAGTTCTTTTCCTTTTTTGGAAGATAAATGAAGATTTGAGAAGGGACTTAGGCTAATAAGGGTAAAAACCCTTCAAGAAATAGTCAAAACGACATCATTTAGGAGTTAAAAAGATGGGTAATAACTAAAATACCCCTGGGACGTAATTAGGAAAAAGCTAGAAAAAGTTGACTTTCAGGGACCACAGATGGGTTCCACGGGTCATAGACCAAACCACGGCTCGTGGTTTCCATCCGTCATTCCTGTCCAAAAGAACAAGCTGCAGAAGGCAGTCTACGGGTCAACATGATGGACCCGTAGAAAAAATCACGGGTCATAGACCCCAGTCGTAGTTCCGGGGGAACATGTAATCCTCTGAATCAAGTTCTACGAGTTACAGGATTGTCCATTGTTCGAACTACGGACCATAGACATGACTCGTGGTTCCTGGGAAATCAGTTAGCCCTCAGGTCTGGTACCACAAGTTAATAGGACAGACCTGTAGATTGAACTATGGTCCATAGAACTAACTCGGGTGTCACGCCTAGAGGTTACCCCCTAGACGTAACACAGGACTTGGGACCACAAGTGTCCAAAGCTAACCCTTGGTTATAGCATTCTCAAGCATAAAAAAAGATAATCAGAAGCATAATAGATAAAGTCTGAATAGCATAAATGGATAATCAAGTCAAATAGGAATACAAGATCCATAAAAAGACTCAAATACTTTCTATGTCTGAAAAGCCTCTACTTATGACATAAAGAGTTGCTAGAACAAGATGCTATCTAACTCGAAGTACAGAAATGAAAAGCTAACACCAGCTAATAACATGACTAGTCCTTGACCTAAGAGGACTCACCAATAGCTGACAGATAGAGTGGTCTGGAAGCTCTAGCCACGTGCTTGGGAAGGGACTCTTGAATCTGTATCATCAAAGGATGTAGTTCAAGATATGCGTCAGTACTATAGGGTTTACCAAGTATATGAGCGATGCATGAACATGATAAACGGTTTAAAACATGCTAAGTATGATTTAGCAATCGAAATCATACTTTAAAAGTAAAACTAGAAGCAAATGACTCTATAAAACTCCATAAGCTAAAAACATGATCATAAACAAGAGTCTAAAATATGAATAAGAGTCAAGTACATTTTTTAAAGCATAAATTATTTTTGTGGGAGGTTCTCTAACCGACATAGACCATGTGAGCTACATGGAATCTGATGTATATGCTCCATCGAGAGGACCCAATATACCCTGCCAGGGTATAAAGGCATGACTGTGGTGGGATCACTAAAACTGATGCCCAACAGAGGGGACTTGTAAACCTATGGGGGCACATAGTTCTGGGACTAAGGGTACTCTTACCCGGTCAAACTCCATGCTAAATACTACTCCCAAAACATACTTATAGCTCATATAATACTGGGGCATATCTGATGCCAAAACTAATCATAACTGGTGACATATCTGATGTCAAAACTATTGAAAGGAAATAAGACATATCTGAATGCCATGCTATTCAACTCATACATCTAAAGACTTAACATAGCCATAATTCAAATCATGCATTTCCTTTAAAAATTCATACTTGAAGAATTTGGCATGCAATTTCATAAAATACATAAGGTCATGATATCTAATCATTGTCAAATTTCTCTTGAAACATGCAATTCAATGGAATCATACTAGAAATCAACTTTAGAGCTTGGGCTTTTAAAACCAATGAAGGAATCATAATCAAATCATAATTAAGCAATAAGAAACCATGAATTTAAGCATAGAAACTGATTTCATAAGTTTTCCCCAATTTAGATCAAACCCCTAATTTCACAAGCTCATGATTTAACATAAGAATTGGGGCTTTTAGGCACAAGGGTGAAAGGAACTCATTGTTGAATACACACATACCTTGATTGAAGCTAACCCACTTGAAATTGAAAAGACTAGGAGACTTGAACTTGGAGCTTGAGACCTTGAGCTTAAGAGGGTTCTTTTCCTTTTTTGGAAGATAAATGAAGATTTGAGAAGGGACTTAGGCTAATAAGGGTAAAAACCCTTCAAGAAATAGTCAAAACGACATCATTTAGGAGTTAAAAGGATGGGTAATAACTAAAATACCCCTGGGACGTAATTAGGAAAAAGCTGGAAAAAGTTGACTTTCAGGGACCACAGATGGGTTCCACGGTTCATAGACCAAACCACGGCTCGTGGTTTCCATCTGTCATTCCTGTCCAAAAGAACAAGCTGCAGAAGGCAGTCTACGAGTCAACAGGATGGACCCGTAGAAAAAATCACGGGTCATAGACCCCAGTCGTAGTTCCTGGGGAACATGTAATCCTCTAAATCAAGTTCTACGAGTTACAGGATGGTCCATTGTTCGAACTATGGACCATAGAGATGACTCGTGGTTCCTAGGAAATCAGTTAGCCCTCAGGTCTGGTACCACAAGTTAATAGGACAGACCCGTAGATTAAACTACGGTCCATAGAACTAACTCAGGTGTCACGCCTCGAGGTTACCCCCTAGACGTAACACGGGACTTAGGACCACAAGTGCCCCAAGCTAACCCTTGGTTATAGCATTCTCAAGCATAACAAAAGATAATCGAAAGCATAATAGATAAAGTCTGAAGAGCATAAATGGATAATCAAGTCAAATAGGAATACAAGATCCATAAAAAGATTCAATTACTTTCTATGTCTGAAAAGCCTCTACTTATGACCTAAATAGTTGCTAGAACAAGACCCTAGCTAACTCAAAGTACAGAAATAAAAAGCTAACACCATCTAATAACATGACTAGTCCTTGACCTAAGAGGACTCACCAATAGCTGACAGATAGAGTGGTCTGGAAGCTCTAGCCATGTTCCTGGGAAGGGACTATTGAATCTGCATCATCAAAGGATGTTGTGCAAGATATGCGTCAGTACTATAGGGTTTACCAAGTATATGAGCGATGCATGAACATGATAAACGGTTTAAAACATGATAAGTATGCTTTAGCAATTGAAATCATACTTTAAAAGTAAAACTAGACGCAAATGACTCTATAAAACACCATAAGCTTAAAACATGATCATAAACAATAATCTAAATCTGAATAAGAGTCAAGTACATTTTTTAAAGCATAAATTATTTTTGTGGGAGGTTCTCTAACCGACATAGACCATGTGAGCTACACTGAATCTGATGTATACGCCCCATCGAGAGGACCCAATATACCCTGTCAGGGTATAAAGGCATGACTGTGGCGTGATCACTAAAATTGATGCCATACAGAGGGGACTTGTAAACCTATGGGGGCACATAGTTCTGGGACTAAGGGTACTCTTACCCGGACAATCTCCATGCTAAATACTACTCCCAAAACATACTTATAGCTCATATAATACTGGGGCATATCTGATACCAAAACTAATCATAACTGGTGACATATCTGATGTCAAAACTATTGAAAGGTAATAAGACATATCTGAATGCCATGCAATTCAACTCATACATCTAAAGACTTAACATAGCCATAATTCAAATCATGCATTTCCTTTCTAAATTCATACTTGAATAATTTGGCATGCAATTTCATAAAATACATAAGGTCATGATATCTAATCATTGTCAAATTTCTCTTGAAACATACAATTAAGTGGAATCATACTAGAAATCAACTTTAGAGCTTGGGTTTTTAAAACCAATGAAGGAATCATAATTAAATAATAATTAAGTAATAAGAAACCATGAATTTAAGCATAGAAACTGATTTCATAAGTTTTCCCCATTTTAGATCAAAACCCTAATTTCACAAGCTCATGATTTAACATAAGAATTGGGGCTTTTAGGCAAAAGGGTGAAAGGAACTCATTGTTGAATACAAACATACCTTGATTGAAGCTAACCCACTTGAAATTGAAAAGACTAAGAGACTTGAAACCTGGAGCTTGAGACCTTGAGCTTAAGAGAGTTCTTTTCCTTTTTTGGAAGATAAATGAAAATTTGAGAAGGGACTTAGGCTAATAAAGGTAAAAACCCTTCAAGAAATAGTCAAAACGATATCATTTAGGAGTTAAAAGGATGGGTAATAACTAAAATACCCCTGGGACGTAATTAGGAAAAAGCTGGAAAAAGTTTACTTTCAGGGACCACAGATGGGTTCCACGGGTCATAGACCAAACCACGGCTCGTGGTTTTCATCCGTCATTCCTGTCCAAAAGAACAAGCTGCAGAAGGTAGTCTATCGGTCAACAGGATGGACCCGTAGAAATAATCACGTGTCATAGACCCAAGTCGTAGTTCCTGGGGAACATGTAATCCTCTGAATCAAGTTCTACGAGTTACAGGATGGTACATCATTCGAACTATGGACCATATACATGACTCGTGGTTCCTGGGAAATAAGTTAGCCCTCAGGTCTGGTACCATAAGTTAATAGGACATACCCGTAGATTGAACGACGGTCTATAGAACTAACTCGGGTGTCACACCTCGAAGTTACCCCCTAGACATAACACGGGACTTGGGACCACAAGTGCCCCAAGCTAACCCTTGGTTATAGCATTCTCAAGCATAACAAAAGCTAATCGGAAGCATAATAGATAAATTCTGAATAGCATAAATAGATAATCAAGTCAAATAGGAATACAAGATCCATAAAAAGACTCAAATACTTTCTATGTCTGAAAAGCCTCTACTTATGACATAAAGAGTTGCTAGAACAAGACCCTAGCTAACTCAAAGTACAGAAATGAAAAGCTAACACCAGCTAATAACATGACTAGTCCTTGACCTAAGAGGACTCACCAATAGCTGATAGATAGAGTGGTCTGGAAGCTCTAGCCACGTGCCTGGGAAGGGACTCTTGAATCTGCATCATCAAATGATGTTGCTCAAGATATGCGTCAGTACTATAGGGTTTACCAAATATATGAGCAATGCATGAACAAGATAAATGGTTTAAAACATGATAAGTATGCTTAAGTAATCGAAATCATACTTTAAAATTAAAACTAGATGCAAATGACTCTATAAAACACCATAAGCTAAAAACATGATCATAAACAAGAGTCTAAATCTGAATAAGAGTCAAGTACATTTTTTAAAGCGTAAATTATTTTTGTGGGAGGTTCTTTAACCGACATAGACCATGTGAGCTACATGGAATCTGATGTATACGCCCCATCGAGAGGACCCAATATACCCTGCCATGGTATAAAGGCATGACTGTGGCGTGATCACTAAAACTGATGCCCAACAGAGGGGACTTGTAAACCTATGGGGGCATATAGTTCTGGGACTAAGGGTACTCTTACCCAGTCCAACTCCATGCTAAATACTACTCCCAAAACATACTTATAGCTCATATAATACTGGGGCATATCTGATGCCAAAACTAATCATAACTGGTGACATATCTGATGTCAAAACTATTGAAAGGAAATAAGACATATCTGAATGCCATGCAATTCAACTCATACATCTAAAGACTTAACATAGCCATAATTCAAATCATGCATTTCCTTTCTAAATTCATACTTGACGAATTTGGCATGCAATTTCATAAAATACATAAGGTCATGCTATCTAATCATTGTCAAATTTCTCTTGAAACATGCAATTCAGTGGAATCATACTAGAAATCAACTTTAGAGCTTGGGTTTTTAAAACCAATGAAGGAATCATAATCAAATCATAATTAAGCAATTAGAAACCATGAATTTAAGCATAGAAACTGATTTCATAAGTTTTCTCCAATTTAGATCAAAACCCTAATTTCACAAGCTCATGATTTAACATAAGAATTGGGGATTTTAGGCACAAGGGTGAAAGGAACTCATTGTTAAATACACACATACCTTGATTGAAGCTAACCCACTTGAAATTTAAAAGACTAGGAGACTTGAACTTATAGCTTGAGAAGGGACTTAGGCTAAT
Organism: Jaltomata sinuosa; assembly: GCA_003996215.1. Classification (NCBI taxonomy): domain Eukaryota; kingdom Viridiplantae; phylum Streptophyta; class Magnoliopsida; order Solanales; family Solanaceae; genus Jaltomata; species Jaltomata sinuosa. The sequence goes on along the minus strand of QJPP01001835.1, from coordinate 123,009 downwards.
GAGGGTAAAAACCATTCAAGAAATAGTCAAAACGACATAGATTTAGGAGTTAAAAGGATGGGTAATAACTAAAATACCCCTGGGACGTATTTAGGAAAAAGCTGGAAAAAGTTAACTTTCAGGGACCACAGATGGGTTCCACGGGACATAGACCAAACCACGGCTCGTGGTTTCCATCCGTCATTCCTGTCCAAAAGAACAAGCTGCAGAAGGCAGTCTACGGTTCAACAGGATGGACCCGTAGAAAAAATCACGGGTCATAGACCCCAGTCGTAGTTCCTGGGGAACATGTAATCCTCTGAATCAAGTTCTACGAGTTACAAGATGGTCCATTGTTCGAACTATGGACCATAGACATGACTCGTGGTTCCTGGGAAATCAGTTAGCCCTCAAGTCTGGTACCATAAGTTAATAGGACAGACCCATAGATTGAACTACGGTCCATAGAACTAACTCGGGTGTCACGCCTCGAGGTTACCCCCTAGACGTAACACGGGACTTGGGACCACAAGTGCCCCAAGCTAACCCTTGGTTGTAGCATTCTCAAGCATCACAAAAGATAATCGGAAGCATAATAGATAAAGTCTTAATAGCATAAATGGATAATCAAGTCAAATAGGAATACAAGATCCATAAAAAGACTCAAATACTTTCTATGTCTGAAAAGCCTCTACTTATGACATAAAGAGTTGCTTGAACAAGACGCTAGCTAACTCGAAGTACAGAAATGAAAAGCTAACACAAGCTAATAACATGACTAGTCCTTGACCTAAGAGGACTCACCAATAGCTGACAGATAGAGTGGTCTGGAAGCTCTAGCCACGTGCCTGGGAAGGGACTCTTGAATCTGCATCATCAAAGGATGTTGTGCAAGATATGCGTCAGTACTATAGGGTTTACCAAGTATATGAGTGATTCATGAACATGATAAACGGTCTAAAACATGCTAAGTATGCTTTAGCAATCGAAATCATACTTTAAAAGTAAAAGTAGATGCAAATGACTATATAAAACACCATAAGCTGAAAACATGATCATAAACAAGAGTCTAAACTCTAACCGACATAGACCATGTGAGCTACATGGAATCTGATGTATACGCCCCATCGAGAGGACCCAATATACCCTTCCAGGGTATAAAGGCATGACTGTGGTGTGATCACTAAAACTGATCTCCAAAAGAGGGGACTTGTAAACCTATGGGAGCACATAGTTCTGGGACTAAGGGTACTCTTACTCGGTCCAACTCCATGCCAAATACTACTCCCAAAACATACTTATAGCTCATATAATACTGGGGCATATCTAATGCCAAAACTAATCATAACTGGTGACATATCTGATGTCAAAACTATTGAAAGGCAATAAGACATATCTGAATGCCATGCAATTCAACTCATACATCTAAAGACTTAACATAGCCATAATTCAAATCATGCATTTCCTTTCTAAATTCATACTTGAAGAATTTGGCATGTAATTTCATAAAATACATAAGGTCGTGATATCTAATCATTGTCAATTTTTTCTTGAAACATGCAATTCAATGAAATCATACTAGAAATCAACTTTAGAGCTTGGGCTTTTAAAACCAATGAAGGAATCATAATCAAATAATAATTAAGCAATAAGAAACCATGAATTTAAGAATAGAAACTGATTTCATAAGTTTTCCCAAATTTAGATCAAAACCATAATTTCACAAGCTCATGATTTAACATAAGAATTGGGGCTTTTAGGCACAAGGGTGAAAGGAACCTATTGTTGAATACACACATACCTTGATTGAAGCTAACCCAGTTGAAATTGAAAAGACTAGGAGACTTGAACTTGGAGGTTGAGACCTTGAGCTTAAGAGAGTTCTTTTCCTTTTTTGGAAGATAAATGAAGATTTGAGAATGGACTTAGGCTAATAAGGGTAAAAACCCTTCAACAAATAGTCAAAATGACATCATTTAGGAGTTAAAAGAATGGGTAATAACTAAAATACCCCTGGGACGTAATTAGGAAAAAGCTGGAAAAAGTTGACTTTCAGGGACCACATATGGGTTCCATGGGTCATAGACCAAACCACGGCTCGTGGTTTCCATCCGTCATTCCTTTCCAAAAGAACAAGCTGCAGAAGGCAGTCTACGGGTCAACATGATGGACCCATAGAAAAATCACGGGTCATAGACCCCAGTCGTAGTTCCTGGGGAACATGTAATCCTCTTAATCAAGTTCTACGAGTTACAGGATGGTACATTGTTTGAACTACGGACCATAGACATGACTCGTCGTTCCTGAGAAATCAGTTAGCCCTCAGGTCTGGTGCCACAAGTTAATTGGACAGACCCGTAGATTGAACTACGGTCCATAGAACTAACTCGGGTGTCACGCCTTGAGGTTACCCCCTAGACGTAACACGGGACTTGGGACCACAAGTGCCCCAAGCTAACCCTTGGTTATAGCATTCTCAATCATAACAAAAGCTAATCGGAAGCATAATAGATAAAGTCTAAATAGCATAAATGGATAATAAAGTCAAATAGGAATACAAGATCCATAAAAAGACTCAAATACTTTCTATGTCTGAAAAGCCTCTACTTATGACATAAAGAATTGCTAGAACAAGACCCTAGCTAACTCGAAGTACAGAAATAAAAAGCTAACACCAGCTAATAACATGACTAGTCCTTGACCTAAGAGGACTCACCAATAGTTGACAGATAGAGTGGTCTGAAAGCTCTAGCCACGTGCCTTGGAAGGGACTCTTGAATCTGCATCTTCAAAGGATGTTGTGCAAGATATGCGTCAGTACTATAGGGTTTACCAAGTATATGAACGATGCATGAACATGATAAACGGTTTAAAACATGCTAAGTATGCTTTAGCAATCAAAATCATACTTTAAAAGTAAAACTAGATGCAAATGACTCTATAAAACACCATAAGCTAAAAACATGATCATAAACAAGAGTCTAAAATCTTAATAAGAGTCAAGTACATTTTTTAAAGCATAAATTATTTTTGTGGGAGGTTCTCTAACCGACATAGACCATGTGAGCTACATGGAATCTGATGTATACGCCCCATCGAGAGGACCCAATATACCCTGTTAGGGTATAAAGTCATGATTGTGGCGTGATCGCTAAAACTGATGCCCAACAGAGGGGACTTGTAAACCTATGGGGGCACATAGTTCTGGGACTAAGGGTACTCTTACCCGGTCCAACTCCATGCTAAATACTACTCCCAAAACATACTTATAGCTCATATAATACTGGGGCATATCTGATGCCAAAACTAATCATAACTGGTGACATATTTGATGTCAAAACTATTGAAAGGCAATAAGATATATCTCAATGCCATGCAATTCAACTCATACATCTAAAGACTTAACATAGCTATAATTCAAATCATGCATTTCCTTTCTAAATTCATAGTTGAAGAATTTGGCATGATTTTTCATAAAATACATAAGGTCATGATATCTAATCATTGTCAAATTTCTCTTGAAACATGTGATTCAATGGAATCATACTATAAATCAACTTTAGAGCTTGGGATTTTAAAACCAATGAAGGAATCATAATCAAATCATAATTAAGCAATAAGAAACCATGAATTTAAGCATAGAAACTGATTTCATTAGTTTTCCCCAATTTAGATCAAAACCCTAATTTCACAAGCTCATGATTTAACATAAGAATTGAAAAGACTATTGTTGAATACACACATACCTTGATTGAAGCTAACCCAGTTGAAATTGAAAAGACTAGGAGACTTGAACTTGGAGGTTGAGACCTTGAGCTTAAGAGAGTTATTTTCCTTTTTTGGAAGATAAATGAAGATTTGAGAAGGGACTTAGGCTAATAAGGGTAAAAACCCTTCAAGAAATAGTAAAAATGACATCATTTAGGAGTTAAAAGGATGGGTAATAACTAAAATACCCCTGGGACGTAATTAGGAAAAAGCTGGAAAAAGTTGACTTTCAGGGACCACAGATGGGTTCCATGGGTCATAGACCAAACCACGGCTCGTGGTTTCCATCCGTCATTCCTTTCCAAAAGAACAAGCTGCAGAAGGCAGTCTACGGGTCAACATGATGGACCCGTAGAAAAATCACGGGTCATAGACCCCAGTCGTAGTTCCTGGGGAACATGTAATCCTCTTAATCAAGTTCTACGAGTTACAGGATGGTACATTGTTTGAACTACGGACCATAGACATGACTCGTCGTTCCTGAGAAATCAGTTAGCCCTCAGGTCTGGTACCACAAGTTAATTGGGCAGACCCGTAGATTGAACTACAGTCCGTAGAACTAACTCGGGTGTCACGCCTCGAGGTTACCCCCTAGACGTAACACGGGACTTGGGACCACAAGTGCCCCAAGCTAACCCTTGGTTATAGCATTCTCAATCATAACAAAAGCTAATCGGAAGCATAATAGATAAAGTCTAAATAGCATAAATGGATAATAAAGTCAAATAGGAATACAAGATCCATAAAAAGACTCAAATACTTTCTATATCTGAAAAGCCTCTACTTATGACATAAAGAATTGCTAGAACAAGACCCTAGCTAACTCGAAGTACAGAAATGAAAAGCTAACACCAGCTAATAACATGACTAGTCCTTGACCTAAGAGGACTCACCAATAGCTGACAGATAGAGTGGTCTGGAAGCTCTAGCCACGTGCCTGGGAAGGGACTCTTGAATCTGCATCATCAAAGGATGTTGTGCAAGATATGCGTCAGTACTATAGGGTTTACCAAATATATGAACGATGCATGAACATGATAAACGGTTTAAAACATGCTAAGTATGCTTTAGCAATCAAAATCATACTTTAAAAGTAAAACTAGATGCAAATGACTCTATAAAACACCATAAGCTAAAAACATGATCATAAACAAGAGTCTATAATCTGAATAAGAGTCAAGTACATTTTTTAAAGCATAAATTATTTTTGTGGGAGGTTCTCTAACCGACATAGACCATGTGAGCTACATGGAATCTGATGTATACGCCCCATCGAGAGGACCCAATATACCCTGCCAGGGTATAAAGGCATGACTGTGGCGTGATCGCTAAAACTGATGCCCAACAGAGGGGACTTGTAAACCTATGGGGGCACATAGTTCTGGGACTAAGGGTACTCTTACCCGGTCCAACTCCATGCTAAATACTACTCCCAAAACATACTTATAGCTCATATAATACTGGGGCATATCTGATGCCAAAACTAATCATAATTGGTGACATATTTGATGTCAAAACTATTGAAAGGCAATAAGACATATCTCAATGCCATGCAATTCAACTCATACATCTAAAGACTTAACATAGCTATAATTCAAATCATGCATTTCCTTTCTAAATTCATACTTGAAGAATTTGGCATGCAATTTCATAAAATACATAAGGTCATGATATCTAATCATTGTCAAATTTCTCTTGAAACATGCAATTCAATGGAATCATACTATAAATCAACTTTAGAGCTTGGGATTTTAAAACCAATGAAGGAATCATAATCAAATCATAATTAAGCAATAAGAAACCATGAATTTAAGCATAGAAACTGATTTCATAAGTTTTCTCCAATTTAGACCAAAACCCTAATTTCACAAGCTCATGATTTAACATAAGAATTGGGGCTTTTAGGCACAAGGGTGAAAGGAACCCATTGTTGAATACACACATACCTTGATTGAAGCTAACCCATTTGAAATTTAAAAGACTAGGAGACTTGAACTTGGATCTTGAGACCTTGAGCTTAAGAGCATTCTTTTCCTTTTTTGGAAGATAAATGAAGATTTGAGAAGGGACTTAGGCTAATGAGGGTAAAAATCCTTCAAGAAATAGTCAAAACGACATCATTTAGGAGTTAAAAGGATGGGTAATAACTAAAATACCCCTGGGACGTAATTAGGAAAAAGCTGGAAAAAGTTGATTTTCAGGGACCACAGATGGGTTCCACGGGTCATAGACCAAACCACGGCTCGTGGTTTCCATCCGTCATTCCTGTCCAAAAGAACAAGCTGCAAAAGGCAGTCTACGCGTCAACAAGATGGACCCATAGAAAAAATCACGGGTCATAGACCCCAGTCGTAGTTCCTGGGGAACATGTAATCCTCTGAATCAAGTTCTACGAGTTACAGGATGGTCCATTGTTTTAACTACGGACCATAGACATGACTCGTGGTTCCTGGGAAATCATTTAGCCCTCAGGTTTAGTACCACAAGTTAATAGGACAAACCCGTAGATTGAACTACAGTCCATAGAACTAACTCGGGTGTCAGGCCTCGAGGTTACCCCCTAGACATAACACGGGACTTGGGACCACAAGTGCCCCAAGCTAACCCTTGGTTATAGCATTCTCAAGCATAACAAAAGCTAATCGGAAGCATAATAGATAAAGTCTAAATATCATAAATGGATAATCAAGTCAAATAGGAATACAAGATCCATAAAAAGACTTTAATACTTTCTATGTCTGAAAAGCCTCTACTTATGACATAAAGAGTTGCTAGAACAAGACCCTAGCTAACTCGAAGTACAGAAATGAGAAGCTAACACCAGCTAATAACATGACTAGTCCTTGACCTAAGAGGACTCACCAATAGCTGACAGATAGAGTGGTCTGGAAGCTCTAGCCACGTGCATGGGAAGGGACTCTTGAATCTGCATCATCAAAGGATGTTGTGCAAGATATGCGTCAGTAGTATAGGGTTTACCAAGTATATGAACGATGCATGAACATGATAAACGGTTTAAAACATGCTAAGTATGCTTTAGCAATCAAAATCATACTTTAAAAGTAAAACTAGATGCAAATGACTCTATAAAACACCATAAGCTAAAAACATGATCATAAACAAGAGTCTAAAATCTGAATAAGAGTTAAGTACATTTTTTAAAGCATAAATTATTTTTGTGGGAGGTTCTCTAACCGACATAGACCATGTGAGCTATATGGAATCTGATGTATACGCCCCATCGAGAGGACCCAATATACCCTGCCAGGGTATAAAGGCATGACTGTGGCGTGATCGCTAAAACTGATGCCCAACAGAAGGGACTTGTAAACCTATGGGGGCATATAGTTCTGGGACTAAGGGTACTCTTACCAGGTCCAACTCCATGCTAAATACTACACCCAAAACATGCTTATAGCTCATATAATACTGGGGCATATCTGATGCCAAAACTAATCATAACTGGTGACATATCTGATGTCAAAACTATTGAAAGGCAATAAGACATATCTGAATGCCATGCAATTCAACTCATACATCTAAAGACTTAACATAGCCATAATTCAAATCATGCATTTCCTTTCTAAATTCATACTTGAAAATTTTGGCATGCAATTTCATAAAATACATAAGGTCATGATATCTAATCATTGTCAAACTTCTCTTGAAACATGCAATTCAATGGAATCATACTAGAAATCAACTTTAGAGCTTGGGATTTTAAAACCAATGAAGGAATCATAATCAAATCATAATTAAGCAATAAGAAACCATGAATTTAAGAATAGAAACTGATTTCATAAGTTTTCCCCAATTTAGATCAAAACCCTAATTTCACAAGCTCATGATTTAACATAAGAATTGGGGCTTTTAGGCACAAGGGTGAAAGGAACCCATTGTTGAATACACACATACCTTGATTCAAGCTAACCCACTTGAAATTGAAAAGACTAGGAAACTTGAACTTGGAGCTTGAGACCTTGAGCTTAAGAGAGTTCTTTTCATTTTTTGGAAGATAAATGAAGATTTGAGAAGGGACTTAGGATACTGAAGGTAAAAACCCTTCAAGAAATAGTCAAAACGACATCATTCAGGAGTTAAAAGGATGGGTAATAACTAAAATACCTCTGGGACGTAATTAGGAAAAAGCTGGAAAAAGTTGATTTTCAGGGACCACAAATGGGTTCCACGGGTCATAGACCAAACCACGGCTCGTGGTTTCCATCCATCATTCCTGTCCAAAAGAACAAGCTACAGAAGGCAGTGTACAGGTTAACAGGATGGACCCGTAGAAAAAATCATGAGTCATAGACCCCAGTCGTAGTTCCTGGGGAACATGTAATCCTCTGAATCAAGTTCTACGAGTTACATGATGGTCCATTGTTCGAACTACGGACCATAGACATGACTCGTGGTTCCTAGGAAATCAGTTAGACCTCAGGTCTGGTACCACAAGTTAATAGGACAGACCCGTAGATTGAACTACGGTCCATAGAACTAACTCGGGTGTCACGCCTCGAGGTTATCCCCTAGACGTAACACGGGACTTGGGACCACAAGTGCCCCAAGCTAACCCTTGGTTATAGCATTCTCAAGCATAACAAAAGCTAATCGGAAGCATAATAGATAAAGTATGAATAGCATAATGGATAATCAAGTCAAATAGGAATAAAAGATCCATAAAAAGACTCAAATATTTTCTATGTCTGAAAAGCCTCTACTTATGACATAAAGAGTTGCTAGAACAAGACCCTAGCTAACTCGAAGTACAGAAATGAAAAGCTAACACCAGCTAATAACATGACTAGTCCTTGACCTAAGAGGACTCACCAATAGCTGACAGATAGAGTGGTCTGGAATCTCTAGCCACATGCCTGGGAAGGGACTCTTGAATCTGCACCATCAAAGGATGTTGTGCAAGATATGCGTCAGTACTATAGGGTTTACCAAGTATATGAGCGATTCATGAACATGATAAATGGTTTAAAACATGCTAAGTATACTTTAGCAATCGAAATCATACTTTAAAAGTAAAACTAGATGCAAATGACTCTATAAAACACCATAAGCTAAAAACATGATCATAAACAAGAGTCTAAAATCTTAATAAGAGTCAAGTACATTTTTTAAACCATAAATTATTTTTGTGGGAGGTTCTCTAACCGACATAGACCATGTGAGCTACATGGAATCTGATGTATACGCCCCATCGAAAGGACCCAATATACCCTGCCAGGGTATAAAGGCATGACTGTGGCGTGATCACTAAAACTGATGCCCAACAGAGGGGACTTGTAAACCTATGGGGGCACATAGTTCTGGAACTAAGGGTACTCTTACCCGGTCCAACTCCATGCGAAATACTACTCCCAAAACATACTTATAGCTTATATATTACTGGGGCATATCTGATGCCAAAACTAATCATAACTGGTGACATATCTGATGTCAAAACTATTTAAAGGCAATAAAACATATCTGAATGCCATGCAATTCAACTCATATATCTAAAGACTTAACATATCCATAATTCGAATCATGCAATTCCTTTCTAAATTCATACTTGAAGAATTTGGCATGCAATTTCATAAAATACATAAGGTCATGATATCTAATCATTGTCAAATTTCTCTTGAAACATGCAATTCAATGAAATAATACTAGAAATCAACTTTAGATCTTGGGCTTTTAAAACCAATGAAGGAATCATAATCAAATCATAATTAAGCAATAAGAAACCATGAATTTAAGCATAGAAACTGATTTCATAAGTTTTCCCCAATTTAGATCAAAACCCTAATTTCACAAGCTCATGATTTAACATAAGAATTGGGGTTTTTAGGCACAAGGGTGAAAGGAACCCATTGTTAAATAACCACATACCTTGGTTGGATACAGCCCACTTGAATTGGAAAGATTTAGGAGGCTTGGACTTGGAGCTTGCGACTTGAAGCTTGGAGAAGAATTTCTCTTTTTGGGAGAAGAGTGAACTAATGAGAAGGAACTTAGGCTAATGAGGGTGAAAACCTTTCTTGAAATAGTCAAAACGACATCATTTAGGAGTTAAAAGAGTGGGTAATAACTAAAATACTCCTGGAAAATATTTAAGAAAAATCTGGAAAATGGTCGGTTTCAGGGACCACGGGTCAGTTCTACGGGTCATCGTTTGGACCATGACCCGTGGTTCCAACTTGTGGTTCTTGGCCAACTAATCAGGCTGCAGAAACACTTCTACGGGTCAACAGGACTGACCCGTAGAATAAATGATGGATCGTCATTTGGAGTCGTGGTTTCTGAGGACCTAGCAGGTCCTTGGTCAAACCACGATTCAGGACTACGGTTCGTCATTTGGACGACGAGTCATAGAGTTGAGTCATCATACCAGAGGGACTGGCCAACCCTCTGATCTGAGTTCCACGAGTGGACAGGATTGACCCGTGGTTTGAACCATGGTCTTTAGAACCAACTAGTGGTTCCAGACCAGAGGCTGAATCAACCGAAGGGAATCACGGTTCCATTCCACGACCCATGATTTAAACCATGGTCCGTGGTTTGGACCCGTCTATCCTGAAACATGAAAAAAAAATTGAGATTTTAACTTAGATAGATGGTTTGATTTCAGGGGTGTTACAATATCTCCCCCTTGGGATCATTCATCCTCGAATGAAGACTAAACAAGGGAAAACTTAAGAGAAAACAGCCCAACCAGCAATAGAACATGGAAACCAAAGAGTAATCATAAAAACTGAACTTTTCAACTTGAAAACATGATAAACTAACTTTTTAAAACATGGATGCATGCTAGAATCATGAGAGGGACTGATGGAATAGGATTGGAGGAACATACTAAGGTAGTAACTATTACCTCAAGCTGGAACAAAATCGTAAGGAAAGAGATGGGGATATTTGGCCTTCATGGCCTCTTCCGCTTCCCAAGTAGCTCCTTCAACAGGTTGATTTCTCCAAAGAACCTTTACCAAAGCAACTTCTTTGTTTCTCAACCTCCGAATCTGATGATCAAAGATCTCTACGGGAACCTTCTCATAGGTGAGACTATCCTTCACACCCAGATCCTCCAAAGGGACAATCAAACTCGGATCACCAACACACTTCTTCAACAAGGAAACATGGAAAATGGGATGAACCTCTTCGAACTCTAATGGCAAATCCAACTCATAAGCAACCTTACCAACCTTCCTCAGAATCCGATAAGGACCTACAAAACGGGGACTAAACTTCTCCTTCTTGCCAAATCTCAATACACCCTTCATGGGTGACATCTTTAGGAAAGCCCAATCATCAACTTCAAATTCCAACTCCCTTCTCCTCACATCCGTATAAGATTCTTGTTGACTCTGAGCGGTCTTTAACCTTTCCCTAATAAGCTTAACCTTCTCCATAGTCTCATGAACCGAATCTGAACCAATCAAGGTTGCCTCACCTACCTCAAACCAACCAATAGGAGACCTACATCTCTGACCATAAAGTACATGATATGGAGCCATCTGGATGCTAGAGTGAAAGTTGTTATTGTAGGCAAACTCGATAAGTGGTAAGTGATCATCCCAATTACATTTGAAATCAATCACACACGCTCTCAATATATCCTCTAAAGTCTAAATAGTACGCTCTGTCTGGCCATCTGTCTGAGGGTGAAAAGTTGTGCTAAGCTTCACCTAGGTACCAAGACCTTTCTGAAACGATCTCCAAAATTGAGATGTAAATTGAGGACCTCTATCAGAAATTATAAACAAGGGAACACCATGCAATCAAACTATCTCCCGGATGTAGAGTCTGGCATAACCGTCTGCTGAATCGGTAGTCTTAACAGCCAAGAAGTTGGATGACTTAGTCATCCGGTCGACAATCACCCAAATGGAATCATGCTTCCTTCGAGTACGAGGTAAGCCAGTAATAAAGTCCAAATTGAATGCTTCCCATTTCCAAGTGGGAAGGTCAATATCATGAATCATGCCACCCGGCCTTTGATGCTCCACCTTTACTTGTTGACAGTTAGGACACTTAGCCACAAACCCGGCTATGTCCCTCTTCATACCATTCCACAAAAAGACTTCCCGTAGATCATGGTACATCTTAGTAGTGCCCGGATGAATGGAATATCTAGAACTGTGAGCCTCAGCCAGAATCTATTGTCTCAACCCATCTACATCTGGCACACATAAGCGACCCTGATAATGAAGCACACCATCTCCTCTTTGGGACAAAACCTCCACCCGCTGCTGATGAACTATACCCTTAAGCTAAAGTAGAATGGGATCATTGTCTCTCTTTGCCTTCACCTCAGCTACCAAAGATGATTCAGCACTATTTTGTACAATCACACCACCTTATATTGAGTCCATAAGGCAAACTCCCAACCGAGCAAGCCTCTTTAACTAATTCCTTCTTCCCATCTTCAACAAAAGTTACACTTCCCATTGACAGTCTACTCAAAGCATCCGCCACTACATTAGCCTTCTCGGATGGTAAAGCACACTCATGTCATAATCCTTAAGAAGCTCAAGCCATCTCCTTTGTCGCAAAATCAATTCCTTTTGAGTGAACACATACTGAAGACTCTTATGATCGGTGAATACGTCCACATGCACCTCATACAAATAATGTCTCCAAATCTTCAAAGCAAAGACCACGGCGGCCAACTCAAGATCATGAGTAGGATAGTTCCTCTCATTAGTCTTAAGTTGACTCGAAGCATAAGAAATCACCTTACCACGCTTCTTCAAACCACAACCCAAACCAATCCTAGAAGCATCACAATACACAACAAAATCATCTAGGCCCTCAGGTAGAGCTAGCACTGGAGTTGTGGTCAATCTAGTCTTCAATTCCTAAAAGTTCTTCTCACAAAAGTTAGACCACTGAAATTTACCTTCTTCTGAGTCAATCGGGTCAAAGGGGAAGCAATGGAAGAAAATCCTTCCACAAACATCCTATAGTAACTAGCCAAACCCAAAAAACTCCTAATATCAGATGGGGAAGTAGGTCTAGGCCAGCTCTTTACTGCCTCTATCTTTTGAGAATCAACCCGAATACCATCTTTAGTCATAATAGGACCCAGAAAAGCAACAAACTGCATCCAGAACTCACACTTGCTGAACTTAGCAAATAACTGTCTATCCTTGAGAGTTTGTAACACAACCCTCAAGTGGTCTGCATGCTCCTACTCACTCTGAGAGTAGATAAGGATACTATCAATGAAAAGAATCACAAACATATCCAAATACTGCTTGAACACATGGTTCTTCAAATCCATAAAAGCTTCAGGAGCATTTGTTAGACCAAAAGACATCAAAACAAATTCATAATGACCATACCGAGTTCTAAAGGCTGTCTTTGGAATATCACACTCTCTAATATGAAGCTGGTGATAACCGGATCTAAGGTCGATCTTGGAGAAGAAACTAGCACCCTGAAGTTGATCGAACAAGTCATCAATCCTAGGAATGGGATATTTATTCTTGATTGTGACCTTGTTCAACTGACAGTAGTCAATACACATTCTAAGAGAACCATCTTTCTTCCTAACAAATAATACTGGGGCACCTCATGGAGAAATGCTAGGCCTGATGAAGCCCTTATCCAGAAGATCCTTCAACTGATCTTTTAACTCTTTGAGTTCCGTGGGAGCCATTCTATAGGCATCAATGGAGAGAGGATTTGTATCTGGGAGAAGATATATCCTAAAGTCTATCTCCCGCTCGGGAGGGACTCCGAGCAAATCCTCGAGAACACTTCTGGAAACTCATTTACAACAGGGACAGACTGAAGGGATGGGGTTTCGGACTCTGTGTCCATAACCTGCACTATGTGATAAACATACCCTTTTGAAATCATATTCCTAGCCTTAATATAAGATATGAAACGACCTTTCAAGGAAGGGGGACTACCTTATCATTCTAAAACGAGTTAATTTGGAAATTTGAAACTGACAACCGGAGTACGACAATCAACAGAAGCATAACATGCATACAACCAATCTATACCAAGAATGACATCAAAATCTGTCATCTCCAACTCTACTAGATCCACTAAAGTGACCCTATGAAGGACTGAGATAGGGCAATTTCAGTAGATTCTTTTAGCTAAGACTGACTCACCAACAGGAGTAGAAACACAAAAGGGTTCTAAAATCAATTCAGGATATACTTCAAATTTGCATGCTATATAAGAGGTCACAAAAGATAAGGAGGCACCGGGGTCCAACAAAGCATACACATCGAAAGATAAGACTTACAATATACCAGTACAACATCTGGAGAACTCTCCTGATCCTGATGGGAGGACATAGCATAAAGACGATTCTGGCGCTAACCACCAGAACTAGAAGTTGTGCCCTGCTGGGCTGGTCGACCTCCTGGGGCTGCTGGAGCAGACTGAGCCCTACTACCACCCTACCCCTTCTTAGCTGAAGGGCAATCTCAAATCCTGTGACCAACCTGACCACATCCATAGCAACCCTGTCTACCGGCTAGACACTCGCCGGGATAATTCTTTCCACACTTGGTACAAACAAGGAAAGAAGGCCCCTTTGCACCACCACCCTGAGCATAAAAGCCTGCACCTCTACTGGACTAATCATGGTGAGGCCTGGAGGCCTGAAATGGAGTACTGGAAGAAGAATGCACAGGCCCTGACGATCTCTTCTAAAAGGAAGAGTGATGTCTGCCTCCGGACTTCTTATGGCTAAATCCCAAACCCTCAGATCTATCTCGTTTGTTCTCCCATGCCATCTCCCTAAGCTTGTCACCCTCAATCTGATGGGCATGAGTCATGAGTAGGGAAATATTCATATCGCTCATCAACAAGGCGACCTACATTATTTCTTCACCATATCAGAAACCCCATATATGAACTTTATCATTTGATCATGCGGGTCCGCTACCATGGAGGGAGAATATCTATACAACTGAGTGAACTATAGACTATACTCTTGAACTGACATCAACCCCTGTCTCAAGTTCACAAATTCCTCCACCTTTGCTTGCCTCAACTCTCGAGAAAAGAACCTATCAAGGAAGGCCCTCTCAAAACACTCCCAAGCCGTGGGGACCGCGTCCCTCACCCTAGCCTCTTTTTATTGCGTGAACCAAATATGAGCTACATCATTGAGTTGATAGGATGCAAGCTCAATACAATCAACCCCAACCACTTGCATAACTTCAAAGATCTTTTTCACTTCATCAATAAAGTTGAGCGGGTCCTTACTCACTTTCAAACCCCAAAATTCGGGTAGGTTCATCTGGACGAAGTCACGAACTCGGGCCGCTACCCCACCTTGAGAGTGGACTGGGGCAGGAGCCTGTTGATTTGCCTGAGTGGCCAAAGTCTGGGCTAGCAAATGGATGGCATTTCTGAACTCCTCATTCATGAAATCAGGGACCGGAACGGGAGTAACAGTATTCCGAGTGGCTCGGGGAGGCATAGCACGTCAAGGAGGCATAATCTGAAATGTACATGATAAGGATTAGAGGAACATAAGATTTAAGCTCTATCGCACGAGGTGATCATGAAAGAAGTGTAGTTTTCAAAGACACCTCATAGCTTCCCTCTCATATGTATGGCATACTTCACACACATCAAAGAGACTCTACTTGATGCGGCTTTCAGACATCCTAGGACTCTTGAACCTGAGGATCTAACACCAAGTTTGTCACACCCCGAGGTTACCCCCTAGACGTAAAATGGGACTTGGGACCACAACTTCCCCAAGCTAACTCTTTGTCATAGCATTCTCAATCATAACAAAATATAAGCGGAAGCATAATAGATAAAGTTGAAATAGCATAAATGGATAATCAAGTCAAATAGGAATACAAGATGCATAAGAAGACTCAAATATTGTCTATGTCTGAAAAGCCTCGACTTATGACATAGAGAGTTGCTAGGACAAAACTATAGTTAACTCGAATTACAGAAATAAAAAGCTAACACAAGATAATAACATGACTAGTCCTTAACCTAAGAGGACTCACCAACAGCTGACATATAGAGTGGTCTGGAAGCTCTAGCCACGTGCTTGGGAAGGGACTCCTAAATATGCATCATCAAAGGATGCAGCGCAAGATATGCATCAGTACTATAGGATTTATCGAGTATATGAGCGATGCATGAATATGATAAATGGTTTAAAACATGCTAAGTATGCTTTAACAATTGAAATCATACTTTAAAAGTAAAAGTGGATGCAAATGACTCTATAAAATACCATAAGCTGAAAACATGATCATAAACAAGAGTCTGAAATCTGAATAAGAGTCAAGTACATTTTTTAAAGCATAAACTCTTTCTGTGGGAGGTTCTCTAACCGACATAGACCATGTGAGCTACATGAAATCTGATGTATACGCCCCATCGAGAGGACCCAATATACCTTGCCAAGGTATAAAGGCATGACTATGGCGTGATCACTAAAATTGATGCCCAAGAGAGGGGACTTGTAAATCTACGGGGGCACATAGTTCTGGGACAAAGGGTACTCTCACTCACTCAAACTCGGTGCTAAATACCACTGCCAAAACATACTTATAGTTCATATAATACTGGGCATATCTGATGCCAAAACTGATCATAACTGGTGACATATCTAATGTCAAAACTGTTGAAAGGCAATAAGACATATTTGAATGCCATGAAATTCAACTCATACATCTAAATACTTAACAGAGCCATAATTCAAATCATGCATTCCCTTTCTAAATTCATACTTGAAAATTTTGGCATGCAATTTCATAAAATACATAAGGTAATGATATCTAATCATGTCAAATTTCTCTTGAAACATGCAATTCAATGGAATCATACTAGAAACCAACTTTAGAGCTTGGGATTTTAAAACCAATAAAGTAATCATAATCAAATCATAATTAAGCAATAATAATCCATGAATTTAAGCATAGAAACTGATTTCATAAGTTTTCCCCAATTTAGATCAAAACTCTAATTTCACAAGCTCGTGATTTAACATAAGAATTGGGGGTTTTGGGCACAAGGGTGAAAGGAACCCATTGTTGAATACCCACATACCTTAGTTGAAGACAACCCACTTGAATTGGAAAGACTTAGGAGGCTTGAACTTTGAGCTTGAGACTTGAAGCTTGGAGAAGAATTTCCCTTTTAGGAGAAGAGTGAAGTAACGAGTCAGGACTACGGTTAGTCATTTTGACGATGAGTTGTAGAGTTGAGTTATCATATCAGAGGGACTTGCCAACCCTCTGATCGGAGTTCCACGAGTGGACAGGACAGACCTGTTGTTTGAACCATGGTCCATAGAACCAACTCGTGGTTCTATACCAGAGACTGAATCAATCGAAGGGAATCACGGTTCCATTCCATGACCCGTGGTTTAAATCATAGTCTATGGTTTGGACCCATCCTTCCTAAAAAATGAAAAAAATTCTGAGATTTTAACTTAGATAGCTGGTTTGATTTTCGGGGTGTTACATCATGGTTCTCAGACCAGAGTCTAAACCTGGCAAGCTCAACCTACGGATCTATTCCATGACCCGTGGTTCAGACCATGGTCCGTGGCTTAGACCCGTCATTCCTGGAAACATGGAATTTTTCAGAGTTTCAAACGTAGAAAGCTGGTTTGATTTTCGGGGTGTTACATATGCATTGGGCTATGTGTTTTGCTCAAACCCTTGGGTGCATCACACCTCCTCCGCATCTCATAACAGAAAGTTTGGCCAAGTTTGGGCATGAAACCATTTGGTGTGAGGCGACATGCGGTCTTCACAAGGGCTTGTGCAAACCGCACATCACAGTGCACCGAGGTAAGTTTTAAAAATTGTTTAACTTGTCCCTTGACCGACCCAACCCAGAGACGGACCCGGTGATTTTTCTTCTTTTTTTCTCTTTTTAACCTGCCACCTCTTTCTTCTTTCTTTCACTTTCTCACAAAACCTCTACAAACTTCTCTCAAAATTCCCTCAAACTCTCCCAAATTTTCTCCTCTCTCAACCCAAATCCCTCCGTTGTTGCAACATTGTCTGTCACTGCTATCTCTCTGGGTTGGAATTGTTGGGTCTACATTGTAGCTCATCAAAAAGCTTTAATTTTTGCCTCTCATATTTTAATCTTCACTTGTGGTAAGTTCCCCGATGTTAAATGCTTGTTTTTATGATGATTGGGAACTCACATTGTAAGCATGCTCATTATTTTTGCCCCGTTGAATTTGGGCGAGATCCTAAAATTTTGGGTCCCCAATTTTTGTTTGTATTGTTGTTTTGCTTAGGATTAACTTTGTAGAACTTGTAGATATAATGATGCATATTATTTGTGGTAATATTTAGCCTTAAAAATATTGGGTGAAGTCTGAGTAACCCACTTGTGTTGGTGCATGATTTAGCCCTATGATAGATTGGGTGATGTCATTCTTAATGGCAAATTGTCATCTTCATGAGATTTTGGTTGGAAATTGATTATTGGGGCTAAAATTGTTGCTACTATTATACCCATGTTCTATGTTGAATTTTCTAATTGGGTGTATGATCTTGGTTTGGGGGTAGGAATTGCTGTTGAAAGAATGTGCCTACTGGTTTGCAATTGAAGGCTTGATGTTCCCAATGATAGATGGGGTAACATCCTTCTTAAGGAAAATAGTTAAGCTCTTCTTTTGTCTTGAATGTGTTAATGGATTCTGGGGAAATCTTAGTACCTGGATAATTTAGTGATGTCTTTTGCATGTTTAGCCCTCTTGTTAACTATTGGTATGGTACTTAATACCATTGCATTCCACAAGCATTGTTTGTGAATTACATGCTTAATACAAAAGAAGGCATGGAATTCAAAATTCCTTGTGTTTTATAGTGTGTTTCACATGCGGAGCGCAAACCTCTATGTGCGAAATACACAAGGCACTGCACACCCCATAAAAGGCTTCAAGTTCACTGGAATGTGAGGCAAAGTTCCATGCGACATGCACTTTGGCTGGTGCAATTCGCACAGTCCTTCGCACCCCAGAGCAGAAACCATCTCAGGTTTCTGGTAGCTCATCCGAAGGCACATGCGACGCTCATAATGCCTGGTGCAGTTTGCACGTGGTTCGCATGAGCCACCTATTACCTATTTTGTTTTCTTCTTTAGTGCATTCTATTTATTTTTACTAACTTCTTGTTGCATTTCTGTCTTTCATTTGATGCAAGCACATGGTGAGTACAAACATAGTGCCTACCACTAACATCCATTTGTAGGATCATAGCTCGTAGCAAGCATCATCGGAACAGCCTTGCTACGAATCAAGCTTCAACATCCAAAAATTTAGGTCTCCTTGTGCAAGAGGAGGGGCCTTTTGAGTTAGAAATCCAGTTCGGCCTCGAGGGAATGGAGACCTACTATCTTAAGTTTCGGGAGAAGTGACCATTCTTGTAAGAGAAAGGGTTTGATGTGGAAGCCTTTGAAGCTGATTTCCCAGACATACCCAAACAGTTTCAGTTAAGGGCTTGGGACCTCCTTGCTAAGACTCCTGCTCCTTATTGCCCGGAGTTGGTGCAGGAGTTTTATGCCTAATATCGGGCTACGCAAGACATTTTAAAGCATAAGAGCCCAACAAGAAAGCTCCCGTGCCTTGATTTCGTTTGGGTGAGGAGCAAGGAAATTGATATTACACTAGCGGCCATCCATTTTTCCATATGGCATGATGAACAAATTCCAAAGTCAAAGTATTTGGAGTGTGTGGCTACAAAATAAAATGAATACGAGTGGGTTGCGGGTATCATCACTGAAAAAACTCCTCTTTGGGTCATCTCAAAAGGACACACCTATCGATCAGATCTCAAGTTTGAATCTCAGATGTGGTTAGATTTTGTGTGCACATGACTCATCCCCACTGGTCACAAACTAAGGTGACTATAGAGGTGGACATTCTCATTACTTATGTCATGTCTAGCCTCCGATTAAATGATGGGGAGATCATCGCCGAACAAATCAAGCGGAGAGCTAGACATGAGACCACATCCATGTCTTTTCCTGTTCTCATTAGCCTTATGTGTTTCCAAGCAAACTGCCCTTGGCTTCGTTCATTGGACAAAATTAGCCAAGCTACTAGAATGGTTCAATTTAACACAAGGTGTGACAAAGATGCTCTGCATAACAAGAAAAGAAACTTGACTTGCACTACAAGTGCCATGGGAGGCGATACTGATGCTAAAACCGTTGCTCATAATCGTGTGGACTTACCATCCCCATCTCAAGAAGCGTCCAACACCACCATATGGCTTCTCAAGCCACATACTAAAGGTAACTTGTTTAAACTTGCTCACCTTGTTCACCACAATGAGGAGCGTCTGCACAAGGTAGCTAAGGACATTCCAAACTTGATTCAATCTGCCACCAAATCAGCATTGAAGTCGATAGTGTTGAGCATAAGTAAACTTTGTGCTAGGGTGGATACTATGGAAGTGGATGTTAATGAGCTTAGGCAGGTGATACCACATGTTGGGCCAAATATCTCTAAATGGGATCTTAATCAATCGGCCCTGACTTTCATGTCCTATCCAAGGAATGCCAGCCCTCCTGATGATTGGTGCACGGGTTGGAATCCGAATAATGAAGAAAGGACATTTTAGATTCACGAAGAGATTGAACTGTTCAGGAAGGACCCCGATGCTTCAGGTGTATGGTGCCAAAGAAAAGTCACAAGCTTAAAGGGGTTCACTAGGATCAATGTAAAGGGAAGTCAATTTGGGTGAAGTGGTTATTCAAAAAGAGCCTAAGGTCATTTTCCAAGCTCCATGACATCTAGGATTTTTCCTTGAATCACATTCAAGGCAAGTTCTAGACAACACATGCACACAAGAATTTAGTATAGCTTTACCACACAAGGCATCACAACACAAGAATTATCACAATGAGTCTCAAAATCAATTGGGACAAATGACTTTTGATAAGCTATTTCGAGTACTTTTACACACTCGTTTGTGAATCAATCAAGCCAAATATGGAGTGTGCAAGTCATGATAAGAGAACGCTTAACTGAAAATCATTTTTCCTCTTTCCTTCAATTTTCAAAAACCACTTGCCAAGAAAAAATTTCGATGGGCCCATTTTGAGACAAGCAAAACACGAAGTCAAATTTAAACTAAAACTTGGCATTTTTCCTTAAGAAAGTCACCTCTCAGTCTATCATAGGTAAACACCAACCCGGTTCAACACAAAAATAAACAAAAGAAATAAAAATAAAAGAAATTAATATGCTCCTTCAAAAAGAACCGTGGTATGAATAAAACTCTTGGAGTTTATTACTAATATACTATTAACAAGGCGACTAAGAATTTAAGCAATTTAAGTACCCCCAAACATAAACAGAACATTGTCCTCAATTACACACAAATTAAGGAGACAAGATTACTCCATGGCGTGCAATTCGCGGAAGGGAGTGTGCGAAATGCCTTAGCTGTTGCATGTAGGGCCGAAACTCCTGATTAGTTTCCATTGTTCTAGTTGGGAATACAAAATGGTGTGCGACGCACATAATGGATGATGTGGACTTCATGCCAATCGCATATCAGGCTCCCATAACTTATCAATCATGTCCAGTTCTCTACCTCCACTATGTGAACTGTGGTGCAACATGCATACTATGATGTGCGATCACATGGCCCGGCATAAGTGGTCTCGACTGTTGGAAGGTGAATCTGTTGTGAAAGGCGCTGGTGTGTGCGAAGTGCACTTTTTGAGGTGCGTTTTTCCTGTTCTACGCCTGAAGTGGCTTGATGCCCAATAATCATTCCAACTCCCTTGGCTTGTTTCCTACCTACAAACTTCAGCAAAAACAACACACACAATAACACAAAAATAAAGATACGTAAAAGTAAAGATAGATGCTTGGGTTTCCTCAAAAGAAGAACTTCGTTTACCATCACTGCTCGATGATGGTACCTCTAACTTATAGTTCATCGAGGTAAATCACTTCTAAGAATGTGAATTCTTTTGGTATGACCAAATATTTCTTGACTCATTGCCCATTGACTTTAAATGTTGAGTCATTTTCAGCCTCCAACTCAATTTCTCCATTTGCAAAGACTTGAGATACCTTGAAGGGACCAGACCATTTTGACTTGAGTTTACTCAAAAAAAGTTAGAGTCTAAAGTTGAACAAGAGCACCCAATCTCCGAGGGAGAATTCTCTCTTTAGAATTTGCTGATCATGGTAATGTTTCATTTGGGGTTTGTAGAGCGAGGCATTTTCATAGGCTCGCATCCAGAACTCATCTATCGCATTGAGGTCCTCAACTCTAGCATGAGTAGCTTTTTCCCAGTCCAAGTTCAACTTTTTCAAAGCCCGCATGGCTTTATGCTATAATTCCACCGGAAGGTGGCCAGCTTTTCTGAAGACCATATGGTATGGAGACATGTCAATCGTAGTTTTGTATGTTGTCCTATAAGCCCACAATGCATCATCCAATTTCTGGGACTAATCCGTTCTATTGGCATTTACCTTTTCTGTAAGAATTGACTTGATCTCCCTATTAAACTTCAACTTGTCCACTTGTTTGTAGGTTGTAGGGGGTGGAACTTTATGCTTGACTTCGTATTTCTCAAGTAGAGAACTAAGCAATTGATTGCAAAAGTGGGATCCTCCATCACTAATGATGGCACGAGGTATGCCAAACCGAGAGAATATGTGCTTTTTGAGAAACATTGTGACACTTTTCCTCTCATTGTTTGGCAAAGCCACCATTTCTACCAATTTGGAAACATAGTCTATAGCCACGAGAATGAAAGTACTCCCACAAGAGCTTACAAATGTCCCCATGAAGTCGATACCCCATACATCTAATAATTCAACCTCAAGGATTGGTGTCAATGGGAGTTCATGGCGATGAGACACACCCCCTTTGTGTTGACATTGGTCACATTACTTCACTAGATCATGTGCATCTTGTAAAAGTGTTGGCTCATAGAATCCGCTTTGCAACACTTTCGAAGTTGTTTGCATACCACCATGGTGACCACCGATGGGTGAAGAATGGAAAGCTTCTAAAATAGGCATCATCTCGATTTCAGGAATGCACCTTCGGATCATACCATCAGCGCAAATCTGAAAGAGTTAAGCTTCACCCCAATAGAACTTTTGAACATCATGAAGGAATTTCTTTTTCTCATGGGACATTAAGCCTTCCAGCATTAGATCACTTGCTAAGAAGTTATCAAAGTCACCAAACCAAGGTATTAGATTGTGCGAGGCTACCAAAATGTGTTCCTTGGGGAATGCATCATTGATCTCAAGTTCCCTCATAGGCCTCCCCTCTTTTTCTAATCTTGAAAAATGATCAACTACTTGATTTTCACATCCTCTCCAATCTTTTACTTCAAAATCAAATTCTTAGAGCAGTAGGACCCACCTGATAAATTGTAGTTTGGCATATTTCTTGGTCATCAAGTACCTAATCGACGCATGATTCATATGCACAACGACTTTGGTCCCCAAAAGATATGCCCAAAACTTTTCAAAGGCAAAAACCACAGCCAATAACTCTTGTTCCATTCCGGTGTAATTTGTTTGGGTTTCATTCAATGTTTTGCTGGCATAGTAGATCAGGTGAGAAATCTTCTCTTTTTATTGACCAAGTACATCCCCCAAAGCCACATCACTGGCGTCGCACATAAGCACAAATGGTTTTCACCAATCTGGTGCAATAATGATGGGGGCTGATGTTAATTTCTCTTTCAATGTGAGAAAGACCGTTATGAAACTACTATCAAAGTTGAATTTGGCTTCTTTTTCAAGCAATTTATACAAGGAATAAGCCACCTTCAAAAAATCCTTGATGAAGCGCCTATAAAACTCGGCATGTCCTAAGAAACTCCATATCCCTTTTACAGCCTTCGGAGTAGGTAGCTTAGAGATGACCTCGATTTTGCTTGGTCAACTTCAAGGCCTTTTTCATATATTTTGTATCCCAACACTATCCCCTCTTTTATTATAAAATGACACTTCTCCCAGTTTAGCACCAAGTTCATTTCCTCACACCATTTGAGTACCTCCTCCAAATGCTCTAAGCAATCATAAAAATCGTCCCCAACAACCGAGAAGTCATCATAAATATCTCCACCGTATCTTCAACCATGTCTAAAAAGATAGACATCATGCATCTTTGGAATGTGGTTGGAGCATTGTACAATCCAAATGGCATTCTTTTAAATGCAAAAGTCCCATAGGGACAGGTGAAGGTTGTTTTCTCCTGGTCTTCTGGGGCAATAGAAATCTGGTTGTAACTGGAATATCCATCAAGGAGATAGTAGAAACCACAGCCCACCAACCTATCGAGCATCTGATCCATGAAAGGGAGAGGAAAATGATCTTTTTTGGTCCATGAGTTTAACTTCTGGTAGTCCATACACACCCTTCATCTGGTCAAGGGTCTTAAGGCTATCATCTCATCCTTTTCATTAGGTACGATAGTAATCCCACCCATTTTTGGCACACATTAAACTGGGTTGACCCAAGTACAGTCAGATATTGGGAAGATTACCCCAGCATCTAACCACTTGATGATCTCTTTTTTAACCACCTCTTGCATAGAAGGATTTAGCCTTCTTTGATGTTCAATCGATGGTGTGCATTCTTCTTGAAGACTGATCTTATGTGTGCATATTCCCGAGGGTATACCAATTATGTTGGCAATAGTCCAACGAGGGGCCCAAATATGCCTCATCAAAACTTTTAGTAATGCTTCCACTTGTTTTTCACTTAACTTTCTAGAGATGATCACCTGCAATGTCTCATTTGCGCCCAAATAGGCATACATCAAATACAATGGCAAAGGTATCAGCTCTAATACTGGGGGTTTGACTATATAAGGTTCAGAAGGAGGAGTTTATTGGTTTTTCAAATCAAGGTCAAGCTTCTTCAGAGAGTGGGAGTACAATCCCATTCCCACTAAAGCACAAAATACTTCATCGTACTCTTCCATTCCCTCACAATAATAGTTTAATATAATGGCTTCCAATGCTTCATCTACAAACCCTTCTTTCACATGTAATTCACTGCTCTCCTCAATTTTATTAATTGCAAATGCCATCTGGATGTCATTTGGATATTTCATGGACCGACACACATCGAAGGTTGCTTCTTCCTCAGTCACGGAAAATTTAAATGGGAAAATTATGCAAAATGGCCACTGGGAAACTTATTTACAAAAAAAATAGCTAAGCTTTACTTTACACCATAAATGGCAATTTGCCCTTGTTTTCTTCTTCTTCTTCTTTGTTGCTTCTTCTTCTTCGCTGCTTCTTCTTCCTCGTTGCTTCTTTCTTCTTCTTCTTTTGCATAATTAATTAAGTGAGGTTCCAACAACTGCACACTACATCTCTCACCACACCATCACTGGGGATTCTGACAAACACCCTAGCTTTTCTTCCTCTATGACACTTATCTGTGCCATTTTGCCAGCCTACACACATTGTTTTCATTGCTATCAGCATGTTGTCAACACCATTCCCAAGATTGACATACTACCTTCTCACATGGATCCATATGGTCTTATCCCTTTTCTCACATGGATTAATTTTCCTCCTTTTTTGTTTAATCAACAAGAAACCCCACACAATAGCAGCAAACATAATGTGAATCAACTTCAAAGAACATAAAGAAACCACAAAAACTAATTTGACGGGAAAATGAAAAGGTAAAGCAACAAAATTGTACCATAGTCGCTAAAACTGGTAACTAGTGAACGTTGTGGTTTGATTTGAGGATCAGGAAGCTTGATTTCACCATTATCAAGGGGTTTATCAATTATCTTTGATGGGTGATGGACTAACAAGCTTGCCAATTTTAGATGCAAAAACAAGACAGATCTTCATTGCTGATTTTGGGTCTTTATGCACTGAAGCACACGAACCCATTGCTAACAGAAAATAATCCAAGGAGAAAATGCAGTAAAAGGGGCATTTACGCTTGGATAAAGAATGGACAATTTGTTGAAATCCCCTCACATCAGTCACTCTCCTTAACCTTGGCGCTCACTTCTTTCAAGTTTCCTCTTTTCTCAATTCTCGTGTCTATTAAACAAAAATAAAACTCACACTGCTCCATTCCTTCTATACTCCATTTATACAATATTGATATATATTTATACACTATTTATATAATTTTGTTATATTACATAACTTATATGCAATATCAATACACGTTTATACACCATTTATATAATATTGATTCATGTTTGTGTACTATTTATATAATATCGACACACATTTATACATAATTTATACAATTTTGATTTATTATATAATTTTTATATAATATCGATACACGTTTATATACTATTTATATAATTTTAATATATTATATAACTTTTATAGACTATCGATACATTACATATACATGTGGCTATTTTTTTGTAATTTTTTTTATGGCTAGTTCATTTTTGGGATTTTGTTTTTTGTATAAAAAACTTGGCTATATTTATTGTCAACTAATTACTTTATTATACATATTTGAAATTATCCTCTAAAATCTCCCAATTTCATTTCATTCAATGTGCGCCCCATTTTTAGACTTGGTTGCCCCCAAATAATTGGTATTTCAAAGCCCCCAGTGCAATCAAGTATAAAAAAATCTATAGGGTAGACAAGATGACCCACTTTCACCAAATTATCATACCCAATTCCCACGAGACATTTCATCGACCGGTCTACCATGAGTAATTTCATTTCTGTAAGGATGGGCTGGCTAAGTTCCAACCGTCTAAAGGTGGTGAGCGACATCAAGTTCACACTCGCATTTTTATCACACACAAATCTTGTTGACCTATGCACCCCATTCGCATCACAAAAGGTGAAAACACCGAAAGTTACCTCATCAATAACGAATTTGCCCGATAATATCACACTACTTTAGGGAGATATATGAACGACCTCACAATATCTGAAGATGTCTGTAGTGCACATATCCTTCATAAACGTGGCATACTCGGGCATCTTGTTGAAGGCATCACTTGATGGAATGTTGACGATGATTTTTCTCAACATGGATGCAAATTCTTTCGGTTGCTCATTTTCTTTTCCTTGCGATAATCATTGAGGGAAAGGAGGTGGGCACTTAGGAAAGGGTTTGCAAACCTTGGGCACCTTGTTCTAATGAATTAGAGCTTTGGATGAATCGTTACCCCAAGTCCTCTTGTTTCTAGGCTTACTCCTACTTGGATCTGTAATCTCTATGGGGTTGGTTTGGTCTTTTATCTCATCAACTCCCTTATCTCTCTTCATTTGCTTTGATTCAAATTGAGAGGTGAGCCATAGCATTTTGTGTTTAAGCTGTTTGATGGCGACAGAGTGTGAGTGTACAGTTTGAGCCACACTCCCAAGATCATATCTCGACTCTCTGACGCCTTCGTTGGTGGACTCCACCTTCTCTACCACTTTCACAAACATGTTTTCGACTCTAGAACATTCATTCTCTATGTTCCAACCTTGATTCATACGGTCTTGTCTCTCCAAAATTGGGCTTGCTTTTTTGAGACTTTCATTGGAACCTATCTCATGCTTCTCAGCCACTGCTTCTTCACTAATTTCACTAGGACAATCCACATCTTTTACTAATTTCATGGTCCCAACAACACCAATGGTATTAACAGTCTCAATCATGTGGCTTTCCATGCTTATGGTCATGAAATCAAGAAGTGTTTTAGCGAGTGATATCTCTATATCCCTTCGTGCACCATTCCTCCTCCATTCATCAATTATTTTAGTGGATGTCGCACCCATTGCTCCCTCGGCTCCCCATATATTTAACTTACTATTTACTATAGTCACCATATCAAGTACATATGGGCCGAGTAAGAAGTATTTGGCAGTGGCGTTTAAGGGATTTATGTATGTGACCTGTTCGAACAGTCAAAATAACAAAACAAAGTAAAAATGAACAAAAACTCAACAAAGTGATATCAAATGACAATCTAATGGCTACTCAAAAACCATTCCCCGGCAATGGTGCCATTTTTGATAATGCTTAAAAACATTCTCCAATAGGAAGTGGTAGCAATCGTTAGAGAAAAATAAAATTTATATTCCCGATGGGTGTCGGAGTCGACCCCACAGAGAATAGTTATGATGAGTCTCTAAAAACCTGTCGTATGTCAATCACTAAGAGAGTAATTATTCAAATAACTAGAAATAAAAATTGGAAGGAGTAAGGAATTGGGAAAATTATCAGAATCGCAATTCGAACAAGAAAACAAAGTAAACAAGGGATTTGTAATCAAATGAGAGGACGACTATGGGTATGTTTCTGATGGGATTCGAACGTGGGTTAGGGTACTTGCTTAATTATGAAAATTCTACATAAATGATATGGGTAGCATTGGTTTTAGTCATGAATGTCAATCTTTCAATATTCCAAACATTTATCCAATGGTTTTTATTCAAGCACCATGGGTTCAACTTAAACCAACCAATTCAAGTTTGGAGAAGTCATACTATTTCTAGCTTAGAGTCTTAAGTGGAGGTTTTCTGGCGATTAAGCTATTTTTAGCCTCAATCTTTATGGAAAACCCAAGTTCCCACTATCGAATTCTCAACCAAATCATGAACTCCTCTTTCAAGCAAGAACACAACCAAGTATCAAGTACACTTACTATCTTCCTTGGGAAACTCTCTCTATGAAAAACTATTCAATAGTATGTCAAAAACTATCAGGTACAATGCCCAATTCGGGTTTTAGAAGCTTCCCAAAATGTCATTTGAAAGTTGACAAAAATTTCCCTCGGGTGTGGTGCAACGCGACGTACGACATGACGTGCTTCGCACCATGTATTATGCGCATCGCACGGCTCCAAATCTCAAAGTAATGACTTTATCTTATGTCGGGTGTCATGCAAAGGGAGGTGTGGGCCGCATCATCCATTGTGTGCATCGTACAGCGGCCGCACCTCTTGGCAGATTCTTGTTCTCTTTTGATCACCTTCACACTTCAACTCTCTTTGAGCTCTTTTGGGTTTAATTCCTTGTTTTCTACTTTTGACCATGAGTACCTACAAATGCATCAATAAAGGCAATAAGCACCTCTAAATCTTATCAAAATATGGCAATAATTCATGAATAAAGGATCAATAAGTTGGTAGATTACCAACTTATCAACTCTCCCGAAGGAGGTGGTAACAATCACCAAGCAAAATAATAAGTAACCCAACAAATGTTAGGGTTGAATCCATGGAGAATGGGACAATGATTGGCCACTAAACATCGAATATCAATTCACTAGAGTAAGCAATTGTCCAAACAAACAAAGTAAAAATAGGGAAAAAGGTTTGGGAAATTAAAATTCAAACTATAACAACTTAACAAAGTAAACACAAGAGTTTTCAATCAAGAGAGGATGCCTAGGGGTGTGCTTTTGATGCGGTCATACAATGGGATAGGTGTTGATTATTCAAGCAAACTTTCAATTAATAGCATAGGTAGATTGGTTTAAGCTATACTTAGTAGTTTTTCAAACTACCAAATATATTTACTTTAATCTTATTTCAAGCCCCATAGTTTTAATATCAAACCAACCAATTAATTCTTAGGTGAATCAAACTATCTCTAGATTTGATTCTTAGATGCGATTTCCTATAATCAAGCTATTTCTAGTCGCAATTTGTGGTGGAAATCTCAAATCTCCACCATTGAATTCTTATCCAATTGAAGAACTCCTCTTCCAAGCAAGAACACAATTAGTAAATTAAATCAATATTTGAAACCATCAATTTTATAATTAAAACATGAAGAATTCAATAGACCCATATTCAATAATCAATTATAAGCATAAATAATCAACACCCATTCTCAAATTCAAACACCCATCATACACACACCCCTAGAATTGAGCTTAGCTACTGTAAAGGAGTAAGAGAAAATACCAAATGGGTTTTCCAAAATTCCATTTATTATGCAAGCTAAATTCAAATTTCAAGCTCCAAATTATCTACAATGGTGTTTTTTACTAGAGAAGAAGTAGAGAAAAATTGTACTCTCTCAACTATCTTTCTTGGGAAAGTAAAAACTTCTCAATAATATTGGTACAGATCAGAAAAAGGTTTTAGAACCTTTCCAAATGCATCATACATAATTTGGACAAAATTTCCCTTTGGGGCATGTGCAAAATAAGGGGTGAAGTCACTTGTGGCTGCCCCTTGGGACTTGCAGCTCACAGGTGCCCAATTACCAGGTGATGATATCCAAGTGATGTGTGATGTCCGATGTGAAGGAAAGGGCAATCGCCCTTTGTGTTGTGCGGCCCGCATGTAGCTGACTGCTCAAGCAGTGTGTGATCTCTCATATGCGTTGACACCTAAAAACACAGATGTTCTCTTGTTGCTCGCATGTCACTTTTCCCCTCTTAATAAATTCTTTCCCTTCTAATTATCTTCATACTTTAACTTCTATTTTAAGCTCTTTTGGGTTCAAATCTTTTTCTTTCTTCATTTAACTAAGAGTACCTGCATTTACGATAATAAAGGCAATAAGTACCTCTAATTCTCATCAAAACATAACAATAATTTATGAATAAAGGCTCAATAAATTTGTAAATTATCAACTTATCAGAGACTAATATAGAATATGACTTCCATGTGGGCATCTCTCCTTGTAAATAAATATACTAGATGTACCTTCCTCAACAATATTGTTAAATATCTAAATACAACTAGTACTACTTGAAGGAATATTATGCATGGCTGAGATATTTGTAAGGAATACATATTCTAGGAAATAATGGATGGGAAAAACATCATGAATTTAGGGTGACAAATGTATTCCCCATAGTGAGCCTCTCTACAAAATCCTAGAAGGACCACATAAGAAAGACGACCCTAACTCTATTGTTAACGATATCATTTTTAATTGTTCTTGGTCGCTGAGTAACATTGGTTTTGGTATCCCTAAAGAGATATAAACCAAGATTAAGGCTATCCCCACTCCGTGTAACTCAGTATCAGTAGATACAATCAGGGTGGATGCAATGAACTTAGATCAATTCAATGTAAGAGAATTGGGAATTTTATTGATAATTGGGGAAAATATGGATCAATTACATGTATTGTACTTAAACTACTACAATTAACTAAGCTAGAACAATCTCAAATGGAATAAGATTCGAATCAATCTATAATGGAAGAATTACCTGCAATTAATAGGGAACTAGGGATGGGAATAGAGCAGAAAGTAAGAGAGGGAAGATAGAGGATATTTTAAGAGAGAGAGTTATGATTTTTACCAAAATGTTAGTTGCCTAATCCACCTTAGATGGAACTTCATATAATAGCTCTTTTAACCGCTAAGCTAACTAGGGTCATCGGATCTTGCCAGCTATAATTAATCTCTGTCGTTCAATCTAAATGACCACGTTCCTCCCACGTACAATTACTTGGCAGAATTTCCTCCACATGGAATTCACTACTAATTATCTTCTTTTTATTTTAAGTACACCGCCTCAATAGATACTTTCCCATTTTTTTCATTTCAAATCCCTAGTCTTGTCTTCTTTTTATTCGTTACACTACCGCTCTGATCAAATTAACCTTGTCTTTAAGGTCATTTTGAGCAATGAAATCTGGGAACTGACTCTTCACATACCCCAAGTCTTCTTAAGTAGATTCATCTGGTCCTAAGTTTGACCACTAGACCAGGATCTTGATGATGGCAGTGTTATTAAGATGATCAATATGGCATTGAAGGATGGCAGCAGGCTGAGCAAGGACATGCCCATCGGTGTCATGAGCAGGAGGTTATTGTTGAGTTATGATAGCAGGACCAATATGCTTCTTCTGCTGGGATATATGAAACACCTGGTGGATGTGAGACCCCAGTAGCAATTCTAGCTAGTAAGCCACAGTACCTATTCTTTTTAGAACCTTGTTATGGCCCATAGAGTTTCGCACTTAGCTTTAAGTTTCTCCGTACTGCAACCAAAGACTGACGATAGGGTTTGAGCTTCAAATAGACAAGATCCCTTTCTTTCAATTCCCCATCAATGTTATTCTTATTGGCAAAGAATTTCAAATAAGACTGAGCATGTTGAAGGTTCTCTCTGAGTGCCTGAAGTATATGTTGTCTCTGGGCTAGGAAAAGTCCCACAGAGGTCTAGGTAGAATGGGGTAAGGACCCCAAGGAAAATTAAGGGGGGGAACCCATATAATGCCTCAAATAGGGTGGATTTGAGTGCACTATGGTAGTTGGTATTATACCACCACTCAGCCAAATAGAGCCATTTTAGCCATTATTTGGGGTTGGCAAAGGCTATGGCCCTCAAGTATGTTTCCAAGCAACGATTGAGTCACTCAGTCTGACCATAAGACTGAGGATGATAAGATGTAAAAAAATTCAACTTAGTACCCATAGATTTGAAGAAGTGCTGTCAGAACTGACTTGTGAAAATTGTGACCCTATCTGAAACAATAGTCTTTGGCAACCCATGCAACTTATAGATCTCTTTTAAGACGACCTCAGCCACATCCTAGGCATTATAGGGATGCTTAAGCCCTAAGAAGTGCCCATATTTATTCAACATATCCACAACAACTAGGATAGTATTCTTGTGTCCTGATGAAGGTAGTCCTTCAATGAAGTCCATGGTTATGTCTTGCCAAGGAGTCTCTGGGATGGGTAAGGGTTGGATCAGACTTGGGTATTAGACTTTCTCTTTTTTGACCCTTTGGCATAGGTCACACTCAGAGACCCACCTGATAATGTCAGCTCTCATATTGGGCTAATTGAATACTATATATGCCCTCTTGTAAGTACCATGTTGGCCTGAGTGACCACTAAGAGGGACTGATGTAAGACTTCAAACATTTCCCTCCTTAATGCAGCACCCCTGGCCACAAACACCTTCATCTTATATTTGATAACACCTTGATGTAGAGTATAGTCAGGTTTACCTATAGGATCTATAATTATCTCAGTGATTAGTTGTTGAGCCAAGGGGTCATGCTCATAGCTGGCATTGACCTCTAACATCCATGTAGGTTCAACAACATAAATAGCTTATAATTCAGACCCCTCTTCTCCAACCTTCTGGAAAGGGCATCAGCCACCCTACTCTTAGTTCCTTTTTTATTAACCTCATAGTCCAAGCCCATTAATGTAGTAAACCCTTTCTGATGTAAGGTAGTTGTTACTCTTTGTTCCAAGAGATACTTCAAACTTTGATGATCTGTCCTAATTATGAAATGACCACCCTGTAAGTAGTGTTTCCATTTATCCATAGCTGCTAATACAGCCATGTATTCCTTTTCATAAGTAGACAAATCTAAGTTTCTGGGACCCAAAACTTTGTTGAAGAAAGATAGTGGTCTTTCTCCTTGCATCATTACTGCTCCAATCCCTCTTGCATTTGTTTCCAAAATAAATGATTTGGTGAAGTCTTCTGAGGCTAGCACTGGGGCTATAGTCATAGCTTTCTTGAGTCTGGTAAAGGAAACTTTAAACTCCTCTCCCCATTGGAAGGCATTCTTCTTAAGCATATTAGTCAAGGTCCTGCTAATGACACCATAAGATTGGACAGATATTCTATAGTAGCCAGTTAAGCCTAAAAACCTTTTAAAGCCTTGATGGAATTGGGTTTAGGCTAGTTAACCATGGCATCAATATTGGCTGGGTCTGTGGACACCCCTAGTCTAGTAATGATATACCCTAAGTACTCTACTTGGGATTGCCCAAAAGAACACTTAAACAACTTGGCAAAAAGCTGCTCACTTCTCAATAATGACAAGACCTCTCTGAGGTGCCTTGTATGTTCTAGTAGAGATGTGTTGTGTACTAAAATATCATCAAAGAATATTAATACAAACTTCCTTAAGTGCACCCTGAAGACATAATTCATAAGGCTTTGGAAAGTAGCAGGGGCATTATTTAGTGATAAGTCGGTAATCTACCAACTTATTGAGCCTTTAATCATGAATTATCGCTATGTTTTGACATGATTTAGAGGTTCTTATGGACTTTATTAATATGAATGCAGTTACTCTTGGTCAAAAGTAGAAAACAAGGAATTGGACCCAAAAGATCCCAAAGGGAGTGAAGTGTGAAGTTGATCAAGAGAGATAAAGATTTTTTTGATAGATGTGGCTACTGTTCGACATGCATAATGCTTGGTGCGATCTGCACCTCCCTCCGTATGAAGCTTAGAAGAAGAAAAAGAATCTGCTAAAGGGTGTGACCACCGTGCGACACGCACAATTCCTGGCGCGGTCCGCACCCCACTTTGCACAACACCTGAAGTTGAAGCCAAGTCACTGGTCCATTGAGGCGGAGCTGTGCAACACACACAATGAGACATGTAAAATACACATCATGGTGCACAGCTCCCAAGGGGAATTTTTGTCCATTTTTATGTGATGAATTGGGAACATTCTAAAACCCAATTTAGGCATAGTTTTTCACAATTTTGAATAGTTAGTTTTTGAGTATTGAACAAGTTTTCTCTTCCAAGGCAAGATAGAGGATTTCACTAAATTCTCTCCATCTTCAACCTTGGATTCACCATAGTTTTGTAATTGAGGTTGGATATTGGAAACTTCTTCCATTAATGAAAGGGAATTTAAATTACCCATTTGGTATTTCTTCTTATTCCTTTAGCATGAGTGGCTAAGTCTCCTTGTCTAAGAGTATGTGTATGATGTTTACTTGATTAATGGATATGGGTCTTGCTTATTTGTATTTATAATTGCTAAATTGATATGGGTCTAATGAATTCTCCATGTTTTAACTCTAAAATTAATGGTTGCAAATATTGATTGAAATTACTTGATTGTGTTCTTGCTTGAGAAAGAGCTTCATAATTTTGAATGAGAATTAACTAGTGGGTACTTGGCATTCCATTTAGATTGAGGCTAGAAATAGTTCAATTCACCGGAAACACCCATTTAAGAGTCTAAGCTAGAGATAGTGTGACTTCTCCAAGCTTATATTGGTTGGTTAATGATAAACATGTGGTGCTTGAACAAAGACCATTGGATAAATGTTTGTGAGATTGAAAGATTAACATTCATGCCTAAAACCAATGCTACCCATGTTGTTTAGTGAAAATTTACATAATTGAGCAAGTACCTTGACCCGTGTTTGAGTCCCATCAGAAGCATACCCCTAGTTGTCCTCTCTGTTGATACAAATCTGTGTTTTCTTTACGTTTTTTAGTTGAATTGTGAATTGTGACAGATTTCCCAATTCCTTGATTTCCCCTCTTTTTACTTTTATTGTAGTTTGAACATTGATTCTATTGGTGATTGATATACGACAATCCTTTAGGCAACTCTACTATGGGATTGACACTGACTCCTTTCGGGAATTATAAATTTTATTTTGCTTAACGATCACCTTCACCTCCATATGGAGAGTGTTACTTGAGCGTTATCAAAAATGGCACCGTTGCCAGGGAGTTGGTTTTGAGTAGCCTTTTTGATTGACATTTGAAATTATTTTATGAGTTTTTGTACATTTTTTACTTTGTTTGTTGTTTCTAATTTTTGAGCAGGTAGCCCATGAGCGAGGTGGGAGATAACGAAAGTGTAGACATATTCATGGACGTGGCCCCTAAGCCCAAAATACAAGGAGGAGTAGGTGCAATCCACCTACCTCTCGCAGTTAGGAACGTGGTGTTCCATATCACTAGTACCATGCTCCACCTCATACAAATAAAGGGGTTATTTGGAGGGGCTGCACATGATGATACGAATAGGCTCATACGAAATTTCATTAAAATTTGCCAGCCTTTCATCTTCCACAACATTCCCCAAGAATCTATTTGGCTTTTTCTATTCCCTTTCTCTCTCATAGGAGAATCCACGGCATGGTTAGAGGAGCTTCCGAAAGGCTCAATCACCACATGGAATTATCTTTTGTCGAAGCATTTGTAGTGAGATTCTTCCCTCCCTCAAGAATGATGCAATTGAGGGATGAAATCACTAACTTTTGTCAACTCCAAGATGAACGATTATATGAGGCATGGCTGAGATTTAAAAAGAAACTATTGTTGTGCCCTAATCATGGACTGCCAAAAAATGTCCTTCTTCAAAGCTTCTATAGAGCTTTGAATTCAATGAATAATTTTGTGGCCAACAATCTTGCTGGTGGAACCTTCATAGATCAGCCTTATGGAATTGCCTTCGCCCAACTAGAAAGAATGACCAAGACAAATCGTGCTTGGCACACAAGAAAGGTAGATGTACCCACGGGGGTGACTTCGACTACATTATTGAATGAGATGCATCACAAGGATGAAGAAAGAGATGAAATATGGCTAAGAAGATGACGCATGTTGATTTGTTATCTAAGCACGTAATGGGGGCTGGAAATACCAAGAGCGTGAATGCCGTGAGCACTCCCGAACTCAAAGCTAGTGATGATAAGGTTTTTACTATTGTGGATTGAAAACTTTGCTACTTGTCGGCAAGTTCTTCGCCCGAGTATTATTGCCCTAGGGACCAGAATCAAGGTTGAATAAAGGATAAAAAGCGTGAAGGAAATTGGAGGGACTAAGAAAAATAAGGTGATAGGTACAACCACCGAAGTTCAAACCCCTATATACCTCCAAATAAGGCTGATACCTTCTATCAACCCACCATGAGTAACCCCAATCATTCAAAAATGGAGGATATGTTGTCATTGGTCTTGAAAAAGGTGGAAACGACAAATAGTAGGGTAAATGAGCTTAAGAGCGAGGTGTCAATGCTTCACGAAATGGTGAGCTCACACTCGGCCTTAATCAAGCATCTCGAGGTGCAAATAAACCATGTGTCCACCCAAATAAATCCTCGGATGAAGGGAACACTCCCTAGTGACACCACTACAAATCTAAAAAATGATGGTCATGTCATGGCTATTGCCACTAGGAGTGGAGAAGTGAGTGGTGAAGATTTAAGAATAAGGTAATATCAACGAGCCGCGATTTTAAATTAAGCACTTCTTGGGAGGCAACCCAAGTGTTTTTACTTTGTTTTTATTACCTTTAGTTGTTTTTGGTGTATTTGTAGGAATGCATGATGAGGAAAAATGATCAAGTGGAAAAAAAAGGAAAAAAAGGGACATGTGAGAGCTCGTGAAGTCCGCACAAGCTATTGGGCATGTCGCACAGTGAAACACACCCCAAAATAAAGAATTAGAAGAAAAAAATGTCAAGTTGGAGGTGACGTACGCTAAGTTGTATGGACCGCACAAATCATTGTGCGTGTCGCACCTCCAATGCATCACCAAGCAGAAAGCTGGCCAAGTTTGGGCATAAAATCGGCTGGTGGAAAGCGACATGCGACGCGCACAAAGGCTTGTGCGAATCACACATCGCGGCATACCAAGACTATATCTTCTATCAAGGGAAACATCGGGCGAACCCCAAAGAAGCTATCAGTTGCAAAAGAGGCAAGACTTTATTTTGGGATTGAGGGCATGAGGGTCATCTATGACCGGGATAAGAAATGAACCTTCAATAAGGTGTAGAGCTTCAACTTGGCTTCAGTCAGGGAGGAACTACCTAATATCCACAAATATTTCACTGACAGAGAGTGGGAACCATTCCAAGATATACTTGGAGGGTATTATACGAAGGTATTTCGAGAATTGTTCGTTGCCTATCAAGCCACACAGGATTCTAAAGGCTATAAGAGGAACGTGGAGAGCTTACCTAACTTGGATTCAGTCATCTTCTGGGGCAGGAAAGTTCACATCACTCCAACTGCCATAAATGTCATTTATAGGGGTAACTCAATCAAGCCTGCACCTGTCTCTTGGCTAAGTTGACAGTTGAACCAAAGCCATATCAGGAAACTGCTCTTATTCTTATTCCTAACACTCCAATCTGGGCCACTATGGGGGGTGATATTCTGAGGAGGACTCTGTACTTTGAAGCCTATCTCTGGTATGACCTTGTCTGCATCCGATTCCTACCATCATAGAATGATCAGAAGATCACCCAGGATGGAGCCATTCTGATTGCAGTTATTATGATGTGAGAACATGTCAATTTTGGGGAAATTACAGCTATGATAATAAGGAGAAAACCACTCAGAGGTGTTAATCCATTCCACTTCCCGGTGTTCATTAGCAAGCTTTGTGCTAAAGCCGTTATCCCCTACTTCATCTGTGATAAAATTACCAATTTTGTTGGTGTGATTGACCTGGACAGGAAAACAAACAAGGATGCCCTTAGTTCAAAAAGCACAGGATAGAGTCCTCGGAGGAGGTTGAGGTTGATGATTCTGATATTGAAGCCATTACTTCATCTTCTTCTTGGGCAGCCTCAGAAGCACCTACCGCAGCAGCTATTGTACCTAGAGAGCCATTGACTAAGAGTAGTCTCCAAGACATGATGTACAAGACCTATAATTATAAGAGGCAGTTAAATGACTTGGCAAATTAGTTGCCCAGGTTGATTGACAAGGCTGTCAAGAAGGCCATCAAGGGAATGGTGGACAGCGTGACCAAACTCTACCAAAGGGTGGATGTCATTGAGGGTCCGTCAAGTCAATACGGAAGGATGTTGACAACTCTAAGGGGAAGGCTTCAGTTGAGGAGGCAAATTCAAGTGTCATGCCCACACCCTGGCACACTCTCGGTCCTTTGGATGACTTTCTTGTAGCTTATGATAATGATGAGATAGAGCTGGATGATGATCATAACCCAGAGTTTCAGTGAGTTCTCAGAGAGTTCATAGTCACTTCGCACTCCCGAAAGGGTGGTGCAGGCATTAGGGCAGAGGCAGCGGATGATGATGAGGTATAGTTCTCCTAGGGAGTTTTTGCACCCTTCCCTTTCTTGATTGAGCTTAAAGCATTGAGGGCAGTGCTTCTTTTATTGGGGAAGGTGGTACTTATATGTTATTGCTTTTGGTTTTCCTGTGTTGGGATTGGAGATATTTTTATTGCCCTTGTCAGGCTTGACTTTTTTATTCCTATTCCCCTCTTAGACAATTTATTTGGCCCTTATCGGGAGTGTTTTGGATGATTGTCACATTGCCCTTGCTGGGCCTTTTCTTTATTTAGTTTTTTTTATTAGTGCTTAACTATGCCCTCGCCAGGCTTGATTTTTTTAAATTTTTTTTTGCAATATTACCAGGTTGGTCTTACACAATCCTATTGTTTCACTACTCGTGCTTTGCAAATGTGCTAGTGCCTACGCTGAGGCTTGTTTTAATAGAATCATGAGCGCTTAATTTTGGAATTGCATCGTTGATAGTAGAGTAGCAATAAACTCCAAGGGTTTTTTTAATAGCACAGTTCTTTCCTAAGGAGCAAAATGTTTTCTTTATTTTTCTTTTGTTTTTTTTTGTGTCGAACTGGGTTGGTGTTTCCCTATGATAGATTGAGAGGTAACTTTCTTAAGGAAAAATTCCAAGTTTTAGTTTTAATATAATTTTCTGTTTTGCTTGTCTCTAAATGGACCCATCGTAAATTTGTCTTGGCTGGAAGTTTTTAAAATTAAGGAAACAAGGAAAATGAATTTTGAGGAAAGCATTCTCTTGTCATGATTTGCACACTCTCGATTTGTCTTGATCAATTCACAAACGAATGTGTATTGAACTTGGAATAGCTAGTCAAAAGTCATTTATCCTAATTAATTTTGAGATAAATATGGAAAGTTCTTGTGATGTGATGCCTTGAGTGGTGAGGCTATCCTTTGATTCTTGTGCATGTGTTTCATATAGAACTTCCTCCGAATGTGATTCAAGGAGAAATCCTAGATGTAACCAAGCTTGGAAAATAATCTTAGGCCCTTTTTGAATAGCCACTTCACCAAATGACTTCCATTAACATTAACATTAGTGAACCTCTTTGAGCTTGTGACCTTTCTTTGGCACCTTGTTAACACCTTTACCCTTTTCAGAACTTTTATTCTTGCACCCATCCTCCCTAGTGGCTCAAAAGTTAAACATAGGCTAAAATCTGAAGTTTGGTGGGAAGTTGAAATGATCACATAGGCAAATGCCTAAGTTTGGGGTGTATGTTCTCAATGTGGAGAAGAAAAGTAATATACTTCAAGTTCAAGGTAGCACCTTACTTTTGAATTGAAAATTGCTCCAAAAGAATAAATGCAATAAGCAAAATGATTTGAAAAAGAATTGGTGCTACCAAGTGAAGGTGATACAAAGAGGTTGAATGATCAAGATTGAAGGGAAAAGCTTGGGTTGTGTGAGGGAGAAAGTAGGTGAAAGTCAAAGTTTGAAAATGTGAGCGGTGTTTTAAATGATATTAAAGAGTGTTAGGGAGGTTTAGTCACTTGAGCCAAATGCAATCCTCACCTTAGCCCTAGCCAACATAGTAACCCGCAAGTCCTTTGTGATTTTGAGCTTGGTCACTCTACATTAGTGGCGATTTACATGAAGGGCAAGCCTATGGTTCGACATGTGTGCACTTGATCTTCCTTGAGAGAGTGAGAGTCTTTCTGGTTCTCCTATAATCCCTTATATTATGAATTGCATGATTGTGAGAGGGATTCTCTCTTGTGGTGAGTGGCATCATTCACTCGAATTAAAACATGAAGTCTCTATTTCAATTGAGAGGAATGAATGGGACAAGGTGTGTGGTGAATCTCGAGGCAACCCTTGATAGTCCATGCCAATGACTTGAGGAGCTTAATCTTGTTCTGAATGGAAAATTCCCTTGTTTTTGAGTGAGAAATGAAGTCCTTTTGATGAATGTTTTGAAACGATCAATGGCCTTGAGAATGTGGTGGTCCAAATTGAGATAAGTATTGCAGTTGAGTCTTTTTGTTTGAGTCTTTTTGTTTGTTCTTTTTCTTAGTTTTTTAGAATAGACTAATCTTTTGTGCCTTGATTGAGTTTTAGAGCATAATTCATTCCTTACCTTATGAGTACCTTGCTTGACGACAAGCAATAGTTCAAGTTTGGAAGTTTGGTAAGTCGGTAATCTACCAACTTATTGAGCCTTTAATCATGAATTATCGCTATGTTTTGATAAGATTTAGAGGTTATTATAGCCTTTATTAATATGAACGCAGGTACTCTTAGTGAAAAGTAAAAAATAAGGAATTAGACTTAAAAGAGCTCAAAAGGAGTTGAAGTGTGAAGTTGATCAAGAGACATGAAGATTCTGTCTAGAGGTGCAGCCTCCATGCGACAAAAACAATGCTTGGTACGGTCTGCACCTCCCTTCACATGAAGCTCAGAAGAAGAAGAATCTGCTAAGGGTGCGACTGTCGTGCAACACGCATAATGCTTGGTGTGGTCCGCACCCCACTTTGCCCAACACCGGAAGTTCAAGCCAAATCATAGGTCCGCTGAGGTGGAGTTGTGCAATATGCACAACGAGACATGCAAAATGCATATCGCGATGCACAGCTCCGGAGGGAAATTTTTGTCCACTTTTATGTGAAGAATTGGGAACATTCTAAAACCCAATTTAGGCATAGTTTTTCACAGTTTTGAATAGTTAGTTTTTGAGTATTGAACAAATTTTCTCTCCCAAGGCAAGATAGAGGGTTTCACTCAATTCTCTCCATCTTCAACCTTGGATTCACCATAGTTTTGTAATTTGAGCTTGGATATTCGAAACTTCTTCCATTAATGAAAGGGAATTTAAATTACCCATTTGGTATCACTTCTTATTCCTTTAGCATGAGTGGCTAAGTCATCTTGTGTAAGAGTATGTATATGATGGGTACTTGATTAATAGATATGGGTCTTGCTTGTTTGTGTTTATAATTGCTAAATTGATATAGGTCTAGTGAATTCTCCATGTTTTAACTCTAAAATTAATTGTTGCAAACATTGATTGAAATTACTTGATTGTGTTCCTTCTTGAGAAAGAGGTTCATAATTTCGAATGAGAATTCACTAGTGAGTACTTGGGGTTCCATTTAGATGAGGCTAGAAATAGCTCAATTCGCCGGAAACACCCATTTAAGAGTATAGCTAGAGATAGTGTGATTTCCCAAAGCTTATATTGGTTGGTTAATGATAAATCCATGGTGCTTTAACAAAGACTATTGGATAAATGTTTGTGAGATCGAAAGATTAACAATCATGCCTAAAACTAATCCTACCAATGTTGTTTAGTGAAAATTTAAGTAATTGAGCAAGTACCTTGACTCGTGTTCGAGTCTCATCGAAAGCATACCCCTAGTTGTCCTCTCTCTTCATACAAATTCGTGTTTACCTTATGTTTTTGAGTTGAATTGTGAATTGTGATAGATTTCCCAATTCCCTGATTTCCCCACTTTTTACTTTTATTGTTGTTTGAACATTGATTCTATTTGTGATTGATAAATAACAATCCTTTAGGCAACTCTACCATATCTCTGTGAGATTGACCCCGACTCCCCTTGAAAATTATAAATTTTGGTTTTCTTAATGATCGCCTTCACCTCTGTATGGAGAGTGTTACTTGAGCATTATCAAAAATGGCACCATTACCGGGGAGTTGGTTTTGAGTAGCCTTTTTCATTGATGTTTGAAATCACTTTGTGAGTTTTTGTTCTCTTTTTTACTTTGTTTGTGGTTTCTAATTTTTGAGCAGGTATCCCATGAGCGAGATGGGAAATAGCGAAAGTGTAGAAGGATTCATGGACGCGGCCTCTAAGCCCAAAATTTAAAGGGGAGTAGGTGCAATCTGCCTACCTCGCACAGTTGGGAATGCGGTATTCCATGTCACTAGTACCATGCTCCACCTCATACAAATAAATAGGGTTATTTTGAGGGGATGCACATGAGGATGCGAATAGGCACATCCGAAATTTCATTGAAATTTTCCAGCCTTTCATCTTCCACAACATTCCCCAAGAATCTATTGGGCTTCGTTATTCCCTTTCTCTCTCACAGGAGAAGCCACGGCATGGTTAGAGGAGCTTCTGGAAGGCTCAACACCATATGGAGTGGTTTTGTTGAAGCATTTGTAGTGAGATTCTTACCTCCCTCAGGAATGATGCAATTGAGGGATGAAATCACTAACTTTCGTCAACTCCAAGATGAACCATTACATAAGGCATGGCTGAGATTTAAAAAGAAACTATTATTGTGCCCCAATCATGGATTTCCAGAAAATATCCTTCTCCAAAGCTTCTATAGAGCTTTGAATTCAATGAATAATTATGTGACAAAAAACCTTACTGGTGGAACCTTCATGGAACAGCCTTATGGCATTGCCTCCGCCCTTCTAGAAAGAATGACCAAGACAAACCATGCTTGGCACACGAGAGAGGCAAATGTACCCACGAGGGTGACTTTGACTACATTGTTGAATAAGATGCATCACAAGAATGAATAAAGAGATGAAACTATGTCTAAGACAATGACACAGGTTTATTTGTTGGCTAAGCACGTAATGGGGGCTGGAAATACCAAGAACGTGAATGTCGTGAGCACTCCCTAACTCAAAGCTAGTGATGATGAGGTTTTTACCATTGTGGATGGAAAAATTTGCTACTTGTCAGCAGGTTTTCGGCTCAGGTATTATCGCCCTAGGGATGAAAATCACGGTTGGATAAAGGATAAAGAGCGTGAAGGCAATTGGAGGGACTGAGAAAAAGAAGGTGATAGGTGCAATCATCGGAGTTCAAACCCGTATGTACCTCCAAATAAGGCTGATACCTTGTATCAACCCACCATGAGCAATCCCAGTCATTCATAAATGGAGGATATGTTGTTATTGGTCTTGAAGAAGGTGGAAACAATAAATAGTGGGGTAAATGAGCTTAAGAGCGAGGTGTTGATGCTTCACCAAATAGTGAGCTCACACTCGGCCTCAATCAAGCATCTCGAGGCGCAAATGAACCACTTGTCCACCAAAATGAATCCTCATATAAAGGGGACACAACCTAGTGACACCACTACAAATTCGAAAAATAATGGTCATGTCATGGCTATTACCTTTAGGAGTTGAGGAGTGAGTAGTGAAGATTAAAGAATGAGGAAATATCATTGATCTGCGATATTAAATCAAGGACTTCTTGGGAGGCAACCCAAGTTTATTTACTTTGTTTTTATTACCTTTTGTTGTTTTTGGTGTGATTGTAGGAATGCATGATGAGGAAAAATGATCAAGTGGAAAAACAAGGCAAAACGGGGAGGTGTGGAAGCCCATACAGTCCGCACAAACTATTGCGCATGTCGCACGGTGAAACGCACCCCAAAACAAAGAACTGGAAGAAAAAAATGTCAAGTTGGAGGTGACGTGCATTGAATTGTGCAGACCGCACAAGCCATTGTG
This sequence comes from Jaltomata sinuosa, assembly GCA_003996215.1. Taxonomy (NCBI): domain Eukaryota; kingdom Viridiplantae; phylum Streptophyta; class Magnoliopsida; order Solanales; family Solanaceae; genus Jaltomata; species Jaltomata sinuosa. The sequence goes on along the minus strand of QJPP01001835.1, from coordinate 79,102 downwards.
CACGTCGCACCTCCAATGCATCACTAAGTAGAAATCTAGGCCAAGTTTGGGCACGAAATCAGCTGGTGAAAAGCGATATGCGACGCGCGCAAAGGCTTGTGAAAATAACACATTGCGGCGCACCAAGACTATGTCTTCTATTAGGGGAAACACTGGGCGAACCCCATAGAAGCTATCAGTTGCGAAAGAGGCAAGACTTCATTTTAGGATTGAGGGCATGAGGGTCATCTATGATCGGGATAAGAAAAGAACCTCTAAGAAGGAGAAGAGCTTCAACTTGGCTTCAGTCGGGGAGGAATTACCCAATATCCACAAATAGTTCACCGACTGAGAGTGGTAACCATTCCAAGATGTACCCCGAGGGTACTATGTGTAGGTAGTTCAGGAATTTTTTACTACCTATCAAGCCATGCAGGATTCTAATCGCTATAAGGGTATTGTGGAGAGGTTCTCTAACTTGGATTCAGTCATCGTCTGGGGAAAGAGAGTTCACATCACTCCAACTACCATAAATGTCATTTATTAGGGTAACCCAATCGATCCTGCACTTGTACTCTTGGCTAAGTTGACTGTGGATTCAAAGCCATATAAGGAGACTACCCGTATTCTTGCTCCTAGCACTCCTATATGGGCCACTATGAGGGGTGATATTCTGAGGAAGACTCTGCCCATCTCTGGTATGACCTTGTCCGCATCCGATTCTTCCATCACAAAATGATCAAAAGATCACCCAGGATGGAGCCATTCTGATTACAGCTATTATTATAGGAGAACATGTCAACTTTGGGGTAATCACAGCTTTGGAAATAAGGAGAAAAGAACACAGGGATGGTGATTCATTCCCCTTTCTTATGCTCATTAGCAAGCTTTGTACTAAGGCTGTTATTCCCTACTTCAACTGTGATGAGGTTACCAATGTTGTTGGTGTGATTGACCTGGATAAGAAAATAGACAAGGATGCCTCTCGATTCAAAAAGCACAGGATGGAGGCCTAGGAGGAGGTTGAGGTTGAGGTTAATGATTCTGATATTGAAGTCATTGCTTCCTCTCTTTCTAGGGCAGCCTCAAAAGCACCTACTGCAGCAGCTATTGTACCTAGAGAGCCATTGACCAAGAGTAGTCTCTAAGGCATGGTGACAAGAGCTATAATCATGAGAGGCAATTGAATGACTTGGCGAATAGGTTGCCCGGGTTGATTGACAAGGCTATCAAGAAAGCCATCAAGGGAGTGGTGGACAGCGTGACCAAACTCTGCCAGAGGGTGGATGTCATTGAGGGGTCCATCAAGGCAATCCGGAAGGATGTTTACAAGGCTAAGGGGAAGGCTCTGGTTGAGGAGGCAGATATAAGTGCCATGCCCACACCTCGAAACACTCTCAGTCCTTTAGATGACTTGCTTGAAGCTAATGATGATGATGAGGCAGAGCTGGATGATGATCAGAACCCAGAGTTTCAGCGAGTTCTCATAGAGTCCATAGTCACTTTGCAATCCCTAAAGTGTGGTGCAGGCATTAGTGCAGAGGCAGCGAATGATGATGAGGCATAGTCTTCCCAGGGAGTTTTTGCACCATTCCCTTTCTTTATTGAGCTTAAAGCATTGAGGGAAATGCTTCTTTTGTTGGGGGAGGTGGTGCTTATTTTTTATTGGTTTTGGTTTTCCCGTGTGGGTTTAGAGATATTTTTATTGCCCTTGTCGAGCTTGACTTTTTTAATTCCCATTCCCTTGTTAGACAATTCATTTGGCCCTTGTCGAGCGTGTTTTGGATGATTGTGACATTGCCCTTGACAAGCCTTTTATTTATTTAGTTTTGTTGATTAGTGCTTAACTGTTCCCTCGTCGGGCTTGATGTTTTTGAATATTTTTTTTGCAATATCGCCGAGTTGGTCTTACACAATCATATTATTTCACTACTCGTGCCTTGCGCGCTAGTGCCTATGCCGAGGCTTGTTTCAATAGAATCATGAGCGCTTAATTTTGGAATCGCCTTGTTGATAGTAGAGTAGCAATAAACTCCAAGGGTTTTCTTAATACCATGATTCTTTCTCAAGGAGAAAAATGTCTTCTTCATTTTTCTTTTGTCTCTTTTTATGTCGAACCAGTTGGTGTTTCCCTATGATAGATTGAGAGGCAACTTTCTAATGAGAAGATGCCAAGTTTTAGTTTTAATATGAGTCCATGCTTTTCTTGTCCCAAAATGGACCCACCAAAAATTTATCTCGGCAAGAAATTTTTGAAAATTGAGGAATGAGGGAAAATGAATTTTGAGGACAGCACTCTCTTTTCATGATTTCCACACTCTCAATTTAACTAGATCGATTCATAAACGAGTGTGTAATAAACTCGGAATAGCTTATCAAAAGTCATTTATCCCAATTGATTTTGAGACTAATGTGGAAAGTTCTTGTGATGTGATGCATTGTGTGGTGAGGCTATCCTTTGATTCTTGTGCATGTTTTCTGTCTAAAACTTACCCCGAATGTGATTCAAGGCAAAATCCTAGATGTAACCAAGCTTAGAAGATGATCTTAGGCCCTTTTTGAATAGCCACGTCACCCAAATGACTTCCCTTGACATTGACATTAGTGAACCCCTTTGAGGTTGTGACCTTTCTTTGGCACCTTGTTAACACCTTGACCCTTTTTGGAACTTCTATTCTTGCACCCATCCTCCCTAGTGGCTCAAACATAGGCTAAAAGCCTAAGTTTGGGGGGGGAAGTTGAAATGATAACATAGGCAAATGTATATGTTTGGGGGTGTATGTACTCAATTTTGAGAAGAAAAGGAATGTACTTCAAGTGCAAGGTAACACCTTACATTTGAATTGAAAATTACTCCTAAAGACCAAATGCAATGAGCAAAATAATTTAAAAAAGAATTGGTGCTACCAAGTTAAGGTGATACAAGGAGGTTAAATGATCAAGATTGAAGGGAAAAGCTTGGGTTGTGTGAGGGATAAATAAGGTAAAGTCAAAGTTTGAAAATGTGAGCGGTATTTGAAATGATAACAAAGAGAATTAGGGAGGTTTAGTCACTTAAGCCAAATACAATCCTCACCTTAGACCTAGCCAACATAGTAACTCGCAAGTCCTTTATGATTTCGAGCTTGGTCACTATATATTAGTGGCGAATTACATAAAGGGAAAGCCTATAGTTTGACATGTGTGCACTTGAACTTCCTGGAGAGAATAAGAGTCTTTTCGAATCTTCTATAATCAGTTATATTGTGAATTAAATGATTGTGAGTGGGATTCTCTCTTGTGGTGAGTGGAATCATGCACTCGAATTGAAACATGAAGTATCTATTTCAATTAAGAGGAATGAATGAGACAAGTTGTGTGGTGAATCTCGAGGCAAACCTTGATGGTCCATGCCAATGACTTGAGGAGCTTAATCTTGTTCTGAATGGAAAATTCCCCTATTTTTGAGTGAAAAATGAAGTCCTTTTGATAAATGTTTTGAAATGATCAATTTCCTTGAGAATGTGGTGGTCCAAATTGAGATAAGCATTGTAGTTGAGTCTTTTTGTTTGAGTCTTTTTATTTGTTATTTTTTTGAGTTTTTTAGAATAGACTAATCTTTGGTTGTTTGAGTTTTAGAGCATAATTCATTCCTTTACCTTGTGAGATTGAGGACAAGCAATTGTTCAAGTTTGGAGGTTTGATAAGTCGATAATTTACCAACTTATTGAGCTATTAATCATGAATTATCATAATATTTTGATAAGATTTAAAGGTTCTTATGGCCTTTATTGATATGAATGCAGGTACTCTTGGTCAAAAGTAGAAAACAAAGAATTGGACCCAAAAGAGCTCAAAAGGAGTTGAAGTGTAAAGTTGATCAAGAGAGATGAAGATTCTGCCGAGAGGTGCAACCACCGTGTGACATGCACAATGCTTGGTGTGGTCTGCACCTCCCTTCACATGAAGATCAGTAGAAGAAGAAGAATCTTCTATAGGGTGTGACCGCCGTGCGACATGCACAATGCCTGGTGCAGTCTGCACCCCACTTTGCATAACACTTGAAGTTCAAGCCAAGTCATTGGTCTGCTGAGGCGGAGCTATGCGACGCGCACAATGAGACATACGAAATGCACATCACGGCACATAGCTCCCAAGGGGAATTTTTGTCTACTTTTATGTGACGAATTGGGAATATTCTAAAACCCAATTTAGGCATAGTTTTTCACAGTTTTGAATAGTTAGTTTTTAAGTATTGAACAAGTTTTCTCTCCTAAGGCAAGATAGAGGATTTCACTCAATTTTCTCCATCTTCAACCTTGGATTCACCATAGTTTTGTAATTTGATCTAAGATATTGGAAACTTCTTCCATGAAAGGAAATTTGAATTATCCATTTGGTATTGCTTCTTATTCCTTTAGCATGAGTGGCTGCGTCTCTTTTTCTAGGGGTATATGTATGATGGGTACTTGATTAATGGGTATGGGTCTTGCTTTTTTGTGTTTATAATTGCTAAATTGATATGGGTCTAGTGAATTCTACATGTTTTAACTCTAAAATTAATGGTTGAAAACATTGATTGAAATTACTTGATTGTGTTCTTGCTTGAGAAAGAGGTTCATAATTTCAGATGAGAATTCACTAGTGGGTACTTGGGATTCCATTTAGATTGAGGCTAGAAATAGCTCAATTCGCCGAAAACACCTATTTAAGAGTCTAAGCTAGAGATAGTGTGACTTCCCCAAGCTTATTAATTGGTTAATGATAAATCCATGGTGCTTGAACAAAGACCATTGCATAAATGTTTGTGAGATCAAAAGATTAACATTCATGCCTAAAACCAATACTACCCATGTTGTTTAGTAAATATTTACGTAATTTAGCAAGTACCTTGACCTGTGTTCTAGTCCCATCGAAAGTGTACCCCTAATCGTACTCTTTCTTGATACAAATCCATGTTTACCTTACATTTTTTATTTGAATTGTGAATTGTGACAGATTCCCCAATTCCCTAATTTTCCCCCTTTTTATTTTTATTGTTGTTTGAACATTGATTCTATTGGTGATTGATATACGACAATCCTTTAGGAAACTCTACCATTTCTCTATGGGATCAACCCTGACTCCCGTCGGAAATTATAAATTTTATTTTCCTTAATGATCGCCTTGACCTTCATATGGAGAGTGTTACTTAAGCATTATCAGTTAGCCCAAAGGGCATGACTCTAAACTCATAATACTTTAGTGAGTAACAAACCCTATCTTGTGGATGTCTTTTGCTCCTATCATGATCTAATGATACCCTGCTCTTAGGTCAATCTTTGAGAAGATGTTAGACCCATCTAATTCATCCATCAAATCCTCCACCAAAGGAATAGGGAATTTATTCTTAACAATAAGCTTGTTAAGTTCCCTATAATCAATGCAAAACCTCTAGCTCCCATCTTTTTTCTTTACTAACAGTACTTGGGGAAAAATAGGAGTGACTAGGTTGTATTGTGCCATTGTTGAGCATTTATGACACCTGTTTTTCAATCTCATTCTATTGGAAGTAATTGTACATGTATGGCCTGCTGTTTATTAGGGATGCTTCATTTTTTGCGGGGATATAATGGTTATGGCTCCTATTTGGTGGTAGTGCCTTAGGCTTAGCAAAAACATCTGGAAAGTCCTTCCATACCACTTGGATTTCCTCTGGTATGACCTCTTTCTCTCTTATGTTAGTAGCTGGAGCTCCAAATAAGTGTGCCCAAATGGCCTGCCCCTTCCTGAGTAATTTCTTAACCCCACTGGCAGACATGCTTTTGAGTTCTTCTTGGTTGTAGATGCCTCTTAACTCCACTCTTTTACCCTCTTGAGTCACCTCTACCTTGTAGTCCATAAAGTCTAAAAGTATTAGGTTATTCCCTTTCATCCAGTCTCTACCAAGTATCATGTCATTTCCTCCTAGCCTGATTGAATCTATGACTCCACCCCTTGTATCCTCCATTTAAAATTAGGACAAGAATGCCTGCTCATAATATGGCTTTCAATTTCTACTGTTACTCTCATAGGAGCAGCTTCATAAACACTACACCATATCTTCTTGGCAGTTTCAATATCTAAGAAACTATGTCTGCTCCTTGAAATACAATAGAACAGTAACCTTGTTCCTCTTTGCTTCTCTTTGTAAGTTGATGGTGTTGGGCACTTCAGTTCCAGGTAGGGCATTAAGGCTAATGGCCTCCTGCACCTCCTATTCCTGTGGCACCTCCTCACCAGCCTCTTCCTTTTGATCAAGGTATTCTAGGTTTCCAATATCAGCTGGTTCTTTCGAAGAAGATATAGCATTTAGGTGTTTTTGTTTACATTGATGACCTACATAATACTTTTCTCCATATTTTTAGCATAGTCTTTGTGCCCTCCTCTGCTCAAACAGCTTATTAGGTTAGTTTCCCAAGGAACGGTTGGCTCCTCTACCTGCAGTATATCAACCTTGACTTCCTCCCTAGCCATACCTCTACTAGTTGACTCCTTTCTTTCCTTTGTTGGGGTTGCAATAGTTTCTCTTGATGCCTGGCCTTGTCCATGGCTTGACTTATTGAATAGGGATTCAACATCTTAATTGTATGTCTTATGTCCTCTTTTAGCTCTTCTATAAAGAATTTCATGAAGAATTCTTTAGGTAGTGTGGGGGTTCTTATCAAAACCCAAGTCTTGAGGTCTTCAAACTTCTCCAAGTATTCATTTATACTGCCCTTTTGCTCTATCTTCTTGAACTCCCCTACTAGATTAATTTTGCTATTATCAGCTCCTTCGAATCTTTTACATATTTCCTGAGTAAAGTCTTGCCATCTAACATTGCCTTTGCTAATGTGATAGGAGAAGTACCATGACTCTGCCTTCCCTTGAAGGTGAAGGACTGCAATCTCCAATTTCTGACCGGGATTTGTGATGTGATGGTAGTGGAAATACCTTGCACCCTTTCTCAACCAGGAACAGGGATCATCACCTTCAAAGAAGGGATATTCAACCCTAAGATGATGGACATTACCTTGGCTTCGGCCCCAACCATTATCATTTTGCTCACCCGTCCTTGGTCTACTGCATGAACCTTCTAGCTGGTTCCCTTCACTTAGAGCACTTTCCAAAATGCCATCCTCCTGTGGGAGAAATCTCTCCATCAAAATGTCTATCTTTCTTCCTAAATCATCCAATTTCGAGTCATGGGACTCGAGCTTCTTGCTGGATTCAGCTATGTGACCTTGAAGCTGGGAATCTAATTCTTTGCAAAATCCTCCATGAATTTGGATAAATTTTCTGTAACAGTCATTGCGGGCCAGGATGTAGCTCTGATACTACTTGTAACGAACTTAGATTAATTCAAATGTATGAGAATTGGAAATTTTAGTGATAATTAGGGAAAATTAGGATTGATTTCATGTATTGTACTTGAACTACTATAATTAACTAAGCTAGAACAATCTCTAATGGCGGAAGTTTCAAAACAATCTCCAATGGCAGAATCACCTGCAATTGATAGGGAACAGGGATAAGAATAGAGCAAAAAGTAAGAGAGGGAAGAGAGAAGATATTTAGACAGAGAGAGAGAGAGTTATGATTTTTACCGGAAAGTTAGTTGCCTAATCCACCTTAGTTGGAACTTCATATAACAACCCTTGTAACCCCTAAGCTAACTAGGGCTATCGAATCTTGCCAACTGTAATTAATCTCCATCGTTCGATCTAAGTGACCACATGCCTCCCACGTGCAATTACTTGGCTGAATTTCTTTCACGTGGAATCCACTACTAATTGTCTTCTTTCTATTTTGAGTACACTGCCTCAGTAGCTACTTTCCCCATTTTTTCATTTCAAATCTCTAATCTCGTCTTCGTCCTTCTATTCATTATCGCGGATTTAGAGTGTTAAAAAATTACACTGTATATATAAGGTATTTTTCAATATTTTATGTGTATATGTAGATTTTAAACCTCTTGAACATAAAATTAGAGGTTGGTTTAGTGGTGTGGGGCTTCAAATTTTACCTTGAGGTTCTAAGTTCAAATTCCAAGTACTACATTTTTATTTTTTAAAACCCCTTGTGAAAATCCTAGATCCTCCACCGGATACAATGTCCTGGTCTCTCACTCCCATAACTAACCAATGTTAGGATCAAAAACTCGTTGGACTGGAGGGATGCATTCCCTTTCTATTTATGGAATAATTGGCTTTCTCATAACCACAATTATCAGAACAACTTGAAAGACATCATTCCATTAACAACTCCCTATGGTAGAGCTATGGAGTTTATTTCTTTAACCAATAATTACTGTAGCTTTCACAAAAATAGTGGCCAACAACTTAAGATGGGAACCCCCGATCTATGGCATTAAATTGAACATTGATAGCTCCTTTAACCACAGTACTAAGATAAGAGCAAGGGGTGTTTTACGTGCTAACAAGGGTAACTGGATCTCTGGATATAATGCTAAATTGAATGTCAAAACTGCCACTAATGCTGAACTATTTTCACTACTGTATGGTCTCCAGACAACTAAGCTTGTGCAGATTCAACATTAGAAATTGCGACCGACTCACTTGAGATAATTAACATAATATAAAATGGCAACGATAATTATACAAATATTATCTGTGAATGCAGGGAGTTGCTCCAGGAGATGGGGAACCCCCCCAACCAGGCATGAGTTTCGAGAGCAAACAGAGTGGCAGACCTGCTAGCTAAACAAGGACATAATCTGGATGATGACTCCTTTTTTGTGCACTGGACAATTCCACACGTGTTTGATTGGAAGGCGTTAGAAGCAGACAAGGATAAAACTATTATTTGGGTGATATAAAATAAAATTTGTATTTAAACAAAAAAGTAGAAACAAGAAAAGAGATGAAAAAGAAATCGAGTCCACTGAATACACATTGTGTCCTTAAGAAAATTATTCCTCTTAAGAACCCGAGGTTGATGGAATATATCCTCCCAGGATAGAATGATTAATATCAATAGAATAGTGGTACCTCAAACTCTACTGATCAGCGAACCACTCAACGGTAGTAAATCACACTTGAATTTAGAAGAAATGTAGAAGTATACTTGTGTTTTTCGTACTCCAATAGTATTTAATTTCGTGCTTCATATCTGAGGAAGAATCAGATATTTATAGATAAAAGCACTGCTTTATAAAGGAAGCAAAGGTTCAGAAAAGTTGTACTATTTCAGATACAACGGGATGACGTGCGGTTCACACAAGAAGAAGTGCGCGTTGCACGTCCCGTTGCACAAGCATCCAGTGATGCTGCCAAAGCTGGCAGTGATATACGTTTGGATGTGCGATTCGTACATGGCATTGTGCGGGTCGCATGTCTCTTCGCATATCACAAAACAGTGAGTCGAAAGGACACAACCTTTAGATATGCAATTCGTATGCGTTTTGCACAAGCCGAAGTACGGATTGCACATGGAGAAATATTTTGGGTTAGAATTTTAGCTTAAACAATTAAGTTTAAATAAACTTTGTCCAAAAAGATAACCTCTCAATCGATCTTTAACAAATCTAATGCCAAAACCGAAGCTGATGTCGAAGCAAAAGCCGAGTCGAGCCGACGATGATGATGGCGCAAGACTTGTCTTCTTCTCAACCCCTTTAAGACAATGAGAAACTATTTCTCAATATAAAATCTTGAAATTTCCTTTCCAGCACCAATGTGGTACAAATGCTTTTTAGAAAAGCAAAAGGAATATTTCATTTTCCCTCCATTTTTGTTCTCTCCATTTTCCATTCACTTTTTCATATCTAAACTCCAACAATCTCCCACATGAATTGGGAATGGCTATAAGATTAAAGAATATACGGACAAGTGTGTGATCTACAAGGAAAGATTTATTGCATCTGGATAAGTAGGTTTCCCTTTGAATTTTTCATAGTGAACTTATATTGGATGCACTCGATCAATCAGTAGATGCGATATCTTTGAATCATCAAACTTTGTTGTACACCTAGACAATATAAGTCACACAACTAACCTTTAACCATTTATGGTTCTCATGGTTTTATTCATTTCAGCCATGAACACTACCTAATTTAATAAGTGCTTAGAGAATCGGTCTTTACCATCATTATCCTTGAAGTGGCTTACACTTTACACTTACATAGATATTTTCTAAACGTTTAATCCTATAGATAAACTATTTGATCATACCTTCCAAACTTAGAAACCATTAAAAAGCTTTAAGCCTTAAAAGCTTTACCCTTATTTCTGAACATTGTCTTCATCACGAGAATGGCTTGAGTTATTTGACAATATTGAACCTTCAATCATAACTTTATTTTTTCTCCTTGAACATAGCTTTTGGGATCTCCAGTATACTAGGTAGAGTTACCGCCATGATGACTTGTCCTAGGCCTTAAACCGATTCTCCTTGATGATCTTTCAACTACCTCTCTAGTTAGGACTTTTGTAAGTGGATCTGACACATTATCTTTTGACTTTGCATAGTCAATCGTAATAATTCTACTAGAGAGTAGTTATCTAATGGTGTTATATCTTCGTCGAATATGACGAGATTTTCTATTATACATAGTGCTCCCTGCCCTACCTATTGCCGCTTAGCTATCATAACGTATGCATACAGGTGCCAACGGTTTGGGACAGAATGGAATGTCTTCCAAGAAATTTTGGAGCCACTCAGCTTCTTCACCGGCTTTATCTAAAGCTATAAACTCAGATTCCATTGTAGAGCGAGTGATACATGTTTGTTTGGACGACTTCCAGGAAACTGCTCCTCCACCAAGAGTAAATACATATCCACTTGTGGATTTAACTTCAGATAATCCGGTGATCCAATTTGCATCACTATATCCATCAAGTACTGCAGGATATTTGTTATAATGCAAGGCATAGTTTTGAGTATTTCAAATACCCTAAAACTCATTTCATTGTCATCCAATGGGTTTGATTGGGATTACTTGTGTACCAACCAGTGTTTTCAAAAATATTTTTGGGGCTAGTCTTGGGGCAGGGTGTACCAAAAATGCTCCGGGGTGTAAATTAAAAGCGCAGATCCATAAGGCATAAGCCCTATAATTTGGGACGTAAGTTTCGGGCACAAAAGCATAAGTCGCAGGTGCAAAAACGTAAGTCCCGGGTGTTAATTTTGATATTTATTATCTTAAAAGTATTTTTGCTGTAAATCATATTTTTTATTATTGGTGTAATAATATTTATACTTTATTCTATCATGTTTTTATGTTGTAGTAATTTTTTATGTTTCTCAGACAACTTTATCTATTTTTGTCATTGCTCTTACACTTTTTATCTTTCTCTTTTAAAATACATAGATAATAATCAGTGCAAATATTAGCTGAGGGTAGGAATATATTGTAGATATGAAGATGGATGATGATTTTATTTTAAAGATTATCTCGGGTATTATTATTATTTGTATTGTTACCTTTTTCAAATAATAATTATAATATTATTTTTTATATTATTGGTGATTTATTTAAATTTATTTGCAGAATTATTGAAAAATTATTACTTTTACATATTTTGTTAGTAATAAATTATAAAATTGAAGTACATGAGATATACACCCCGTAGATCCATGGAACTTACGCCCCGTGTCTCAAAACTTACGCCTCGCCCCATGCTACGTAAAATGCCTCGCCTCATATCCCCGCCTTTTAAAACACTGGTACCGACTAAGTTTACTAATAGCACATGCTATATCTGGTCGCGTACAGTTCATGATATACATCAAACTTTTCAATACTCGTGCATATTCCAATTGTGAATCGTTTGCACCTTCATTCTTTTGAAGTGCAAAACTCACATCCATTGGTGTCTTGGCAATATTGAAATTCAAATACTTAAATTTATCAAGTACCTTTTCAATGTAATGAGACTGTGACAATGCTAGACCTTGAGGAGTTTTATTGAATTCTGATCTCTAAGATCACATCAGCAACTCCTAAGTATTTCATATCAAATTTGCTAGCCAGCATACACTTAGTAGCATTTATGTCAGAAATGTCTCTATTGATGATTAACATATCATCAACATACAAACAAACAATGAATTTATGATTTGGAGTGTTTTTAATGTAAACACATTTATCACAGTCATTGATCTTACATTCATTTGATAATATTGTTTGGTCAAACTTTGCATGCCATTGTTTGGATGCTTGTTTTAGTCCATAAAGTGACTTAACAAGTTTGCACATTTTTCTTTATTTACCAGGAATGACAAAACCCTTAAGTTGTTTCATGTAAATTTCTTCCTCCAACTCTCCATTCAAGAAAGCTCTTTTCACATCCATTTGATGGATTTCAAGATCATATACAGCCACCAATGCAACTAACATCTGAATAGATGTTATTCTTGTTACTGGCGAATATGTGTCAAAATAATCAAGACCTTCCTTTTGTCTATAACCTTTGACAACAAGTCTTGCCTTATATTTGTCAATAGTTTCATCAGCTTTCACTTTTCTTTTAAAGATCCATTTGGAACCTAAAAGTTTATTTCCAGGAGGAATATCAACCAATTACCAAGTATGGTTACTTAAGATTGATTCAATTTTACTATTGACAGCTTCTTTCCAAAATGATGAGTCTCCAGAAGACATAGCTTCTTTCAACATTAGAGGCTCATTTATAAGAAGAAAAGTCACAAAATTTGGTCCAAAGGAAGTAAATATTTTTTGACATTTACCACGTCTTGGATCTTCTTTATTAAGTGTATTTTTCTTTGATTCTTCCCTAGGTCGTTTAGATCTTTTGCTTGATGACTCACTATTTTTTTATAGGAATAAATATTTTCAAAGAATTCAACATTATCGTATTACCATAATATCGGGATGATCGGATTTGTGAACCAAAAATTGACATGCTTTACTGTTTGTAGCATATCCAATAAAAATATAATCTACAGTCTTTGGTCCTATCTTGACCCTCTTGGATTTAGGAACTTGGACTTTGGCTAAGCACCCCCACACTTTGAAATATTTCAAGTTGATTTTTCTTCCTTTTCATTTCTCATATGGAATAGATTGCATTTTATTGTGAGGTACTCTATTGAGTATCTTGTTTGTTGTAAGGTTAGCTTTCCCCCACAAGCTTCATGGTAAATCAAAACTTATTAATAAGGCATTCATCATTTCCTTCAATGTTCAATTTTTCCTTTCCGCAATTTCATTAGATTGAGGTGCATAAGCGGCAGTAGTTTGATGAATAATTCTATTTTCCAAACATATTTTTTCAAAAGTAGATTCATACTCTCCACCCCTATCACTCCTTATCATTTTGATCTTTTTGTTCAACTGATTTTCAACTTCAATTTTGTATTGCTTAAATGCTTCAGTTGCTTCATCCTTACTGTTAAGCAAGTAAACACAATAGTACCCAGTACAATCATCAATGAAGGTTATAAAATACCTTTTTCAATCGCGAGATGATATTGATTTTATATCACAAATATCTATGTGAATTAAGTCTAAGAGATTGGAATTCCTTTCAACAGATTTATATGAATGTTTACAAATTTAGATTCAACACAGATTTGACATTGTGATTTATTGCACTCGAATTTAGGCAATACTTCTAAACTAATCAGTTTTCACAAGGTTTTATACTTGACATGTCCCAAACGACCATGCCACAAATCATTAGACTCAAGCAAGTAAGAAGAAGCCTTCGCTTTATTTAGTTCAATATTGATTATATCAAGTTTGAAAAGGCCCTCATCTAGGTAACCATTTTCAACATATATATTGTTCTAACTTATTACAACTTTCTTCGAAACAAACATACACTTAAACTCGTTCATAACGAGAAGTGATGTAAACACTAAGTTCTTCCTAATAGTACAAATATGGAGAACATTGTTGAGAGTCAACACCTTGCCGGAAGTCATCTTTAGGAATATCCTCTCACTTCCTTCAATCTTGGCTGTTGCAGAATTTCCCATAAGGAGCTTTTCTTCAGTTTTAGCGAGAGTATAAGTAGCAAAAGCTTCTTTATCAATAAAAACATGTTGACTTTTTCCCGAATCAAACCACCACTCATTTGGATCTCCAACTAGATTGCATATAGTGAGCGTAGCACACATACTTTCAATCTCATCCCTTGCTTGACCCATTCTCTAGTTATTTGGAGTAACATCCTTAACAAGATTTGCACCCATCATTTCTGATTTTCCATACAACTTATTGTCCTCTTTCATCTTGAGATGAATCACAAGATCATCCAAACCAGATAGTTGGTTTTCAAGCATTCCTTCTTCAAGAACATGAGGATCTTTACTTGTGGGCCTTTGCACTCCAAGTGTGGTCATCTAAAAGGATATCATTTGTTTCCAACCTTTCAAGTTTATACCAGAAAATTTCTCTGATTTCTTTGTTGGAGCATTCGCAGAACTTGAACAGCTTGATGATGCAATAATGGTTGTTGTTGGGACAACACCATTCACAACCAAATCAATTTGTTATTCAGTTTCATTTGTCATCTTTCTGTCACAATTTTGACAACCAATTAGTATTACAAAATACTAACAATAAAGACTTACTCTTTATTCACATTGTTTCAAGTTAATGGTGAAGTTTTAATATTCTTTGAATCGCTTAACTTTCAATTCCGATAAAGTTTTTATATTCTTTAAATCGGAATAATCATTCAAACAGCGTGTTCTGCATATTGGTGAAGTTTTTATCTTCTTCGAACAAAACTTTACTGAAACTTGTTTCTAGTTAATGATGAAGTTTTTTATTTTCTTTGAATCATTCAACAGAATGAACTCTAAGTTTTGACGAAGTTTTAATATTCTTCAAATCAGAACAAAGATTGAAACGGAGTAGAAAACCAAAAGGTTTAAATCTCCAGAAACTTCAAATATAGATAAATAATAATTTCCTTAAGATTGTTATCTTAAGGATATCGACAAATAATAATTTCCTTAAGATTGTTATTTGGTTGATATAAAATAAAATTTGTATTTAAAAAAATAAGTAGAAACAAGAAAAGAGATGAAGAAGAAATCGAGTCCACTGAATACACAGTGTGTCCTTAAGGAAATTATTCTCCTCAAGCACCCGAGGTTGATGGAATATATCCTCTGATAAGTTGGTAATCTACCAACTTATTGAGCCTATATCTATGAATTATTGCTATGTTTTGAAAAGATTTAGAGGTTCTTAGGGCCTTTATTGATGTCTATGTAGGTACTTTTGATAGATGATGATAAACAAGGAAATGGACCCAAAAAAGAGCTCAAAAGGAGTGAAGTGTGACGTATTCAGAAAGGCTGAAGATTCTGACCGGAGATGTGGTGGCTATGCGACACGCAAAGGCCGAGGTGCGAACCGCTCCTTCTCCGCACAAGATCATAAAGTCACTGAAGAGTCCGTCATGAGGTGCGGTCGATGTGCTACGCACACATCCTGAGGTGCGAACTGCACCCCCTTTGTACGGAGCTACCAATTCTAGCTAAAGTCACTAGTTCAACAAGAGGCAGTGTGCAACGCGCACTTCACAATGTGCGAATCGCATATCGCGCCGCACACCTCTCGAAGGGCATTTTTATCCTAATTTTTAGTGATATTTTGGGAAACTATAAAAGGCTTATTCAGGCACAATTGTAAATAACTTTTATCATTCTGAATATTTTGAAGAGTTTTTAGCTTAGAAATCAAGTTTTTTCACCTCCATTGAGAAGAGGGTTTCAATCTAATTCTCTTGGTTAACACTTGTGTACTCAAATTGAAGCTAGAACTTGAGATTCAGCTCTAATGGAAGGGATTTTGGATTACCCAAGTGGTATCTCTTTCTCTCTCACTATGAGTGGCTAAAATCTCTTGTCTAGGGGTGTATTGATGATGGGTGCTTAAGAAATAGGAATGAGTGTTATCTATTCTTGCTTATAATTTCTTAATTGACATGGATCTAGTAATTTCACCATGTTTTAATCCTAAAATTAGTGGTTGCAAACATTAATTTACATTACTTGACTATGTGATTGCTTGAGAAAGGATTTCATAGTTGTGGATATGCAATTACTAGTGGGAACTTGGGATTCCACTCAGATTTGAGGCTAGGAATAGCTCTTATCGTCGGATTCTCCCATTTAAGAGTCTAAGCTAGAGATGGTATGACTTCTTTAAGCTAGATTGGTTATTTATTAATCAAACTGATGATGCTCTAACCGAGATCATCGGACATAAGATTGTTGATCGAGAGATAAGAAAATCTTTCCCATGAACAATTCTATTCATGTCATTAAGCGAGAATAGGTATGAAATGATAATCACCCTATCTCATAACCAAATCCCCATCGGATATGCATCCCTAGTCGTCTAGTCTACTTGATACACTCGCTTTAGTTTCATTGCTTTTTAAATTGAATTGCGATTGTAGTGACAACATTTCCAATTCCCCCATCCATTTACTTGTTGTTTTGAGCAATTACTCTCACCTTGAAATCAATCCGTACAATTGATATATAGCTACCCCAAGTCCCTTGGGTATGACCCCGACACTCGTTGGGTTTATAAATTTTATTTTGCTGCACGATCGGCATGGCCTCCTACTTGGAGAGCACGATTTGAGCGTTCATCAAAAATGGCGTCGTTGCTGGAGACTTGAGTTGATAGCTATTTTTGATTGTTTTTTTGAAGTCACCTTGATAGTGCTTGCTTCTTTTACTTTTATTTGTTGTTTGTGTTGTGATTAAGCAGGCTAGCCTATGAATGAGGCCTACGACAACGAGAGCATTGACGGCTTCATAGAGGCCAACGAGGCTGAGCCTATGATGCAAGGGGGTGTAGGTGCAATCCGCCTACCCCCTGCAGTGGGAAATGTTGTTTTTCATGTGACTAGCACCATGCTCCATTTAATCCAAATGAAAGGTCTATTTAGTAGAGCAGCATATGAAGATGCCAACTGGCATATTCGGAATTTTGTGGAGATTTGCCAACCTTTCATCTTTTATCATATCTCCCCAAGAGTCCATCCGATTGCGCCTATTCTCTTTTTCCTTGACGGGGGAAGCCACGACATGGTTGGAAGATTTGCCAGATGACCCTATCACATCTTGGGCCGAGTTGGTTGAGGCATTTACCTTGATATTCTTTCCTTCATCTCGAATGATGAAGCTAAGATATGAGATTACCAACTTTAGGCAGCTCCTGGACGAGCCTCTTCATGAAGTTTGGCAAAGATTCAAAAAGAAGCTTCTCTAATGTCCAAATCATGAGTTGTCAAATAATATGCTGCTACAAAGATTCTATTGATCATTGAACTCTATGAATAAATCGGTGGCTGACAATCTTGGAGGTGGTACCTTCATGGACTTAGAGTTTCCCATAGCCTCGACTTTGTTAGAGAAAATGACAAAAACCAATCAAGCTTGGCATACAAGAGAAGCGGATGTGCCAACTTCGGGAGGACCCTCATCCATCTTGATCAATAAAATAAGGAAAAAGAAGGAAGAGCGAGATGAGACAATGGCCAAAATGATGACACAAATTGACTTGATGTCCAAGCATGTGATGGGAGATGGTGGTGCTAAGATAGTGAATGCAGTGAGTACATCAAAAATCAAAGCTAGTGATGATGAGCTCATGATTGTGGTTGATGGAAAGCTATGTTTTGTGTTGGCGGGTTCTCTTCCCGGGAGGGTATTATCGCCTGAGGGAGGAGAACCAAGGTTGGATTCGAGACAAAGAAAGAGACAGAAATTGGTGGGATAGAGACAAGGATGGTGATCGTTTCAATCACCAGAGTTCAAATCCCTATATTCCTTCGAACAAGGCAGACTCTCTCTACTAACCGGGCACAAGCAACCCCGGACATTCCAAGTCGGAGGACATGTTGTCCTTGGTTCTTAAGAAGGTGGACACCACAAATACGGGAGTGAGCAAGCTAAAGAGTGAGGTCTCAACACTTCACCAAACTGTGAGCTCCCACTCAGCCTCAATCAAGCACCTTGAGGCCCAAATGAACCACCTCTTAAGCCAAATGAACCCGAGGATGAAAGGGACATTGCCTAGCGACACCATCACCAACCCAAAGAATGATTGAGGATTGAGGTAGTATGGTCATGCCGCGACGTTAAATCAAGCGCTGCTTGGGAGGTAACCCAATTTTATTTTATTTTTTTGGTTAATTTTTTGTTGTTTTTGGTGTTTTTGTAGGGAATGCATGGATGGAAAAATTGAACAAGGGAAACCAAGGCAAAAAGGGATCATGCGGTGGACTATGTGGACTGCATAAGCATTTGTGCGTGTTGCATAGACTATCGCATGGTGAAACAGATGCCTGAAGGAAATTTGAAAATTTAGAGGCAACGTGCGGTTGTCCGTGTGGACCACACGAGCCCAAGTGCACGTCGCACCTCCATCACATGGTGAAACAGATGCCTGGGCAAACCCAGGGGAGAAAAAGGGGGCATGTGTGAAATGCCATGCGATTCGCACCTTGTCTGGTGCGAATCGCATGTCGCGGCACACCAGTGGTAAGTTTGAATTTTAATTGACCTAACCCATTGACCGACTCGGCCGACCTTTCTTCTTCTTTTTCTTCTAAAACAACCTTTTCTCTTCTTCTTCCACCATCTTTCTCCTCAAACCCTCAAAAAATTTCTCCCAAAACTCTCTTTAAATCCCTCAAATCTCTCCATAAATTGCCTCCTCATCTCACCCACAATCCCCACCATTCCATCACCACCGCCGTAGTCATCTCTCCGAGAAGGTTTTGCTGGTCACCATTATCGAAGAACAAAAAAGCTTCAATTTTCACTCCTCTTTTCACAATCTTCACTTGTGGTAAGTTCCCCAACGTTAAATACAACTCATATGGTGAAGCATGCTTAGTAGAATTTCCAGGTTGATTTTGGGTGAGATCCGAAAATTTTGGGTCCCCAATCCTAAGTTGTATTAATGATATTGCTATGTGTCAACTTGGTAGAACTTTAATTTTAGTAATGCATGTTGATTGGTAGTGATTTGTAGCCTTGAATTTTGTTTTGGGGTGAAGTCTGAGTAACCCACTTGTGATGAACGAATGATTTGGCCCAATGATAGATTAGGTGACGTCGTCTTAAGGGTAAATCATCGTTTGTCATGAGGTTTTGATTAAAAGTTGACTCTTGATGCTGAATTTCACTTAGTGTATATCCATGGTTTTTGTTTAGCATTATATTCGGGGTATATGATCTTGTGTGGGGAGGAGATTAATTATTGCTGAAATTGTGAATATCCATGCGCAAGCGAGTGCTTGATGTTCCCAATGATAGACGGGGTAACGTCTATCTTAAGGGAAGTCGTTGAGTTCCTTTCTTGCCTATCATTGTATCAATGGAAATCCGGGGAAGTCTGAGTACCCGGAAGTTATGGTCATGTAATCCCTTGTCCCCCTTATTAATATTGATTGATGTGTTGTGGGGTACCCAGTATCTACGCACATCTTGCTCTATGGGTCACATGCGAAACTCACAAGCACACAAGGAACCAAAGAATCCAATTGTGACGTTGTGCGCTTTGCATGAGACGCATAGATCTTGATGTGCGGATCGCATGAGGCACCGCACCATGTTGAAAATACAAAGCAGGTCACTGATCTGAGGGGCGACACCTGGTGCGACGCACACTCTCTGGTGCATTTCGCACGTGGTCCGCATAAGCCGACGTTCACCTACTTTGTTTTTCCAATCCTTTGCATTCCATCCTTTGCAGTTTGCTAACTTCTTTTTAGGTTTTGTTTCTGTTTTTAGCTCACAATCTCGGTATGCAGAATATGTCTTTAAACAGGTGAAACACTGGAAGCTAACCTAGGCAAAGGTCTGCTGCTGAAGAAGCGAGGCTCTATTTTAGAGTAGAGGGCATGAAAGCCTTCTACAAGCGTGATAAAGATAGAGGATTCAATGCGGAGAAAATTTTAATTTGGGGGAGGTTGGGGATCAGCTGCCTAACATGCACCAGCAACTTGCTGAATGACAATGGCAGCCCTTTCAGGATGTACCCGGCGGGTACTATGAGGAAATTATGCGAGAATTCTTTGCAGCTTATCAGGCTACATAGGACTCTGAAGGATACAAAGGGCCTGTGGAGAAATTTCCCAACCTGGACTCGGTCATAGTCAGAGGAAAGAAAGTTAGCATCACCCCCGCTGCCCTCAATGTTGTCTATTGGGAACACCCAATTGATCCTGCACCAACCCTCATCGCTAAGTTAATGGCTAACTCAAAGCCATACTAGGAGACAGCCCTCGTCATTGCTCAAGATGTTCCCCTTTGGTCCACTATGGGGGGAGATATCCCAAGGAGGTCCTTAATCTTCGAGGCTCATCTTTGGTATGATCTTATTTGCAACTGCTTCTTGCCTTCCTAAAATGATCAGAAGATAACCCAAGAGGGGGCCATTCTAATTGCGGCCATTATGACGAGGGAGCATGTGAACATTGGAGAAATAACGGCTATGGTGATAAAGAGAAAAGCTCATCGAGGAAATGACTCCTTCCCCTTCCCGGTACTGATCACTAAGCTTTATACCAAGACTGATGTCTCTATCCTCAGTTGCGACAAATTCACTCATGCTATTGGGACCATCGACTTTGATAGGAAAACAGACAAGGATGCCCCCAGGTTTGAGAAGCAAAGGGTTGAGCAGTCGAGTGGGGTTGACAGTGATAAGCTTGGTGCTAGAACAAACGTTTTATCCCCCTCCAGGGATACTTCCGAGGCACGTTCCCATGACCCAGCTCCCTCGATGTCCAAAAGCAACCTTCAAGACATGGTGAACAAAACTCATAGCCATGAGAAGCAGCTTACCTACCTAGCTGCTAAGCTACCAGGAATGATAAATAAGGTTGCCAAGAGTGTAGTTAAGGGGGTGGTGGATAGCTTGAACACACTGTGTAAGAGGGTTGATGTCATGGAAGGGGCAATCACTACACTCCGGAGAGATGTTGACAAAGCCAAAGGCAAGGCTCCGATGGTAGAAGCAGATCTGACTACTCTACTTCCACCTCGTTCCATTCCCGGACCCTTAGATAGCTTATTTGCCGCCTATGAGGATAAGGAGTTTCCTGGCAATGAGAATCAAGAGTTGGGAGATGATCAGGATACAGATTTTTAGAGGGACCCTCTATGCCTCCACACTTTCCGCGCACTCCCAAAAGGGTGGTGCTGGCCCGAGTGATAGAGCCTCTGATGAGGAAGCAGCTAATGATGATGATGATAATGAGGACTAGTCCTCCAGGGAGTTCCACCCCTTATTCCCATTGCACTATGAGCATTGAGGGAAATGCTCCTTTTATGGGGAGGGGTGGCTTTGCTTGCTTGTGTTGGCGCCCGTGAGTGGGCTTGAGACATTTTATTACCCTTGTCGGACATTTTATTGCTTTTATTGCCCTTGTCGGGCCCTGTTGACATTCTATTCTGCTAAATTATTTGGCCCTTGTCGGGCATATTTGGATGATTGTGATGTTCCTTTAGACTTCATTTTATTTTATTTTCTTTATTTTTTGTTTCACCTTGAGCTTATTTATGCCCTTACTGGGCTTGATTTTTATTGTATTGCCGGGTTGGTCTTACATGCTCCGTTGTGTTGCTACCCGTGCTTTGCAAATGCGCTAAAGGCCTACGCCGAGGCTTATTTTAAAATGAATCATGAGCGCAAAATTCGAATATCACCTTGTTAATAGTAGTTTAGAAATAAACTCCGAGGGTTTTCTTAATACCATGGTTCTTTCCCAAGGAGCAAGAGTTTTGATTATTTTCTTTTTCTTCTCTTTTGTTTTTGTGTTGAACCGGGTTGGTGTTTCCCTATGATAGATTGAGAGGCGACTTTCTTAAGGGAAAATGTCAAGTTTTAGTTTAGAATTAAGTCTGTAGTTGCTTGCCTCGAAATGGGCTCATCGAAAAATTTCTCGTGGCAAATTGTTTTGAAAATAAAAGAAAGAAGGGAAATGAATTTTTGAGGAAAATCATTCTCTTGTCATGACTTGCACACTCTCGCTTTGGCTTGATTGACTCACAAACGAGTGTGTAATGAACTCGGAATAGCTTGTCAAAAATCATTTGCCCCAATTGATTGTGAGACTAATGAAAGAAGTCTTGTGGCATGATGCCTTGTGTGGTGAGGCTTTACCTTGATTCTTGTGCATAAGTGTCATCTATAGCTTACCCCGAATATGATTCAAGGCAAAATTCTAGGTGTGGTTGGGCTTGGAAGATGACCTTAGGCCCTATTTTACAGCCACTTCACCCAAATGACTTCCCACGACATCAAGTTCTAGTGAACCCCTTTTGAGCTTATGACCGTTCTTTGGCACCTTGTAACACCTTTACCTTTTTGGAACCTCTATTTTGGCACCCATCCTCCCTAAGTTCTTGAAAATGAAATGTAGGCTAAAAGCCTAAGTTTGGGGGAAATGAAATACAACATGGGCAAATGCCTAAGTTTGGGGGTGCATGTGATCAAATGAGGAGAAGAAAAGAAGTGCACTTCAAGTGCAAGGTAGCACCTTAATTTCGAATTGAAAATTGCTCCAAAAGATCAATCCAATGAGTAAATTAAAAAGCAAAAATAGGTGCTACCAAGTGAAGGTGGTATAAGGAGTTTGAATGATCATGAGTTAAAAGGAGAAATCTTGGGTTGTGTGAGGGAGGAATAAGGTGAAGTTGAAATTGAAAAATGTGAGCGGTGTTCGAAATGAGAACAAAGAGCATTAGGGAGGTGTAGTCACTTGATCCAAATGATATCCTCACCTTAACCCTATCCAACATCATAACCCACAAGTCCATGGTGATTCCGAGCTTGGCTATCCTACATTAATGGCGATACACATGAAGGGCAAGCCTATGGTTCGACGCATATGCACTTGAACTTCCTTGAGAGAGTGAGAGTCTTCTTGGTTCTCCTCTAATCTCGTGTTTTATGAACTGAATGATTGTGAGTGGGATTCTCTCTTGTGGTGAGGGGCATCATACACTCGAATTGAAACATAGAGTCTCTATTTCAATTGAGGGGAATGAATGAGACAAATTGTGTGGCGAATCTCGAAGCAAACCTTGATGGTGAATGCCAATGACTTGAGAAGCTTAAATGTCTTGTTTTAAATGACAAAATTCCCTTGAGTTTGAATGAGAAATGATGTCCTTTTGAAAAAGGGTTTTGAAATGATCAATTGCCTTGAGTTTGTGGTGGTCCAAATTGAGATAAGCATAGTTGTTTGAGTCTTTTGTTTATTCGTTTTCTTAATTTTTAGTGTAGAGTAGTCTTTTGTGCCTTTATTGAGCCTAGAGCATAATTTATTCCTTGTCTTGTAAGTATCTTGCTTGAGGACAAGCAATAGTTCAAGTTTGGGGGTTTGATAAGTCGGTAATCTACCAACTTATTGAGCCTATATCCATGAATTATTTATATATTTCGAATAGATTAAAGGTTCTTATGGGCTTTATTGATGTCTATGCAGGTACTTTTGATAGTGATGATAAACAAGGAAATGGACCCAAAAAAAAGCTCAAAAAGAGTGAAGTGTGAAGTGTTCGGAAAGGCCGAAGATTCTGACCGGAGATGCGGTGGCCATGCAACACGCACAGGCCGAGGTGCGAACCGCACCTCCTCCGCACAAGATCATAAAGTCACTGAAGAGTCTGTCACGAGGTGCGTCATTGTGCGATGTGCACATCCTGAGGTGCAAACCGTACCCCCTTCTCACGAAGCTCCCAATTCTAGCTAAAGTCACTTGTTCAACTGGAGGCAGTGTGCGACGCGCACTTCACAACGTATGAATCGCACGTCGCGCTGCACACCTCCCGAAGAGCATTTTTATCCTAATTTTTAGTGACATTTTGGGAAACTATAAAAGGCTTATTCAGGCACAATTGTAAATAACTTTTATCATTCTGAATATTTTTTAAGAGGTTTTAGCTTAGAAACCAAGTTTTTTCACCTCCATTGAGAAGAGGATTTCAATCTAATTCTCTTGGTTAACACTTGTGTACTTAAAGTGAAGCTAGAACTTAAGATTCAGCTCTAATGGAAGGGATTTTGAATTACCCAGCTGGTATCTCTTTCTCTCTCACTATGAGTGGCTAAAATCTCTTGTCTAGGGGTGTATTGATGATGAGTGCTTAAGAAATAGGTGTGGGTGTTATCTATTCTTGCTTATAATTGCTTAATTAACATGGGTCTAGTAATTTCACCATGTTTTAATCCTAAAATGGATAGTTGCAAACATTAATTTACATTACTTGACTATGTGATTGCTTGAGAAACGATTTCATAGTTGTGGATGTGAAATTACTAGTGGGAACTTGGGATTCCACTCAGAATTGAGGCTAGAAATAGCTCTTATCGTCGGATTCTCCCATTTAGGTGTCTAAGCTAGAGATGGTATGACCTCTCCAAGCTAGATTGGTTGTTTATTGATCAAACCGATGATGCTCTAACCGAGATCATCGGATATAAGATTGTTGATCGAGAGATAAACAAATCTTACCCATGACCAATTCTATTCATGTCATTAAGCGAGAATAGGTATGAATTGATAATTACCCTATTCCATAACCAAATCCCCATCGGATATGCATCCCTAGTCGTCTAGTTTACTTGATACACCCTCTTTAGTTTCATTGCTTTTTAAATTGAATTGCGATTGTAGTGACAACATTCCCAATTCCCCCGTCTTTTTACTTGTTGTTTTGAGAAATTACTCTCACTTTGAACTCAATCCGTACAATTGATATATAGCTACCTCAAGTCTCTTGGGTACGACCCCGACTCTCGTTGGGTTTATAAATTTTATTTTGCTGCACGATCGTCGTGACCTCCTACTTGGAGAGCACGATTTGAGCGTTCATCATCCTCCCAGGATAGAACGATTAACATCAATAGAATAGTGGTACCTCAAACTCTATTAATCGGTGAACCACTCAACGGTAGTAAATCACACTTGAATTTTGAAGAAATGTAGAAGTATACTTGTGTTTTTAGTACTCCAATAGTACTTAATTTCGTGCTTCATATATGAGGAAGAATCAGATATTTATAGCCAAAAGCACTGCTTCAGAAAGAAAGCAAAGGTTTAGAAAAGTTGTACTGTTTCAGATACGACGGGACGACGTGCAGTTCGCACAAGAGGAAGTGTGCATCGCACGTCCCGTCGCACAAGCATCCAGTGATGCTGCCAAAGCTGGCAGTGATGTGCGTTTGGATGTGTGATTCGCACATGGCATTGTGCGGGTCGCATGTCTCCTCGCATGTCACAAAACAGTGAGTCAAAAGGATACGACCTTTCGATGTGCGATTCGCGTGCGTTTCGCACATGCCGAAGTGCTGCTCGCACATGGAGAAATATTTTGGGTTAGAATTTTGGCTTAAACAATTAAGTTTAAATAAACTTTGTCCAAAAAGATAATCTCTCGATCTTTTCCAAATCCAAATCCAAATCCGAAGCCGAAGCCGAACCGACGATGACGACGGCGCGAGGCTTGTCTTCTTCTCAACCCCTTTAAGACAATGAGGAACTGTTTCTCAATATAAAAACTTGAAAAAAAAATTCCACCACCAATATGGCACAAATGCTCTTTACAAAAGCAAAAGGAATATTTCATTTTCCCTCCATTTCTATTCCCTTCATTTTCCATTCACTTTTTCATATCTAAACCTTTAACGGGAACTACTTTTGTTAGACACAAAAAACCACTATCTTATATGGGTTGTAATACTAATAGTACCAAGGAAACCATCTTGTGCTAGCACCAATGTAGGGACTGTTTGTATGGATGCATAATATATATATTAAATAAAGTCTTTTTAACCAGAAAAAAAATAGTTCCAAAGTTTATATTACACGGAAAGAAGACAATTCTAATAGATCAAGCTGCAAAAGCCATGTTTCGTACTTTTAACACAAAATATATTCAACGTTGGGGATAGAGTACCCTAAACTTTGTCTTTTTGATAATATTCTCCTAAAGTTAATCAATATACATGTCTTATCATGCTAGGTGATTGTAATACAATGACCAAAGCAAGCTAGAAGCTAAGCAACAAATTGGACTGCCTGTCAAGTAAACAAACTAATTTTTTTTCAAATTGCTCGACAAAGAGAAAGAAGTTATTCATTGATAAGTACAAGAACCAGCAGTGGTGAAATTGATGTGTTTGCCTAGGTGATTGCCTCTGAGAGTTACTTGGCAAGAGATATGAATGTAGAACTTGGGCTTCACCAGCCTTCCCAATATATAGGCCCTTGATCTCATAAGGAATGTTAAGTTCAGCGGCACAGACACGCTCTGAATCCGGTCTTTAGCATCACTAAGAACTGGTATCGCACCATACAGTGGAATTTGGTGGCCTTGAAGAACAGCCACCACTATCCGCTTACTCTTCCTTGGCTCATAGAACTTCTTTATCTGTTTAAAGCATTAAAAAGACACTAGGCTGAATAATGGAGAAGGAAAAAAGAGGAACTGTATAAACAATAGTAACTCATTACTTCAAACAGACACGTCCAATTTGCTGCCACGTCTAAAAGCATCAATTAATTTCATCAAGGTCTAATCAAATAATTTTTTTAAATATATATAGTATTCATTTCATCCTATTTCTTTATTTCATCTCATTTGTTTTTTTTCTAATTTTTTTGATCATTTTCTCTACTCTTTTATTTTTTGTTTTCAAGAATAAATGTGCAATTACTATTGCTCCATTCAATCCAATAATAAACGCAAAGAAAGAGAAAAGCAACAAAAATCTATCTAGGCACTGGTCCGAAGACCATTGGAGTTGCTAGGGTCAGAGTTCTTCGAGGTATCCATGAATAGCTGAAGATGGAGATGGAGCTAGAGAAGGTCGCCAAAGATGAGTCCTTTGACGAATCAGCTGGAATCCGTCCATTCCCGACCAAGGAATACCAGATTACCAGAATCTCTTCCATTTCCATGCAAGCCTCAGGTTTTGTCGAATCACCCAAGACGCCTTGAGATGGTGCATCACCATCCGATGTAACTTCTTCACTTGAGTCTTTAGTTGAAAACTCGATTGTATAGCTCGTAGATTCGTCTGGTCTTTATTGTAGCTTGTGATTTGGCCCCTTTTGGTATGTATTACTTTAGAGAAAAGGTATAAGTACCACCCTAAACTATACCGGAAATCCTAGCGGCCACCTTAACTATATGTCTTATTACCCCTAAATTTTTCTTTTCTGTATTTTTTTTGCACCTTATATGCTGACATGGAGTCAGAACCCAATTTAATTAGTTGCAGTGATATACACGCGCCGCCACGTGTATAAATCATTTTTTTTATATTTTAATATTTTTTAATTTTATTTTTAAAAAAAAAATCTTCCTATTTTCTTTGCCTTGTACTTAAAATAAGTCAATACACGTAAAAAAAAAAATTATATTTAAAATTTTCTAAAAGAATGTATCTTTTATATTTTCTTTGCCTTCTTATTTTTCTTGCCTTGTATTTAAACTTTTCTCAAATAAACGTAATTTTTTTATATTTATTTTTTTACTTTTTTTACCTCCTTTCGTTTTTTTTATTTATTCTTTTTATTTTCTTTGTCTTTCCTTTGTATTTAATTCCACATGGCTTGTATTTAAATAAGTTAATTTTGGACAAATATCAAAAACATACAGAAAATTAAATTTAAAAAACGCTAAAAATAAAGGTCACTTTTTTAAAAAATCATTATTTTTTAAAAAATACATACGTATTTTTCCAAATTATGTAAAAGTGAAAAGACAAGAAATTAATGAAAGAGAAAAAAGAAATAAAAGTAAGGAGGAAAATAAATATTTTACAAAGAAAGAAAGGAAAATAATTAAATATACATAAGTTTTATAGTAATAATTATGTGTACCAACTAATTATAAAATATCCAATTAAAAAAGGACATATGTCCAATATTGATTAGATTTTTGTCATTTTTTTGCTTGTCGCTTGCTTCCAAGTGTGCCATCTCAGCACCAAAGGGTGTGTTTATTACACTTTAAAATAATTTAGGGGATAATAAAACTCTTGTATAATTAAGGTGTGTCGCTGAAATTTCACCTATAATTTAGGGTGATACTTATGCATTTTCTCTATTACTTTACTAATATATAGAAGTGGCTGGGGAAGTAGCTGGCTATTGTCCTCCCAGCTTGCCCATTAAGGCCACTTCAATATATTAGTAAAGTAATAGTAAAAGTACTTTTGGCAACTTTGTATTTTAACAATTTTTATTTTCATTTATTTCCTTTTCTTATACCCATTTTTTTTATCAAATATATTACTTTTTTTTTCTCAATTTATGTAGCACAGTTAAAATTTTGAGAGTCAAATAATTTAATTTTCACATCAAATCTTTAATTTTTTTAAATTAAAATCACATATTTAAAAATTACGTAAAACAATACTATATATCACGATAATTAACAGTTTAAAATATTTAAAAGATATCTGAAAAAATTACGGTCGTTTAATTTTGACCTTGAAATCGGACATGGAGTCTTTAATTTTTTTTAATTAAAATTTACATATTTGAAAACTACGTAAAAAGTACTATATATCACGATAATTAACAATTCAAAATATTTAAAAGATATAAAAAAATTATGGTTATCTAATTTTGACCTTGAATTCGGACATGAAATCTGTAACTTTTTTGAATTAAAATTTACATTTTAGAAAACTACGTAAAAAGTACTATATGTCACAATAATTAACAGTTCAAAACATTTAAAAGATATATAAAAATATTACGATAAAAAAAGACTTGTTTAAATATCAAAATTCGAAAAGTGTCACATAAATTGAAAAGGAGGGGGTAGTAATTACCGTGCCAATTACTTTGTAATTTTATAGTAATTCATTTGCTATCTGATTTAATAAATTAACTTGCATTTATTTTTGGAAAAATCATCAATCCTACTTTAAAAATAAATAGTTAGTATTAACACTTGCGTTTGAAGTACTAAGATTTTTAGGAAGGAAGAAATGGGAAATTCAATAAAAACAAAATTTTGTTGAACGTTTCAATATATTTGTACTGATGAAAGATAAAAGGAAACTAAAGTGAAAAAAACTAGAATGTCAAATTAAAAAAAAAGTCATAAAGTGAGTTTAAAATCAAAATATCAAAAGAAATATATATTGCCGAGGATGCATGTAGTTTAAAGCAAGAGTAGTATTAAATCATATAAAATCAGTGAATTCATAATAAAGTTAAATTTTTTGATGACATATTTTATCACAATTAATATTTTTAAATTATTTCTAAATTTACAAACAATTATCAGAATTTAGAAGAAAAATAAGATCACAAAATAAAACTGAGAAAATTCATCGTAATATAACTATCATGATTACACAATCTAGCCCTAGGTCAACTTAACTATCCTAATATGATTGAAGTACATAAAATTTACAGTCAACTTAATTCCGCCTTTTCTTGGAATCACTTAACTATCCTGATTAGAGAATAATTAGAGGATATCTTAGAGCCAAAAATATAATGATAAGGACCTTTTTGACCCAAAAATATAACGTGGTATAAATTTAATTTATTTTGAATAATTCAGAAATATTTTTAACTTTTTTTCTAATAAAATATTATCTTATAACCTTAAGTTAAAAATATAAATAATGTACCACAATATTTTTTGAATCTTATAATATTAAACAAAAATTGAAATTAGAGTTAGTAATACAAAAAAAGTTACAGTTTTTAAAGAAATATATATAAATTGAAACACATGGAGTACGGCGCATGGCATTTTCTCGGCTACGATAGCATCCCATGATGATTAAAATAAAAATTAAAAATTAAAGTATTTTAATATAAAAAGTATCACTTTTAAAATAAATTAATAACATAATAATATCACATAAATAGAAATGAGAAAATACTAACATTTTTTTGAAAGTAGAAAAACTTCAAAAGAAAATTTATGCAAGATTACTCCTATTTCAATTTGTTTGTTTGATTTTAAATTGGTACGAGTTTAAGAAATTAAAACAAAATTAAATTTATAATTTTAAATTAAAGATATATAAAATGTACTAACATAAGAAAGAAGCTATAGCTACAGTGAAAATTAAAATTAAAAAGTTATCAAAAAAATATTTTTTTAAATAGGCAAGAAAAATAAAATAAATAAATTAAAACAGAGGAAATCATATTTGTAAAAGACATCACAATTAAAATATTGTCTTTAGGATGGTGGGCAAGCAGCTACAGCTACGGTGACCAGTGGTGTTCAGGGTTCAATTGACTCGATTGGTGATTTGGTTCAATTTTGTATCCCCCTAGTTTTTACAACTCATAGGGTTTTTATGTTTACGTAAAAAATACAATATAAAAAATCAAATTGTATGTCCAAACAAAACTCTAACTTCAAATTAATTTGATTTCAAATCATGATTTCATAACGCATCTTTAAACAAGCTTATAAAAAAATTAGAAAACGTGTCTTTTTTCTGAAGAATTTGAGATTTAAAGTCTTAATTTTAAATCATGATCCTAATTCGCATGTTCAAACGTTCATTTGAAATCATGATCTAATGTCGCATGTCCAAATGTAAGTTTAGTTCTTCATCTTGTGATAGTAAAGAAATGTTCATTTGAAATAATTTTCTCATTTCTATATTAATTTATTATTAGCTAAATCAAAAAATTATACTTAGTTTAATTA
Source organism: Jaltomata sinuosa (assembly GCA_003996215.1). Lineage (NCBI taxonomy): Eukaryota > Viridiplantae > Streptophyta > Magnoliopsida > Solanales > Solanaceae > Jaltomata > Jaltomata sinuosa. The sequence goes on along the minus strand of QJPP01001835.1, from coordinate 48,460 downwards.
CAAAAATTTAAAATTCAAGTAAATTATCTTGATTTTAATTTTAATCAAATTGAACCATGAACCCTCTTAACAGTGACTTTTGTGAACAGTAACAAATAAATTGAAATAAGGGAGCACTAATTTGTAAGAAATACGTCACAATCAAAATAGTGTAGCGGGGCCGGGCAGGCAACTATAGCAGCGATATCGACGAAAAGTAAAATATTATCTCCCAATTATTTTATTTATCACATTTTTGTTGATATACTTTTTAAAAAAATATTAACTAAAATATAATTTGATTAAACTATTTTTATTTATTACTTCTTAATATTTAATATTTTTCTCTTTACAATACATTAATATCTCTTCATACTTATGACTAAGGGTGAATATGAAAACAAACAACTAATTATGCTTTAATTTTTTAAAATAACAATTATTTTAGACTATCTATTTTTAACAAGGACAACAAGTAAAATAGTTCAGAGGGAGTAAATAAATTGAACGAGAAGGAGTATTAATTTGTACTCCCTCCGAACCATTTTATACTTGTCACATTTTTTATTTCCACGTCTCTTAAGAAAAATATTAACTAGAGCGTAATTTGATTACTATTCTTATTTATTACTTCTTAATATTTAATACTTCTTCTATTTATTTTTACTTGTTACATTCAGACTTGACACGTCCATTAAAAAAATAATGATTGACATGACTATTTTACCACACTATTCATATTAATTGATGTTTAGTATTTAATAGGAAGGATAAAACATGAAGAAAAAAATCTCTTTCCACGATATGTCAATAGTGACAAGTAAAAATAAAAATCTATTTTAGAAATAAGTGACAAGTAAAAATAAATGGAATTACCTTCTTTTTTTTACATTATATTAATATATTTTTTCATATTTATGACTAAGTGTAAAAGTGTAAACAATTAATTATATCTTGATTTTTTAAAATGACAATTATTTTGAATCATAAATTTTTAATAAAGACATTAAATAAAGTGATCCAAAAAGAGTAAAAATTCCTTGTTTAGAAAGAAAGACATAGAGAGAAGAAAAAAAACATACTTTAATCAAAATCAAAGTGGATTAGAGTATTATTGTTAAGAAAAATATTAATTAGAGTATAACTTAATTAAATAGAAAATGCATAAGTATCATCATAAATTATAGGTGAAATTCCAACGACACACTTAATTATACATGGGTCCTATTATTTCCCTAAAAAAACATTTCCTGTATTTCTTTGCACCTTATGTGCTGATGTGGAGTCATAACTCAATTCAACTAGTTGCGTGATATACACGCGCCGTCACGTGTATAAATTATTTTTTTCATTTTTTTTTTAAATTTTAAAATATCTATTTTTACAAAAAAAATAACTTCCTTTTATTTTCTTGGCCTTGTATTTAAATTAAGTCAATACACGTAAAAAAAATTATTTTTATTTTTCTTGTATTTAAAATTTTAAAAGAATGTATCTTTTATATATTTTTTGCCTTCTTATTTTCTTTGCCTTGTATCTAAACTTTTCTCAAATACACGTGATTTTTTTATATTTATTTTTTTATTTTTTACCTTCTTTCATTTTTTCTTATTTTTTTTGTATTGCTTTTATTTTTTTTATTTTTTTGTCTTTTCTTTAGATTTAATTTCAAATATCATGTATTTAAATAAGTTAATTTTGAACGAATACCCAAAAAAATGAAGGAAATCAAATTTAAAAAATGCTAAAAATAAAGGTCACTTTTAAAAAAATTATTATTTTTAAAAAAAATATATACATATTTTTTCAAATTAAGTAAAAGTAAAAATACAAGAAATAAATAAAAGAGAAAAGGGAAAAAGGTGACGAGGGAAATAAACATTTCATAAAGAAAGAAAGGAGAATAATTAAATATATAATATATATATATATATATATATATATATAATATATATATATATATATATATATATATATATATAGTATATATGTGTGTGTATATATATTTTTATGAGATTAATTATGTGTACCAATTAATTGTAAGATGTCCAATTAAAAAAGAACTTGTGTCCAATATTGTTCAGATTTTTCTCATTCTTTTCGCCTCACTTGCTTCCAAGAGAGTGAACACACTCTCTGTGCCGCCTCAGCACCAAAGTGTGTGTTTATTACACTTTAAAATAGTTTAGGGGGTAATAGGACTCCTGTATAGTTAAGGTGTGTCGCAGAGATTTCACCTATAATTTTGGGTAGTACTTATGTCTTTTTTCTAAATTAAATTATTTTTATTTATTTTTTAATATTTAATATTTTTTGTACTATATTAATATCTTTTCATATATATGACTAAGTGTAAAAGTGAAAATAAATAATTACTTCCTCTGTTCATTTTTACTTGTAAATTATAAAAGTAAATGTTCAACAATATTTGTTCAATCTAAATAGTTAATAAATAATTTATTATTTTACATCTAATTTATCCTTATTATTAATAATTTTGATTTTTTTATTCATTTTCCCAACTCTTTAGATTACAATTAGTCAAATTTGACTTTTTCATAAATAATAAATGGGTTAGGACGTCTCTTCATTATCCCCATTTTATTGTTTATATCTTTTACTAGATATAAAGGTGTAGTGCTAGCACGAATTCAATATATATTACTTTTTTCGTTCCATTTTATGTGGTAATATTTGATTTGGCACGATATTTAAGAAAAAAAAAGACTTTTGAAATTTGTGGTTTAAAACAATTCTTAGATTTTTCTGTGGTTGTAATTCATTTCATTAAGGGCAAAAGTGCAATTTTAAAATTAAATTATTTCTAATTATAGAAAGGTGACATTCTTTTTGGAACGGACTAAAAAGGAAGGTGTGCCACATAAAATGGGACAGAGGGAGTATTTTTTTATTTTAATTTATATAACACATATATAATTTAGATAATTGATTAAATTTTTTATATGGTTTTAACATATTTTAAGTTATTAATTATTTTGATTTATAATACTTTTCACATAATTTTTAAATAATATATGTTACTTCCTCTGTCCTAATTTATGTGGCACTGATATAATTTTGAGAGTCAACTAAATTTTTTATTTATCTTTTAAATATTTTAAATTGTTAATTATCGTGATTTATAGTACTTTTTCTTCCGTCTCAATTTATGTGGCACTGATAAATAGTGTCAATCAAATTTTTATGTCTTTTAAATATTTGAAGTTGTTAATTATTGTGATTTATACTACTTTTTACGTAATTTACAAATACATGACAAATTAAACAGAAAAGTAAGATAAACAAATTAAAACGAAAAAAGTATAAAAGAAAATATTCAAACATACAGCAGAAACAGACACGCTGACCTCGTACCTGCTTATTGCCCTTTATAAGATAGTAATATCCTGCTTCTTAACAAAAGTTTTCTAAGAGCTTATTTGATCAAACTTATTTTTTTTTAAAAGTGAGGTGTTTGACCAAGTTTTTGATAAAAAAAATAAGTGCTTATGGGGAGAACCAGAAGTTGTTTTAAAAAAACTAATTTTTTTTTTCCTAAAAGCATTTTTTAGAAGTACTTTTAACGAAAATACATTTTAAAATACTTTAAAAAATTTGGTCAAACTGTAATTGCTACTTAAAAGTGCTTTTTAAATTTATTGACCAAACACAAACTGTTTCTCATAAAAAGTACTTTTTTAAAAAATAATTTTTCAAAATAAACTGATTTTAAAAGTTTGGCCAAACAGACATAAGTTATCTAATTGTTGTGATCATATTTTTTGAATAAATTAACGGAAAAAGAAACAAAACAAAAATTGATACACAAATATTCAAAAAAATAATTTTGTTGTGTGCTTTCAATAGAGTGATACATATTTTAAAAAATTATAAGAAATTTAAAATATTATAATATAAGATGAAAAAATATGAAAATTTTGGCTCTATAACTTTGTTTGTCAAAGGAATACGTGAAATGTGCTAGGAGCCTAATTTTTACTCCCTCTGTTTCAATTTATTTGACCTATTTTTTTTAATTCGTTTAAAAAAGAATGATTCTTTCCCTTTTTAATAATTTTTTAATTCAACTTTCCACATGACATATTTAGAATGACAAGATTAAAAGGCATTTTAGTATATTTAATATATCTTTAATTTAAAATCACAAAATTCAAAAGTCTTTTATTTTCTTGAGTAATTTGTTGGGTTGAAATGTTCAACAAATTTTTAGTGGCTACACAATTTTCTAATAAGCTTGAATTGATTTTAAATTTTAATTATTTAGATGACTTAGTAATATAATTAGAGATAATATGGTAAACAAAAATAACTTTTTAAAAAGTGTACAAAATTAATAATAAACAAGTGTTATTGGATGAAATAAATAATTACATCTTAATATTTTTAAATAATAATTATTCTGAATCATATATTTTTAGTATGGATAAAAAAAAAAGGCAATCCGGAAAAAGTAAGAAATTCCTTGATTTAGAAAGAAAGACTGAGAGAAGAAAAGAAACATGGAGTACTTTAATCAAAATCAAAGTGGGCCCAACCAGCAGTAATAAGGGAGCTGAGTCCTTATTCAATGTGTCGACTACAGACTTTCTGCAGCCTTTTTCATGCTACCCAAAAACACACCAACCAAGGCAATGGCAATATACTCTCTCGAGCCCCTCGACCAATACCAAGACCTAGAACCCATTTGGCCATAGATATTTTAAGTTGTTATGTTTAGGAAAAAAATTGGCAAATTTTATTTGATCACGTAGTTTGTTACTTTTTGACAAAAAAAAATTAGTAAAAAAATCAAAATTCTAAAAATTAGAAGAAAAAATTTTTTAATCAAAATTTAGTTTTTGAATTTTTTTAAAATTTTACTCTAAACTTTAAAATTTTACAAAAATAACCTACTAATTATTATTTCAATTATAATCTAATTAACTATCCAATCATTTCCTCACTAAACCATTTCTATCGATAAAGAACAGATAAATTTACGTCTAATAAATAAAGCAAGAGTAGAAGAAAATTATAGAGAAAATTGCTCTTATAAAATATTATAGTGAATTTTATTACTAGTAATTTTTTTTAAAATATTTGTGTTATGATTGATGGATAATGTATTATCTAATTTATTATTAAATGATAATTTTGTGTCAAATATATGCGTGTTTTTAATAGTTTTTAGAATTTATAGGTATAAATCATATTTCATTTTCTTTCCTAAAAAAAGTGAAATATGTTGTCCAATAAAAACTATGGTCAAATACATGTTAAAACATTACCGAGAACTTCACCCAAAACTGATTTGTCAAAAATATTTGAGAATCTATAGCCAAACGCTAACTTACTTGGTTTACAATTAATTTTTTATCTCCTCCACTCATATATACTTGTTCACTATCTTAAAAATAGTTATTCAATTTTATTTATTCAATTTAAAAAATAAAGAGATAGTTATCAGTTTGTGTCCCCCTTGCTTTTAACTATAATTATTTTTCTATTGTATTTTTAAAGTATTAAATTTATTATATTAAAGGGTGATATAATTTTATTTATTGCTCATCAAGAAATGTGTAAGTAGTGGACAAGATGAGCAATATTCTTGCGCACACTTTTATCTTAGACTGTTAATGGTTTTAAGTTTGACCACCTGAGTTTTCTCTCCAGTCAAGATCAATTAAACAAGCAAGTTTCCCATATTCACTGAAATAGGCTTTTAACAAAGAGAATCTACTCATACGGGAATTATAGAAAGCTGATTGAAGACGGGAGTAGGCTAAAAGAGAGTTGCACAAAAGAAAAAAGGGGGAATACAAATTAAGTGACATACTTGACCAGAGGCAACCTTGAGCATGTAATAATGAAGCTCAAGTGGTGTAGCTGTGACATGCACGCCGAAAAAAGTTGCTGGGTTCCGGTAATAGATCCTGACCGTTGAATTTAGAGTCAACATGTCCGTTTGAACTCCGGTCCCATCTATCCCTGCTTGCACGTTCAAATTTTCAAACACCATGCTCTGCACAAAATACGATAATAAACAATACGTACTGACAAAAGCAAAGCATGGTGTAATTATTATTGCTATTATCGAAATAAAGCAAAAGTCCCCTGCAGATTAATTAATTCCATTGTTGGAAAAAGGAATTGCTAAATGGAAGTAACTGAGTCAACTCACCTTAACAAAGATCTTGGGTTTGTAAGGCAGACTAGCAGCCCAAAGGATGAGGGAGAAGATGGTGAAGAGCACAAGGAAAGAGAAGAGAAAACAAAGGACATAGAACCTGACATTTCCCTGATCAGACTTGTCATCATCGACGTCATCATCATCTTCATCAGCTCCCGGATGGTCATTATTCATTCTGGGTATTCTCTTCCAGACAGCAAGCTGATTGTTCTTCAAGGAAGCAGAGAACCTAGAAGTGGAGGACTCGCGGGAGTGGTGAATGGGAGAGCAGTGGTAGTGATGGGCTGGCGACCCGAATGGGCTCGACCCGTATGACATCTTCTCAAGATGATCATGCTGAGAGTGCGATGGACTCTGAACATAATACAGTGGCCTCCTCGGTGATCGTGGTGGTGAAGACGCGTCGATGCTCGTAACCTCCGAGTCCGATTTCGTATGTATTGTAACCCCCATTCCTTGCTACTATTGTCTATTGATGACGACAATGAAAGATGGAAGGTGCCTTTTAAAATCACCAGACATATTATATCCATTGGGTTTTGTTTCTCCATTTTGTGTTTCCCTAGGTTTATACGCCTATCGCGTAATTTTCACGCTTTCGACCATTTGTTACATACAAGAATATATACTCCTACTCTTGTATTTTATTTTGTGTTTGATTACAAAAAAATATGCATTATTGATGTGAGGTCAAAAATATGTATATTTAGTTTTTATTGGCTTCATATTTATTATTTTTAATCGTCTTTTGAGTATTAATTATATTACTTTGTGCTTAATATTATATTTTTATGTGTATGAGTAAAATGATGGAAATATAAAAAAAATTGAAGCAAAAACGAATTAAAAACGAGAAATCATATAAGGAAATCAAGCATGCAGCTTAATAGATTAAGTTAATATAATATTAACATATTCAAGTTATACAATTGAATTGAAAAGTGAAGGAAAGGTAAGCTTGTTGGAAAAATAATCTTATATTTCAAAAAGAATTATTATTTTCTAATATGTTTACAATTACAATTGTAAGACTAAGTTAATTCTCTACAATTAACTAGTTTTGAATGATTTGTTAATGAGATATTACTCCATATTAACTTTAGTTAATTACAATATTTTAGTTATTAGCCATTATATCACCCTTTATTGCCCATTATTCTTGATCTTTATTATCCTTTATTCTTCATCATTATTGAAATGAATTCAATCCGTTTGACTCTTTCTCAACAAGGAAAAAAAGATCATGATATCTTCATCTCTATATATAGTGATATATTTTGAATTCTAGGGAGTAGAAAAGAGGAAAAAGATTAAGAGAAATCCTTCTTCCTATATTATACTTTGTTATGTTGGGTTTTTTTTTATTTAATCTTTGTTAGATTCTGGCTCCTAGTAATATACTAGATTAGCTTGTTCAATCCTGGGGGATACTCCTATACCGGGTGAAATATCCTTAAGGATAATGTCATTTTACACGCCTCAAGCTATGTGAAGTCTCTACAAGTGTTCGTGATGAAGTATTTTCCGTAAGATTTCCAACAATCTTAAGTATATTTCTTTTTATACTTTATTCTTACAAAAAAATACTACTTGCAAAATTGCGAGTGGTCTTTCATTCCTCTCCCCAAAAATAATGTTGAATGAGATTGATCAGTCATTCTACAAATTTATCGATGGATGCATTTCTCCTCCAATCCATATTTCTTGTTTCACTTAACATACTGCTATGAAGGAAAGAGAGAATATTACAATCAAAATAAACAAGACAATTGAGAAACATAGAAGGAAACCATCCAAGTGGAAATGGGAATGACGTGATTGCTGGAGGAAGAAAGCTTACCAGAGGAAATTGTTGTTGATTTCATTATAAACCTCTTGTTTGCTAGTAATGAGAGCATTGCTAAATTATGTAAGTTAGCATTGCGATGGACAACTAAATCTTTGTATTCATGCTAATGAGGTATGTAACTATACCATATGTTTACATTTTTAATGAATTTGTGTGTGACAAATTAAGCGAATGTATTTCTCAAAGTAGTAGAAGATTCGGAGAAATGGTAATCCCGCTAAGTAAAAATAAATTTGATTAAGTGGATGATATAATTATTGTGATTATTTCTCAAGCGAATCCTGTGGCCAATGTGAGAGTTGGATGTTAGATTTGGTATTGTTGCGCACATTTGTGCTAACTAAAATTATTTTGTGTTCTACGTCCAAGTTAAAAGAAGAAGAATAATTTATATATGTTGGTGATTCTAGAATGACTCAAGTTCTTAGGATGAAAAAGTTCTTATTAAACTCACGTATGAAAAATATTAGAATTATTTGAGGTGGTACATATTCTAAAACCCGAACCAATTTGATTACGAGGGATTATTAAAAAAAAAGTTGAGTGAATATTTTATTTGAGTTTGATAATATATCGAGTGTTGAAAAAAAATATTATTTTTGTGGACGATAAATATTATAACCGTAATTTATCTGTGCCTACTATTTTTAAGATGAAAATGTTAATGCTTATGTTTAGTTGATTGATTCATATGATTTATGACATGTTAAACTTGTACATTTTAGTTCATGCGAATTTAAGTTTTTTTCTTATGTGAACTTTTTCTGATATCTCAAAATTTCATGTCTAAATTTATTAGCTATTTTAATATTGTATATGAGTTTCAATATGATAGTTATTCCTTTAGATTTCTAACATTACCTTGTGAAACCCATACAATAGAGAATTTAATAGTCATTTAATTCAATTATAATTGATTACTGCCTTGAGTGACTTTGAATGATCTTTATACTATTGTAATAATTGGAATTTTTTAAGCTATTAAATAGTTAGCAATTAAAATGTTTTCTCATATATACGTTGGTATGTAAGAAATCTTATTCACATTATCTCAAACTATTTTAATTTTGGAGTAGATAAGATATGCTGATAGAAGTTTTTTTAGTTGTTTTTTGATATGTTTTGGTGGATAAAGGTATGGTACCTTACAAGATTGAAAACCTTATGAACTGTGAAAAAGTTATTCCCTATTCTAAAATATTTGAAAATGTGAGGATATCTAACTAAGGTTATGTTACATAATTCCAAGAAATAATAGTATGTTTATTAAATGTGTAACAATAGTACTGCATTTTGAATTCTTGTTATTAATAGTGATGTGATTAAACATAATATTATAATAAGAAAAACAAGTGGTGAAAAGTTTACACTTGTTGAAAATGATATTGTTGTTTGAAGCATTATTTTGGAAAAGAGTAATTGATGATTTTTTATATTTTATTGATGATAATAGTGCGATTACATATAGTGAATTTCTCGTTATATTAGAAGTACACAATGATATTAATTGAATTTTTGATGAAATAAAATTCACGAGTTATTATGTGTTTACCCAATGTGGGGGTGTCATAACTTGAAATTTAAACTTGCTAACTTGGAGTTAGTTTGATAATGAGATTGGAGGGTTAAGAGACCTTTTAGTGAGAATTTGGGTTAAAATAAAACCAATGTGTTTATGTATATATTGTGGTGGCCAAGCAACATTAGTTGTTATGAAAAAATAAATTTTCTATGAAAAAATTAGATACATATATTTGAGACATAATGTGATAAAGCAGCTGCTATGAGATAAAATTATTTACGTAAATAAATTATGTGTAGTCAGAAGGTGAATCTGATCAATTCACAAACTAAAAGAAACATCAAGGGGAGTGAAACTTTAGTCAATTTGAGAAGATCAACAATGATGGTAACCCAACCTATGTGATTGGAGATCCCATGAATTAGGTTCATATGGGTAATAACAAGTCATTAGTTGATCAAGTAAGCACTATAAAATTATGTCCCTCCTATGATGTGTGAATATAGTGCAGTGCTACAAGGCAAAGTGAGGGTTGAGTTATACTCTTAATCCAAATCATATCCTTTATAGATGGTGTATTGTTCTGCAGAATACACTTGATGATTGGACCTATATGAGTGTGGAGTGGTGCCGCTCCTATGAAATTGTGACAAATTTCTAGAGTACTCATGAATACCAGGACACGCGCATGGCCTCTTAGCGCAAAACTGCGATAACGACAAAAATTGTGCGATTATAATGTGATAGAATAAGACTCTAAGTTTACAAAAAAAAATTGGTTCATAGAAGTTTTAGACTTCACCAATTATTCTGTAAGCTTAATCTTATTTTATCTAGGTCTAGTTCATAGTCTACGAGACACCAAATTCGATGCATTATTCTCATATGTGAAGACCCAGCAAAATTTCTTATTTTATTCTATTTCTTAACATTCTTTTTGAAATATGAAGGGGATTGTTGAAAAAATAATCTTATATTTTAAAAAGAATTATTATTTTCTAATATGTTTACAATTACAATTGTAAGACTAAGTCAATTCTCTATAATTAACTAGTCTTGAATGACTTGTTAATGAGATATTACTCCACATTAACTTTAGCTAATTACAACATTTTAGTTATTAGCCATTATACCACCCTTTATTGCCCATTATTCTTGATCTTTATTATCCTTTATTCTTCATCATTATTGAAATGAATTCAATCCGTTTGACTCTTTCTCAACAAGAAAAGAAAGATCATGAAATCTTCATCTCTATATATAGTAATATATTTTGAATTCTGGGGAGTAGAAAAGAGAAAAGAGAAAAGAGATTAAGAGAAATCCTTCTTCCCATATTATACTTTGTTATGTTGGGTTTTCTTTTATTTAGTCTTTGTTAGATTCTGGCTCCTAGTAATATACTAGATGAGCTTGTTGAATCCTGTGGGATACACCTATACTGGGTGAAATATCCTTAAGGACAGTGTCATTTGACACGCCTCAAACTATGTGAAGTCTCTACAAGTGTTTCTGATCAAGTATTTTCCGTAAGATTTACAACAAAGCTTACCTGGGATGTGGCAGACTTTGAAGATGACAATAGCTGCGCCATCATTTCAGTGCAACAGTGGCGCGAAAACATCATGTTCTCTGATTCTCAATTACTCCTCTGCGCCACTTTCTTGCAACACAAAGGTGGTGCGAAGGCGACGATTTTTATCCCCGTTCAACTTGGATTTAGTTTTTAAAAGTTCAGACTTTTTCATATTCTATAAATACATTCTATGCACAATTATTACATAAATTTTTGACTTGGCAAGAACTAGGAGCCATCGTGAAGGCCGGAGAAAATTGATTCTATCTTTTCTTCTCTATTATTTATTTATTTTTACATTTTTCTTTGGATAATTTGTTGTAATTTCTCCATGTCTATGTGGAGTTAAACTTTTCATCTATGGTTATGGTAGCTTTAAGATTGTTGGTGTATGAACTTTAATTGATTTGTTAAGATACTTATCGTCGTGCTACGGCTCGTGTGGTTATTTACTTTTTCTTGGGCATAATTATTTGTTTGCTTGATCACCATTCAAATACTATTTGTGGCACCTAAATTGGACTAGGAATAGAAAATTTGCGTGCGTAATAAGAAAAAGTTGGGCTTGATCGTGAACCTTATAGAGAAAGAGGAATGACTCGCTAACGTGGATAGAAATATACCCGTTAGCCTTGCTTAGTTGATACGGAAGAGAAATCACATGCCCTTCACTATCAACCAACGATCATAGGAATATAGGTGTTAGGAATAGTCGAGGAGACCTAGAGTTGTTGGCAAAACGCTCAATATGATTAAAATCAACCCGCAACTAGTAACCCGATAGAAAATCAGAGTCAGTTCAAGTGATTACTCAACGTGATTGCTAGCAAATCGATAACCCTAGATCGATTTCATCTCATTGATTACGTAAAAATATGTTCTTCGTCTGGTTAATTGTTCATTAATTAGTTAACTTCTTTTTCTTTTTAGTTTAGTTAATTCATAATATAATTTGGGTTTTTACGCTTGAATAAATAATTAAAATTAATTTAATTTAGTAAATAGTTAATCAATAAGTCTCTGTGGATATTGTCGCGCCCCATTTTTCTCGCAAAAAGATGGGTCATCGACGTGACAACTCTTTTTTGGATGAAAAAGAGTGAAGAGTCGCCACCTAACGAATTTAAGGCGCGTTAGGGCACCGTTCTAACTAATTAAATTAAATTTTATTTTAAGTCTACGCAACCAGAAATCGAGTAAGGGTTCAAGTTACCTCGAAAGGAAGGTGTTAAGCACCTTTCGAGGTCCACAAATGTGGGTCCCTGCTGGATTCGTTATTTATGTGGGGAATTATGTGATAAACAAAGATCGATATGAATTGATAAAACTACACCGCTATACAAATAAATTCTATTTTTAAAGAAGTCAATAAATTAAACCAGTTTAGTCATTAATGAAACTAGGTGAGCAAGAATTAAGCATGTGGAATATTTAAAAGCTAAATAAACACATAAGAAGATCAGATAAGCGAGAAGATAGAAGTCGAAAAAAAAACTGATATAGGAAAAGAGATCTAATTAGTAGGTGGTTTACTAATACTACCCCAAACACGTAAGAGTATAAGAATTAAACTTAGGTTAATTTTAACCTATTCGGATCAGCGCCCGGCTTATTATCAAAGACAATTCCAAAGACATTGTTGTATTCTGCTCGGGACAATTTCCATCATATCCGTCTATCTACCCACCTAAGTTGGTTATTAAGATTATTTTACCTAAGTGCGTATTAAAAAAATGAGAAAAATCTAACGTGTCTTAAGATGCTTACCCGTCCCAACTTAATGTCCAAGAGGCATTTGGACTTACTATTTGGATATGGGTCTAGACAAATAAAATATTAGATTTTCTAATTAGACACGGAAAGCGTCAAACAAAACAAGGAGGGATTTACCGCAAGTAGCACATAATGATCTCAAATAAGCCTCTTAATTAATTACAGGATTAACACATCTCACACAATTAACAACCTTCTTTAATTGCACATATAGGCATAATTTAATGATTTGACATGCAAAGCTTATCAATTAAAAATCCATGGGCAAAGTTTCTGATTACTTGATATGCTGAGAACAAATTGAATTAACCTGGGCATGATCTCTGAAAAAAAAACTAAAACTTATTTTAAAGCTTAGATATGGTGACTAATTTGTTTAAAGTGCTGAAACTGATAACTAATTGACATGCTGAAACTTTGTTTAGTCCTATAGGCATAATCTCTATTTTTGACTTGCAAAAAAAACTAAGTTAATCATGCTGAGATAAATTGAACTAATTTTAAATATGCTGAGATTGATTTTAATATGCTGAATTAAATTTGACAGATTTAAACATGCTGAAACTGAAACTAACGTGCTGAAACTGTTCTAACTCATAGGCGTGATTTCTAAGTTTAATGAAACTACTTTAAATCCTATAGGCATGATTTCTAATTATTTAAATGAAACCGACTTACCTACAGACATGATTTTTAATCTAAAATAATGAAACAGACTCAACTCATATAAGCAGGATAATAATAAAATAAATTTTAACTCCTATAACCAAATTTCTAAACAGATTTTTTTTCTCTTTTTTTTTTATATTATACATACTGAACCTACACGATTTCTGATTGAGTTGTCATATTAAACATGCTGAAAATTAACGAGTCTTACGAACACGATTCTAATCACTGAAAACACGTTAAACGAACCTATAGGCATTATTTCTAACAAATGAGATTAATAGAGATCCCATAGGCATGATTTCTACGATTTACAATTAAGAAAGTAGCACGTATTTTGCCCCTCCCCCATAGCACCCCTAATGTATTTTATTACATCATCAAAGTTTTTTACAATAATTATTACAGAAAAATAAATGAAATAAATAAAAAAAGAACTAATACAATATATAAGTCTAGCGAGATCTCCAAATCCCGAGCAACTCTTCACGATAAGACCCATATTTTAATAGATTACCTGTCAAACATAGTAAACATAGGATTCAGAGGACCTTTTTACCACCCATAGGATTGCCCCGTTATGTCAGAGTTCCTGAGGATCTCAAGGATCCTAGGCAGTGCTTATGTCGGAGAATGAGGTGCATTAGGCCCTCCATAATTCACCCAAATACCACAGAACAGCCAAAGTGGAGCCAAATATAGTTGTATAAGCCAACAAAACTGCCAAACATAAAACAACTAACTGGTTCGTGCTAACAGAAGATTAATGCAACAAAAACCAAACCAAACAGAAATATAAGTTCATGCTTTTATAAACAACTCACCGATAATCATGGATAACACAGACGATTACACGTTCTAAAGGTAAACATGCATATGAATTGATATATACATAGGTAGAACACTAACCAGTTATCCGCAAATAACAAGAAAATATTCAAAATCATCACTCTTAGCAATCAATACCACTTTAGCAGCCATGAAGAGAAGTTAAAAAGAAAGGAGTAGTATTGTGTAAAAGTGTCCGTATGAATGAAAAAGAAGGTTGTCTTTATAATGAAAGTAAGGGACTCAATTAGAGGAAGGGAATAATTCAAAGAGTGAATCAAGGTAAGTCTTTTCCTTAATTACAATAGCTAAATCAATTAATCACCAATTTACCATAAAAAAGAGAATAAATAAAGTTATACCAGAATAAAGAGAAATCAAACAAAGAGAAACTTTACCTTAATTAAAACACAGGATCAATCAGAATACAAAAATGGGTTTGATTTTATTTTCTAAGCATAAATAGACCAGTAGTTGTCAATTAAGGGTAAAACGAGTCAACACTTTACCATAATTAAACAGGTAACCAAGTTATCAATACCAAAATCCTTTCCCAAAATCAAGTACTCGAATCAATTATATATGAAACAATCAAAGCTTTACCGTGAATAAGCAAGTACTAAGGCTGATTATTCATCAATTGGAATCAATCATGGAGCTCACAATTTAACCTGCTATAAACGGGATACGGATCTTGTCATGGAATCATGTAAGAAAGGAAAACATACTGACTATAACTATTGTATTTCAAATTAAGAAAGCACTAACACAGAATCATTAACCAAAATTGAACCTAACAGAGAATTAATAGTAAAATCACAATCAGTATTTGTTGAGCACAGAGGGATACGGATAGACAAGTACTAATCGGAACTTAGTCACGGAGTTTACACAAACAAGAAATCGTGAATCAGGATAAGGAGTTACCATTTGGCATGAATATAGGCTATCTTTCAACCCAATACAACATGTCGAACAAAATTGGTCAACCCAATGACACCGGACGAATCACAGGCCACGTTTCACACTTGAAATACAACATGATAACCAAACACGCTTAGACATAGATCTCGCGACAAAGTAAACTCATGATCGAATTTTTAGAATTGTAAGAATCATGATTTTCCACATATCGTAATAGGCAGCCAAACCCAAATAAAATTAAACGACCATGCATAAACACTCATAATAGGGTTTTGAATCTCAGAACCTGTTACCGTGAAAGACGATACGCTCGAGCAAAAAAAATATGAATTCCAAGTCAGATCTTAATTGGATTTACCGGATTCGTTGTATGGCTCGTCGGAGTCTTCCGCCGTTCATCGGAGAAAAGCAAAAATCTTTGGGTTTTGAGGGTGAGGGTTTCGCCGGACC
Source organism: Jaltomata sinuosa (assembly GCA_003996215.1). Classification (NCBI taxonomy): domain Eukaryota; kingdom Viridiplantae; phylum Streptophyta; class Magnoliopsida; order Solanales; family Solanaceae; genus Jaltomata; species Jaltomata sinuosa. The sequence continues at coordinate 32,700 of QJPP01001835.1, read as the reverse complement.
GCCGCGGCTAGAAGCTTGCCGGCGGCGGAGGTGGTGGCGACTGTGGGGGTTTGGTCGGCCTTTGGTTGATCGGAGGTGGTGGAGTTTCACCGGTCAAACACCAAAAATAGAAGCGGTACTCGCCGCTGCTTCATCGGCGGCTCCGATGGAGGAGAAAGAGGAGAAATGAGAGGGGGAGAGGAAGAACGATGGCTGTGGAGGGTTTACTGGCGGGGGGTGGTTGCTGGCTGGAGTGGCTGAGGATGGTGGCGGTGGTGGTGTGGTAGTGAGAGAAGAGGAGCGGAGAAGAGGGAGAGAGGCGGTGATCTGAGAATGGGGTTAGGGTTTGTGTAGTTTAAAGGGCAAGAAAAGAGGTGGAGTGATCTTGGCCGTTGATCGTGAGATCAACGGCTGAGATTTAATCTCAATGGGTCAGGCATATTGGGGCAATTGAAATTGAATTTGGTATTTAAGATTAGGCCTAAATTGACTCAATTTATGCTAGAATTGAAATAAATTGGGTAGACAGGGACTAGACTTTAAATAAATTGAGATTGGAAATTGAATTCAGATGGCTATTAATAAATAAACTACTACGTATATAAAATTTAGTAGATAAAATAATAATTAACGATAATTATCAAAAGATAAATTATTTTAAATTACGTATATATATTGTACATAAAATAAATGACATGTAATATCATATGAAATTTATGAAAAAAAAATAGTAATAATATGAAATAAATTATATATTTAAAAATAGTATACGAATTTAAAAGTATCACGATGACGATAAAACATGATTTACTTAGTAAATAAAAGCAATACGCGAGGAAAATTAAGCTTAAAAATAACAATAATTAGTATAATAACAGCCCGAGAGAGGTATAGAGAGGTCAAAATTGGGTGTCAACAGCTGCCCCTTCCTTGCTCGGGAATGAAGGATGAATTAGCGGGCAAAGAATGTTGACTAGTAGCCAATTTTGTCTGACCTGACGATTAATTCTCCTGAATCCGAAAAGCAAAAGGGGATTGCAAAAGTGTTGCGGCCTAGACTTTGGTTTTCAAGTCGCCTAAATATCCCTGGTCTTACAGGAATCAGGCCGTGTGTAGTTCTAGATTCAGAAATGAACAAGGTTTCTAATGAAAAATGAACACATAAATCTGAACGAAGATGTAGTTGGCACGAGTCGATGAGATTTAAACGATTAGCTGAGAATAGGACGCAAGAAACGGTCCAGTGTTGGCGGTATAGGGATAGTAAGAGTTATGTTTTGGAAGTGAAGGCGACAGTTAATCTCGTTTCTTGGCTTGTTCAGCCTTCGGTGCCTACAATTTCTATTATAACTAGATAAAGATTAACATTTAAATAAGAATAAAGTAAAACATGATGCAGGTTCCTTTTAAGACTATGGAAGGTTGTTTAAGACGATAAAGATGATGTCTTAAGCGATGATATCTCAGGATCATGATACGTAAAATTAATCCTCAGGCCATGAAATGATGTCTGCGGGCCATGAAAATGATGCCTTTAGACGATGACGCCTTTGGAGTATGACAAGCAGAAAGTAAATCCCTAGGCCATGAAATGATGTCCGCAGGCCATGAAAATGATGCCTTTAGACTATAACGCCTTCGGGGCATGATAAGAAGAAATTAAAGAGAGCGTATCTGTTTTGAGTGGCATAGCATGACGTTTGGTAGCTTCTGAATAATTTGTTCCATGGTAGCTTGTTGTGGTTCGATGCGATCTCGGGCTCAATGCAATCTCGGGCATTATGCAATTCTCGGGCACAATGCAGTTCTCGGGGGCAGTGCAATTCTCGGGCCCAATGCAATTCGTGATTCTCGAGCACAATGCAATCTCGGACATGATGCAATCTCGGGCCAAAATGCAATCTCGGGCTCAAATGCACTTTTTGGGCAAATATAATTCTCGAGCCAAATATAATTCTCAGGCTTAACGCAAGCTCGGGCCAAATGCAATTCTCGGGCCAAATATAATTCTCAGGACAAATGCAGTCTCGGGCCACATATAATTCTCGGGCAAAATATAATTCTTGGGCCAAATGAAATCTCAGGCAAAAATGCAATTCTCCGGCCAAATATAATTCTCGGGCCAAAATGCAATTCTCGGGCCAAATGCAGTCACGGGCCAAATATAATTCTCGGGCCAAATATAATTCTCGGGCCAAATGCAATCTCGAGCCAAAGTCATCTCGGGCATAATGCAATCTCGGGCCAAATGCAATTCTCGGGCCAAATGCAATTCTCGGGCTCAAATGCAACCCCGGGCCAAAGTCATCTCGGGCATAATATAATTCTCGGGCCAAATGCAATCTCGGGCCAAAATGCAATATCGGGCCAAATGCGGTCTCGGGCCAAATATAATTCTCGGGCCAAATGCAATCTCGAGCCAAAGTCATCTCGGGCATAATGCAATCTCGGGCCAAATGCAATTCTTCTTTGAGGAGATAGAGTAGCTTACCTTTCTTGCCATATTTTGATGACGGTGTTTGTCTTGATGCTGCTGAGACAATTCTCAGATTTGTACCTGCTAGTTCTGCGTTCAAAGAAAAATTGTTAATTTGTAAAAAGGGGAGGTTGATTTGTGCATATGCTCTGGGGTGCATCTGTCCTCCTTGTTATGTGTCTGCGGGCTGTCGCACTCTCTTCGGGCACTCGCTCGAGCAAATAAATAAATCGTATTTTGAAATAACTTGCTTTGAAAAGGGAAGGGAAATGTTAAAAATAATAATATTGTTGAATCATAAACCGTGACATGTTTTGAGACATCACAACATCTGATCATCTTTGCATTTGGAGTGCAGCTCCGATGAAATTTTTGAGGGCCCTCAAAAATTTCTGCCCCAGTGTAGAACTTGTCTTTCGGCTAGAAAATTTTGTAGAATGAGCGGTCGCTTGTTGTGAATCTTGAGGTTCCCTCAAAATTCTCCCCCAGTCTTACGATTCATGGTAATGCTTTTCAGATGGAATTTTTGAGATACTCCCAAAAATTCTGCCCCAGTTATAATGCTTGACAAAGGAAAATGAGAGGTTTTATTATGATAAGACCGAACTCCATAGGAGCGCCTACGTATCCCTCTTAAACGGGAATCAAGTCAAACGTAGTTCCAATTACAAGGTAAGGAAGCATAACAAAAATAACTTTCTCTTAACTTCTCAGATGAAGTATCTTTTGACAGCGTCGGAATTGATAGGTTTGGGCCACACTTCACCATCCATTTCCGCTAGTATGAGTGCTCCTCCTGTCAGAACCCGATGGACCATGTAAGGACCTTGCCAATTTGGTGCAAATTTTCCTTTTGCCTCATCTTGATTTGGAAAGATCCGTTTTAGGACAAGTTGCCCCGGTGTAAAATGCCTTGGTCTGACCTTCTTGTTGAAAGCTTTGGCCATTCTATTCTGATAGAGTTGACCGTGATAAATTGCATTTATTCTCCTCCCATCAATGAGTGCCAATTGTTCCATTCTACCTCGCACCCATTTAGCATCGCTTAGTTCTGCTTCCTGAATGATCCTTAGAGAAGGTATCTCCACTTCAGCAGGTATCACAACTTCAGTACCATAAACCAGAAGATAAGGAGTGGCCCCTGTAGAAGTCCTCAGCGTAGTACGATATCCCAACAATGCGAAGGGTAGCTTCTCGTGCCAGTGTTTGTAATTGTCAATCATCTTACGCAGTATCCTCTTGATGTTTTTGTTCGCAGCCTCAACTGCTCCATTCATCTGTGGCCTATAGGCTGTAGAGTTTCGATGGTTGATCTTGAACTGCTCACACGTTGCTTTCATCAGATCACTGTTGAGATTGGTGCCATTATCTGTAACAATTGACTCAGGAACTCCAAATCGACAGATAATATGATCTCGGACAAAATCAGCTACAACCTTCTTTGTGACAGACTTATGTGAGGTAGCCTCGACCCATTTGGTGAAATAATCAATAGCAACAAGAATGAACCTATGTCCGTTGGATGCGGCAGGTTCGATAGGACCAATAACGTCCATACCCCAAGCTGCGAATGGCCAAGGAGAGCTGGTGACATGGAGTTCGTTGGGAAGAACTCGAATCATGTCGGCATGCATTTGGCATTGTTGACACTTTTGCACATAACGAATGCAATCCGTCTCCATAGTCAACCAAAAGTACCCGGATCTCAGTATTTTCTTGGCCAAGGTAAATCCGTTCATGTGAGGGCCACAAGTTCCACCGTGGACTTCTTCAATCAAACTAGAAGCTTCTCTAGCGTCAACACACCTCAGCAGTCCTAAATCAGGAGTCCTCTTGTACATGATTTCTCCACTTAAGAAGAATTGGTTAGCTAACCTCCGAATAGTGCGCTTTTGAATACTTGTGGCATTACCTAGATAATCTCCATTTTTTAAGTATCCCTGGATATCAACATACCATGTCTTGCCATCTAACTCCTCTTCGACATGGAAACAATATGCAGGCTGCTCGTGAGTATGAATAGGGATAGAATCAATATAATTCTTGTCCGGATACTGTATCATAGAAGACAAAGTGGCCAAAGCATCAGCGAATTCATTCTGGATTCGCGGAACATGTTTGAATTCTATCTTGACAAACCTCTTGCGCAATTTTTGTATGCAATCTATGTATGGCAGGAGTTTCCTATTCTTGGTAGCCCATTCTCCTTGTACTTGATGAATCAACAGGTCTGAGTCCCCAATTACTAATACCTCTTGGACATTCAGGTCAATGGCTAGCCGAAGCCCCAAAATGCAAGCTTCGTATTCAGCCATATTGTTGGTGCAAGGAAACCTAAGTTTGGCTGATACCGGATAATGCTGGCCAATTTCTGAGATCAAAACAGCTCCAATACCTACCCCTTTGAAGTTCGCAGCTCCATCAAAGAATATCCTCCAACCATTGTATATTTCGGATATGTCCTCTCCCACAAATGCCACTTCCTCATCAGGAAAATAAGTTTTCAAGGGTTCGTATTCATCATCTACGGGGTTTTCGGCCAGGTGATCTGCCAACGCCTGTGCTTTCATGGCCCTCTGAGTGACATAAACTATGTCAAACTCACTCAACAAAATATGCCATTTAACCAGCTTCCCGGTAGGCATAGGCTTCTAGAAGATGTACTTTAGTGGATCCATTCTCGAGATCAAGTAGGTAGTGTATGCTGAGAGGTAATGTCTCAACTTCTGGGCTGCCCAAGTTAATGCACAACACGTGCGTTCCAGCAAAGAGTAACGGGCCTCATATGATGTGAACTTCTTACTCATGTAATAGATTGCCTGCTTCTTCCTCCCTGTTTCATCATGCTGTCCCAGAATACAACTGAAAGCATTATCCATCACAGATAAATACAACAGTAGTGGCCTACCTGGCTCAGGAGGGACCAATATAGGAGGATTAGATAGGTAATCTTTGATTTTGTCAAACGCTTGCTGACACTCTGACGTCCATTTTGTGGTAGCATACCTTTTCAATAACTTGAAAATCGGCTCACAGATGACAGTGGATTGGGCTATGAAGCGACTGATGTAGTTGAGGCGGCCCAAGAAACTCATTACCTCTTTCTTATTTTTTGGTGGCGGAAGCTCTTTGATGGCTTTGATTTTGGTCGGATCCAACTCTATTCCGCGACGACTGACGATAAAACCCAATAATTTTCCCGCAGGGACTCCAAAGGCACACTTTGCCGGGTTCAGCTTCAGATTGTACTTCCAAAGCCTATTAAAGAACCTCTCGAGATCGTCCAAATGACTCGAACCCTTCTTAGATTTGATGATAACATCATCCACATAAACTTCAATTTCCTTGTGGATCATGTCATGAAAAATGGTAGTCATGGCCCTCATGTATGTAGCTCCAACATTTTTCAACCCGAAAGGCATAAACTTGTAACAATAAACCCCCAGGGTGTAATGAAAGCGGTTTTCTCAGCATCCTCTTCATGCATTTTAATTTGATGATAACCGGCAAAGCAATCCACGAATGATTGTGTTTCATGCTTGGCACAATTATCGATCAAGATGTGTATATTAGGGAGTGGAAAATTGTCCTTAGGGCTGGCTCTATTAAGATCCCTGTAGCCAACGCAGACTCTGACCTTACCATCCTTCTTGGGAACAGGTACGATATTAGCTAGCCAAGTCAGATATTCAGTTACTCGAATGATTCCAGCCTCAACTTGCTTTGCCACCTCTTCTTTAATCTTCAAGCTCAGATCAGGTTTATACTTTCTGAGTTTCTGTTTGATAGGAGGACAGGAGGGATCAGTGGGCAGTCTGTGGGATACAATCGAAGTGCTCAATCCTGTCATGTCAGCATAGGATCAAGCAAAGACATCTTTGTGTTTTTTCAAAACCCGAGCGTAGCCTTTTTTCTCATTTTCAGATAGGTAAACACTGACGTATGTTTCATTAGCCACTTCCGAGTCCCCTAAGTTCACTACCTCTGTATCCACTAGGTTTGCCTTAGGTTTGTGTTCAAACTCTTCAACCTTCTTAACGAGTTCTTCCGGTACTTCCTCTTCTAGTTCACTTATATTATGTTGCACAGTCTCATTACATGTCACAGTCTCAGATTCAACATTTTTAGAAGTAATTTTGCTGAAAAAGAAAGAAAGAAAAGAAAACACAAATAAAGGATATTAATATACTGAAGAGAAACCCTTTATTAAAGAAAGCTGAGTGCCTTCAAAATAGTAAATAGCATAAAAGTGAACTCAAAATCGAGCCTATTTATTGAAAACAATAAAATAAAATCTTCTGCATCTACCCAAGTGCTCGACGGGCCCTAAAAGGAGTGGCAGTCCAGTTGCTGAGAGTGGCTTTGGGCCGATTGCTCTGTGTAGGAACTCCTCCTCTCCCCTCATCGATGATGACATTGCAGCTCTCTTCTGTCAGGAATAGGCCTCTTAAGCTTTCTAGCACATCATCTTCACCATTGTACAGAAATCCCGCAGAGACAAAAGTCTGATGCAATGACGGTATCGGTCCTTGCGAAGGATAATAGAATCCGCCCACGGGTGACTTCCAATCTTTGTACTCTTGTGCAGTGCCAAGATAACCCAACCAGAATGTGGTCTCCTGTGACTGTATCTGTATTGGTTCCATTATGCCCTGAAAATTTGCCCCCAAGCCTCCATTAGGTATGAACCCTGAGCGAAGCAACATATTCATGATGGTGCTGCTCCACCATGGTCCCTCTCCAACAAATCCCACCATTTCCAGTGTGTGGAACATTTCTCCATCCAGTCTCTCTTTTCCTTCCACCGCGTATATAGAATGCCCCTTTTCACCATGGACCACCACCTCTTGATAGTCCCATTCAAACTTGAGGCATTGATGCAGAGTAGAGGACACCGCTCCTGCCATATGAAGCCAAGGGCGACCAAGTAACATATTGTAAGAAGCTGGGATATCCATTACTCGGAACACAATGGAGAATGTGGCAGGTCCCATCAATGCATCGAGGGTAATTTCCCCGATGGTATCTCTTTGAGAGCCGTCGAAAGCCTTCACGTTCATCCTCCGAGTCCGAATCTTAGAAGTGTCAACCTCTAGCCTTGTCAGTGTGGCGAGGGGGCATATGTTTAGACCAGAGCCTGGATCGATCAATACCTTTGTTATCACCTTATCCTCACACTGCATGGTGATGTGCAAAGCATCATTGTGTGCTCTTCCTTGAAGCGGCAGCTCATCCTCGTGAAAGGATATTAGCTGGTACATAAGCCTCGCTAAGAACCCTCATTAGAGCTTTCCGATGGAGCTCAAAAGTCTGTAAAAGTGACAAAATAGAGATTTGAGCCGAAGTTTTGCTTAGCTGATCTATAACAGAATATTCCTTTGCTTGTACCTTCTTCCAAATGCCATTCTCCTCAACCTCTACAACTGGTTGTTTTCCCTTGCTAGAACTTCCCTGAGCCAGATTTTCAGGCGTGTAGATTCTGCCAGATCGAGTCACACCCTGAGCGGCGTCAGCCTCGACTACCTTTGCCTTTCCTGGAATATCACATTCATAATTCCATGGTACTGCATGGGGATCATAAGCAACTAGAGTAGCTCGATATAAAGTAAATGCGGATTTAGGAGCAACCACCTCTACTTCAAACAGAACCTGTTTTTGTGCCGGAGCAGATGTTTGTGACACCATCGCGACATCCCCTTCTTTCTTAATAACCCCTTCCAGATCCACTGCCTCTCCAACTTCTAACATGTTGACCTGATGATTTGGGAGCGGATTTTTGGTGACGTTTGGAGCTGGGTCTTTCAACTGAATAACCTTTGTATCAATTAACCTCTGAATTCGATCCTTCAATGAGCGGCATACTTCAGTAGTATGTGAACCTTTCATCCCTGAATGGTATGCACAGACTTTGTTAGGGTCATACCATTTGGCCTGAGTGTCTATAGGTAAAGCGAGAACGGGAGTGATGAGGCCAGCTACCCTCAATCTTTCATACAACTGGGCAATTGGTTCAGCCAAAGGAGTATACTGCTTGACCGGCCTTTTCTCGAAATTGGCTCGGGGTCTGTAATTTAGATTAGGTGGGGGAGATTGGAATTGAGAAGGCTGGGCGCTATAAACGGGATGAGAAGGAATTTGGTATGAGTATGTAGGCATTTGATAAAGAGGGATAGGGTATGGAGATTGTTGGTATAGTGGAGGGTGGGTTGTAGGCTTTTTTGGAAATGAGTGGTGTTTTGAAATCCTGTGCCATCATCACAGTCCCCACTTCTTTTTTCTTTCGATTTTTTGAAATTCCGCCAGATTGTAGGGACTTACTGGTAGCCTGTAGAGCCTCCAAATTGATAATGCTACCACTTTTGATGCCTTCCTCTAATCTTTCCCCGACCTGGATGATCTCGGTGAAACTCTTTTCCGTGATGAGCATCATCTTTTCATAGTACTGTGTTTCCTGGGCCCGAATAAAATAATCTTTCATTTGAGCCTCGTCCATTGGAGGTCGGGCTCTGGCCGCTTCAGCTCTCCATCTCAAGGCATATTCCCGAAACAATTCATTAGGTTTCTTCTTCAGGTTTTGAATGTGAAACCAATTTGGGGCGTTGTCCATGTTGAATCCAAATCTTTCTACAAAATCGGAGGCCATGTCTATCCATCTGGATCACTTTCTGGTATACTGCTCAATGTACCAGGTTAAGGCCTCCCCGGTAAGGCTTCTCATGAACAGCTTCATCCGTATTTTCTCATCTCTTCCTACTCCCACCAGCTTATCACAATACATTCTTAAGTGCGCTTTGGGGTCCCCGGTCCCATTGAATAACTCAAATTTGGGAGGTTTGTACCCCTCCGGTAATTCAACATCTGGGTGCATACATAGGTCTTTATAATTCAGACCCTTCACCCCTCTAATGCCCTCTATATGTTGCAGTCTGTTGGTGACCTGCACTAGCTTTTCGACCATGTTCTGTATTAACCGGTCTTTTTCTGAAGGCTCTGGCTCAAGCTGGTGCTGAACAAAAGGAGAAGTTTCCACGTATATGGGGTTTAGGTTATAATTTCCTGGAACGTGGGTGGGGACTATATTTGGAGTGGTTTGGGAGTTTTGTGGAGCTGAGAGGGTAGGATACTGTGGTGGAGGACATTGGCTAGTCCTTGGAAAAACGTAAGTATGCTGCAAGTCATTTTGTGGTTGTGGTACATTGGGTATGGTTTGGAGTTTTGCGGCGATATTGTCCTCGACCGTCAGGTCACGAGGACTGTTCAAAGTGAAGGACAACTTGGCCAAATTACGAACTTGCGCCAGTTCATCCTGTAAGTCAAGGATTCGTTGCTCCATTCGTAAGATTAGCTCATCACGGTCTCCACCAACACTTTCTGAGACTTCCTTACTCTTACTAGCACTATTGTCACCCATTTTATCTTTTCTTTCACGATTTGGACTCGGAGGAGGAGAAGGAGGAGTCCCTTTCGATCTAGTATGATATCCCAGCATGCACAAATCAACCTTTGGGAAGGGAGTAAGAGTAAGACAAAATTAACAAAAACCAAGTTAGTAGTAAGATATTTATTCTAAAGATAAACACATTGATTGCGAACAATAAACGTCCTAAATGCAAGGGGCCTCGTTGAGCCAGAGGTAGGCCTAAAATGACACATATGTGATTCAGGACATTTTAATCCAAGCCAAGATTCAAATATTAGTCAGAGTTTAGAGTCAGATAATAAATGAAGTAAACCATTTATTAAATCAAATTTTGATCTACTATAATTCTTTGCGAAAATGAAAAAACAAGAAAGTAAAGCTAGGGGAAAGCGGGATGACAAGGGAAAATCCTAAATTCAGAAGCCTCTATTGTACTGGTTCAGAGATCTTGGATCAACTTGTGCCCACATTGCAGGAGTGATATCATAATGAAGATTCAATAGCTTCCGTGCCCAGGTGGTCTCTTTTATATCTTCAAATCCATAAGGTTGTCCCAATTTGCTAAGCCGCACATCTTCAGCATTCTCCAAAAGCCATACATAGTATTCGGGTGCACAATAGGCCTGCTCGGTGCCCACGCTCACAGTCATCAACCCTTCCCATTGTTGAAGCAATTCTTTGGCCCTAGGAATTTCATATTTTGAGCCAAACTCAAGCTCAGAACCTCCCATGTGGGCTCTTAGAGGTATGACTTGGGTTCGTCCAAACTGGCGGAGCACTCGAACCGGAGCGTAAGGCTGGAGGCCTTTCAACACAATGAGCTCGATGTAGTAGAGCTCGTTGCTTCTTATGACAGCTGTGCGGGCGGGTAACCATGAATACTTCCACTGAATCTGATATCCTGAACGGGCTTTCATAAAAGCAAACCAATCTTCGGTACCCACAGGAGAATTGAACCTGATCATCCTTTGAGAATGGGTGTCGATCTTGTTTCCCATTCCCGTCAAAATGTCTATCAAGTCGGGCCATTTGTAAAAGTGCTCAATGGCCCATAGCTGCAGCCGAAGGTTACACCCTTCGAAGAACCTCTTTCCCCTAAAGCATTTGGACAGTGCCCTAAATACCTCAGCAAGGATCATGGGTACCAAGGTGGCCTCCATATTATCAATACCGCGCCATAAATCTTGAACCACCGAACTAAGGCAAGTATCAATCTTACCATTTTCTCTTGGAAACACTAGAGTGCCTAGCAAGGCTATGGAAAAAGCATTCAGTCGCTTCTTTTCCCATTTTTCATCAGAACAGGAGAACTCTTTCTGAAAAACCTTATGACCATCCCTGCGACCAAAACGTTCATACATGAAATCCAAAGATATCCAGTCAAAGTCCAGACAAGCTAGTTTGAGACTTTTTTTCAATCCGAGATGATGCAGAAACTTTTTCCCAGATTGTTTGCGAAGCAAGATCAACCCTCTATTTTGGTACCGCAACTCAGTGAACCCTCCAATCTCTTCCACGGTCAGTGCTAACTCAAAATCGCTAAACTTGAAAATGACCCTTTCAGGGTCCCAGAATTGCAACAAAGCCTTGATCAAATACTGATCTGGAGCTACATAAATCAAAGAGGTCAGGAAACCCAAGGACCGACGAATCTCTTTACCATGTTCTTTCTTCATATCTTCCCACCATATCCTTAATTTGTGGGGAACACCCACAACCATCCTAGTGTTGGGAAATGCCGGTGTGCCTTCCATTCTACAGCCTGAAAGAGAAACAAAACAAACTTTTCTAAACTTCTTTCATATTAAACTGGCTTGGATTAATTTGTCATGATCACTTAGCACATAATATGATTATTTGCCTTTGGATTGATGGGAACCCTTTGACAATAAGGAGGCTGCTAATTTCGCGGGTTGACTCCTAAGGCCAAACCACCTATGGCTGATGCATGCATGACTTATATAAAGGGGTAGATACAACACTATCCTAAGTTTCTGAGATTTGGATAGACACGGACTCAAGGTTTTCCTATGCGAGGAGGCACGTGGTCACATGGTAGAAAAACTATCCGCTCACCCCACGTCTATGCAAACTCTCTAAAATGGGTATTTGAAAGAATTTTGGAGAAGTGCAAAGGCACAACTCACGTGTATAGTGTGTGAAAGTGTGAAGTTCCTAAGTGGGAGAGATATGAGCGGAATGACAGTTATGAAAAGCAGTAACATCTAGCATATAAAAAAAAGGAAAGTAACATATTGAACAGTTAATGAAAACAGTAAAAAAAAAGCAAGTAAACAAATGAATAAAGAATCACAAGTAATTTGACAAAAGAGCAAGCTAAACATAAAAAAAATAAAAATAACAAAATTAATTAGGAAGAGAAAACATTTTTTTAAAAAAATAAAATAAGGTAACACAAATTCCCACATAACATAAAATCCGTAATGGTCAGAACCTAAGTATCCCCAGCAGAGTCGCTATTCTGTCGCGCCCCATTTTTTCTCGCGAAAAGATGGGCCATCGACGTGACAACTCTTTTTTGGATGGAAAAGAGTGAAGAGTCGCCACCTAACGAATTTAAGGCGCGTTAGGGCACCGTTTTAACTAATTAAATTAAATTTTATTTTAAGTCTACGGAACCAGAAATCGGGTAAGGGTTCAAGTTACCTCGAAAGGAAGGTGTTAAGCACCTTTCGAGGTCCACAAATGTGAGTCCCTGCCGGATTCGTTATTTATGTGGGGAATTATGTGATAAACAAAGATCGATATGAATTGATAAAACTACACCGCTATATAAATAAATTCTATTTTTAAAGAAGTCAATAAATTAAACCAGTTTAGTCATTAATGAAACTAGGTGAGCAAGAATTAAGCATGTGAAATATTTAAAATCTAAATAAACACATAAGAAAATCAGATAAGCGAGAAGATTGAAGTCGAAAAAAAAACTGATATAGGAAAAGAGATCTAATTAGTAGGTGGTTTACTAATACTACCCCAAACACGTAAGAGTATAAGAATTAAACTTAGGTTAATTTTAACCTATTCGGATCAGCGCCCGGCTTATTATCGAAGACAATTCCAAAGACATTGTCGTATTCTGCTCGGGACAATTTCCATCATATCCGTCTATCTACCCACCTAAGTTGGTTATTAAGATTATTTTACCTAAGTGCGTACTAAAAAAATGAGAAAAATCTAACGTGTCTTAAGATGCTTACCCGTCCCAACTTAATGTCCAAGAGGCATTTGGACTTACTATTTGGATATGGGTCTAGACAAATAAAATATTAGATTTCCTAATTAGACACGGAAAGCGTCAAACAAAACAAGGAGGGCTTTACCGCAAGTAGCACATAATGATCTCAAATAAGCCTCTTAATTAATTACAGGATTAACACATCTCACACAATTAACAACCTTATTTAATTGCACATATATGCATAATTTAATGATTTGACATGCAAAGCTTATCAATTAAAAATCCATGGGCAAAGTTTCTGATTACTTGATATGCTGAAAACAAATTTAATTAACCTGGGCGTGATCTCTGAAAAAAAAAACTAAAACTTATTTTAAAGCTTAAGATATGGTGACTAATTTGTTTAAAGTGCTGAAACTGATAACTAATTGACATGCTGAAACTTTGTTTAGTCCTATAGGCATAATTTCTATTTTTGACTTGCAAAAAAAACTAAGTTAATCATGCTGAGATAAATTGAACTAATTTTAATTATGCTGAGATTGGTTTTAATATGCTGAATTAAATTTGACAGATTTAAACATGCTGAAACTGAAACTAACGTGCTGAAACTGTTCTAACTCATAGGCGTGATTTCTAAGTTTAATGAAACTACTTTAAATCCTATAGGCATGATTTCTAATTATTTAAATGAAACCGACTTACCTACAGACATGATTTTTAATCTAAAATAATGAAACAGACCCAACTCATATAAGCAGGGTAATAATAAACTAAATTTTAACTCCTATAACCAAATTTCTAATCAGATTTTTTTTCTCTTTTTTTTTTTATATTAAACATACTGAACCTACACGATTTCTGATTGAGTTGTCATATTAAATATGCTGAAAATTAACGAGTCTTACGAACACGATTCTAATCACTGAAAACACGTTAAACGAACCTATAGGTATTATTTCTAACAAATGAGATTAATAGAGATCCTATAGGCATGATTTCTACGATTTACAATTAAGAAAGTAGCACGTATTTTGCCCCTCCCCCATAGCACCCCTAATGTATTTTATTACATCATCAAAGTTTTTTACAATAAATTATTACAGAAAAAATAAATGAAATAAATAAATAAAAAAAACTAATACAATATATAAGTCTAGCGAGATCTCCAAATCCCTAGCAACTCTTCACGATAAGACCCATATTTTAATAGATTACCTATCAAACATAGTAAACATAGGATTCGGAGGACCTTTTTACCACCCATAGGATTGCCCCGACATGTCAGAGTTCCTGAGGATCTCAAGGATCCTAGGCAGTGCTTATGTCGGAGAATGAGGTGCATTAGGCCCTCCATAATTCACCCAAATACCACAGAACAGCCAAAGTGGAGCCAAATATAGTTGTATAAGCCAACAAAACTGCCAAACATAAAACAACTAACTGGTTCGTGCTAACAGAAGATTAATGCAACAAAAACCAAACCAAACAGAAATATAAGTTCATGCTTTTATAAACAACTCACCGATAATCATGGATAACACAGACGATTACACGTTCTAAAGGTAAACATGCATATGAATTGATATATACATAGGTGGAACACTAACCAGTTATCCGCAAATAACAAGAAAATATTCAAAGTCGTCACTCTTAGCAATCAATACCACTTTAGCAGCCAGGAAGAGAAGTTAAAAAGAAAGGAGTAGTATTGTGTAAAAGTGTCCGTATGAATGAAAAAGAAGGCTGTCTTTATAATGAAAGTAAGGGACTCAATTAGAGGAAGGGAATAATTCAAAGAGTGAATCAAGGTAAGTCTTTTCCTTAATTACAATAGCTAAATCAATTAATCACCAATTTACCATAAAGAAGAGAATAGATAAAGTTATACCAGAATAAAGAGAAATCAAACAAAGAGAAACTTTACCTTAATTAAAACACAGGATCAATCAGAATACAAAAATGGGTTTGATTTTATTTTCTAAGCATAAATAGACCAGTAGCTGTCAATTAAGGGTAAAACGAGTCAACACTTTACCATAATTAAACAGGTAACCAAGTTATCAATACCAAAATCCTTTCCCAAAATCAAGTACTCAAATCAATTATATATGAAACAATCAAAGCTTTACCGTGAATAAACAAGTACTAAGGCTGATTATTCATCAATTGGAATCAATCATGGAGCTCACAAATTAACCGGCTATAAACGGGATACGGATCTTGTCATGGAATCATGTAAGAAAGGAAAACATACTGACTATAACTATTGTATTTCAAATTAAGAAAGCACTAACATAGAATCATTAACCAA
Organism: Jaltomata sinuosa; assembly: GCA_003996215.1. Classification (NCBI taxonomy): domain Eukaryota; kingdom Viridiplantae; phylum Streptophyta; class Magnoliopsida; order Solanales; family Solanaceae; genus Jaltomata; species Jaltomata sinuosa. The sequence continues at coordinate 17,309 of QJPP01001835.1, read as the reverse complement.
AATTGAACCTAACAGAGAATTAATAGTAAAATCACAATCAGTATTTGTTGAGCACAGAGGGATACGGATAGACAAGTACTAATCGGAACTTAGTCACGGAGTTGACACAAACAAGAAATCGTGAATTAGGATAAGGAGTTACCATTTGGCATGAATATAGGCTATCTTTCAACCCAATAAAACATGTCGAACAAAATTGGTCAACCCAATGACACCGGATGAATCACAGGCCACGTTTCACACTTGAAATACAATATGATAACCAAACACTCTTAGACATAGATCTCGCGACAAAGTAAACTCATGATCGAATTTTCAGAATTGTAAGAATCATGATTTTCCACATATCGTAATAGGCAGCCAAACCCAAATAAAATTAAACGACCATGCATAAACACTCATAATAGGGTTTTGAATCTCAGAACCTGTTACCGTGAAAGACGATACGCTCGAGCAAAAAAAAAAGAATTCCAAGTCAGATCTCAATTGGATTTACCGGATTCGTTGTATGGCTCGTCAGAGTCCTCCGCCGTTCATCGGAGAAAAGCAAAAACCTTTGGGTTTTGAGGGTGAGGGTTTCGCCGGACCACCGCAGCTAGAAGCTTGCCAGCGGCGGAGGTGGTGGCGACTGTGGGGGTTTGGTCGGCCTTTAGTTGATCGGAGGTGGTGGATGTTCGCCGGTCAAACACCAAAAATGGAAGCGGTACTCGCCGCTGCTTCATCGGCGGCTCCGACGAAGGAGAAAAAGGAGAAATGAGAGGGGGAGAGGAAGAACGATGGCTGTGGAGGGTTTACTAGCGGGGGGTGGTTGCTGGCTGGAGTGGCTGAGGATGGTGGCGGCGGTGGTGTGGTAGTGAGAGAAGAGGAGCGGAGAAAAGGGAGAGAGGCGGTGATCTGAGAATGGGGTTAGGGTTTGTGTAGTTTAAAGGGCAAGAAAAGAGGTGGAGTGATCTTGGCCGTTGATCGTGAGATCAACGGCTGAGATTTAATCTCAACGGGTCATGCATATTGGGGCAATTGAAATTGAATTTGGTATTTAAGATTAGGCCTAAATTGACTCAATTTATGCTAGAATTGAAATAAATTGGGTAGAAAGGGACTAGAATTTAAATAAATTGAGATTGGAAATTGAATTCGGATGACTATTAATAAATAAACTACTACGTATATAAAATTTAGTAGATAAAATAATAATTAACGATAATTATCAAAAGATAAATTATTTTAAATTACGTATATATATTGTACGTAAAATAAATGACATGTAATATCATATGAAATTTATGAAAAAAAAATAGTAATAATATGAAATAAATTATATATTTAAAAATTGTATACGAATTTAAAAGTATCACGATGACGATAAAAACGTGATTTACTTAGTAAATAAAAGTAATACGCGAGGAAAATTAAGCTTAAAAATAACAATAATTAGTATAATAACAGCCCGAGAGAGGTATAGAGAGGTCAAAATTGGGTGTCAACAGGTATGATATCTGGACTTAAAATCCTATATTAGTTGTACGACCGTGTACACTTGCGTGTGCATTTGGACGCAACAATTATGTAGGGATTGTTTGGCTATGAAATTTTTTATTTTATTTGAAAATTACTTTTTGGCCTTGAAAATTACTGTTTGTCCATGAAATTTTTTAATTTGAATGTCGAATTTGAAAAATACGTAAAATTTTGTTTTTACTTTTTTCATTTCCATTTTTTTTACTTTCACTATATTTTTCTTTTTCAAATTTATCCATTTTTTCTATACAAATAACCTCATTCAAATCATATTTCATGTTTAATAACTAAACACAACTCTAACTTCTTTTCGTAGTAGTATGTAGTAGCTCATATATAGGATCTAATTCATGACATTATGTGACTATCTATTTTGAGATATTACTTTTTTAGAGTAAATTCGATTGTATATATGAGGTAAATCAGTCAAGTTAGGTGATTTTGTTAGTTCTTAAAAACTGAGCTATATATCATATTTAGAAAAAGTACATTCAAATTCTAAATATTTTTCAGGAAAAAGGCATAAGTACCCCTTGAACTATGGTCATATTTCCAATTAGAAATCTTTTCTTTTTAGAGGTCCTATTACCCCCTGAATTATTTTAAAATGAAATAAACAACTCTTAGGTGCTGATGTGGCATAGAAAGTGTATTCACTCTCTTGGAGACAAGTGAGGAGTGAAAAATAACCTAAAATCTTATTAATATGGACATATGTAATTTTCTAATTGGAGAGTACTTTATATTTAATTCATACACATAAAATGAACATTAAAATTTAAACTGATATCTTTTAGAAAAAATCGGTCTTTCTTTCTTCTTATATTAGCATTAATTACTAAAACAAAAGTTATGCTCTAAATTAAAATTATATATAACATAATTGTATAGGGAAAAATAGTCTTAACACATGGATGGATCAGAAACATGTCATGTATCACTGCGAGGTAGAGTTCAGAGACAGTCCGAATGCACAAAAGTTTCCAATGTCCCAAGACACTATAATGAACTCACAATTTCTAAAAAAGATGTGCTTAAAGTGAATAGTAGACGTCCTAAAAATCAGTAGCACAAAATCAAGGACCCCCATATAAATAAAACATATAATCTAACGCACATTCCCAACTCATGGTAGCACCAATCGGATGAACTAATCCGGCCAAATGAATAAGACCGAACGCATATTTCTGGCTCATTAAAAGAACAAAAGAATTAACTCGATCAAAAAAGAATAAAATCAAATAAAATATCCCCAAAAATAAAATATCAGACCATCATTCTCTTGGATTGCTCAACGAGGAGTCAGACGCATTAAAAATCCATGAACCCCCTCATTTTCTAAGTAACAATCAAAACGCATCTCAGTTCGTGAAAAAGTTTATAATTTCGTGGGCATTCATAAATTTAAGTCCACGAAATGCTTGTCATCTACAATCTAATCAAATTTGGAAAAGCTACAGACTCAAAAGACAATCAGCCCCAAAGGCAGTTCAAACTCAAAATCACAAGCTTAAATTGCCAAAAATTAAAAGTAAAAAGCACTTCAAAAAAAGAAACATTTCATAAAGACTTTGAAAAAAACAAAACAATATATTGTTGAAATCATATCAAGAAAATAACTAGATCAAATTTAAAAAATGGGTCATACATCGAGAAAGTTACAGAAAAAATATGCAACCCTTGCAAACGAAAAACACGCAGAAAAAACTGATATTAGTATATATTACAAACGCCTCAAAAAGAGAATATAGAAAGCACTCCCGAAAAGCGACGTAGCAATCTCCTGTCAAACTCCTAAATACAACACCTTTCTTTAAAATAGCAACGCACCAATAAAGAATCACCCCTTCGAGCGGAGCATGATAATACTCCCTCTCGCAATAATAAAAGAAATCCGAAAATATACATGCGTCACCCCGTTACCCTTGAACTTGAGGAAAAAAATAAAAAACTCCCAAGATATCTTATGGGCATAAGAGAAGGAATTGAGATGCATCAGATCCTTCCTTGAAAGAGCTGCACAAAAGGTTTACTGGTCAAGGACACACAATAAGTCTATTTATGCTTTTTGAAGATAATATTCGCTCCTAGAATAAAATAATATCGTGAGGTTCCAAATACACGAGACATCAAAATTTAGAAAAGGCCTAAAATGCATCCTATATTTCGTACCACTCCCACACCTATCAAGGGTGTCAAAATAGAGAAAATAGCAGAAAGTTGGCGCCAGACCTAGAATCGATGTTGAGAAAGAGGTTGTTAAGCATTATCACCAATATCATCCTCGACTTCTGTAATAACCTTTATGGTTATTTTTGTGTTTTTTGTATTTTAACCATTTTATCCTTTTTTGTAGTTGCCTTATGTTATTTATGATCTGTAGGGGTGGGTGACACAACTCCCGAGGTGGTTGGTTGAGAATTATGCACATTTTTTATTTTGAAAAGCTTGGAAGTTAATATGGTTTACTTTGATCCACATCCGTAGAAGTGGAGCTTGTACCAAAATTTTGTCAATATCTTTTTTTTTGATAATTAACCGAGACTTTTATTAACCACCAAGTGAAACATTACAAATTTTGTCAATATCATCAACTCTGAAATATAATTTTTGTGTTAGTAGGACTATTGATTCGGGTCCTGAGACAACCAGATGAGTTTTTGAAGAGTTTTTGAGTTTTGAAACTTGAAAACATAAGACAGTTGACCAAAGTTAACATTCAAGGTTAGAAAGGTTATTTTTGAGTTTTGATAATTTTACTAGAGTAAAAGGGTGATTTTTGGTCTAGTTAAAGGTTTGGTTCAGTTCCCGAGGCTTTTGGATGAGTTTTGAGTTGTTATTTGAAAATTTGAAGATTTCTAAGTTAAGAGTTGACTTTGGTCAATATCTGATCAAGATGACCTCGGTTTAGTATTTTAATGGTACCATTAGGTGTGAAATATCATTTACAAGCTAGTAGCATATTTGATTTGTGTCTCAGAGGTTCTTGTTGAGTTTCAGATGAACTTTTAACCTTTTGGATGCTACTAAAAGGTTCATTTTTAGTTCTGGAGATTGAAAAATTATTTCTAGACTATCAAAATTTTGAGCATGAATTATAGGATTGATCTTGAAAATTTGGTGTAATTTCAATAAGTTGAGATTGGAGTTTATCGTGGAACATAAAATAATTCTTTAACGAGAAAAATATACATCTGACTGGGCAAACAAGTACGAAATAGAGTTTCGATTGGAAGAGTAGATTCATATTATAATATAAGACTTATAGAAAAATATTGGTGCATTTCGACATCGTATGAGAGATTTATGGCAATTTTAGTGAAATAAAAGTTGTTGCTGCATGATGACGCTCAAAAGCACTCTTTAGAAGGAGGTGGTAGCGATCGTCAGAGCAAAATAAATAAGTAACCCAATGAGTATCGGAGTCAAATTCATGGAGAGTGAAGTAGTGATTTGCTAAGAGATCATCGAGAAATAATCACTAAGAGAGCAAATGTTCAAACAACTTAAAAGTTAAGATTAGGAGAATTGGAAAGGGGAAATTCACGTAGTAACTTTGGTTTTAACACACAAGCGTAAGTACACACGAGATTTGTAATCAATGAGAGGAAGACTAGGGGTATGCTTCCGATGGGATTCTACAATGGGTTAGGGTACTTGATTAATTATGTAAATTCTCGATTAATGATACGTGCAGCACTGGTTTTGATCATATTCGGTAATCTCTCGATCCTCTAAATATATATTCTATGGTCTTTGTTCAAGCACCATAGGTTTTAATACAAACCAACCAATTCAACTGTTTAGGAAAGTCATATTATTTCTAGCTTAAACTCTTAGATGAGAGTTTTCATTAATTAAGCTATTTCTAGCCTCAATCTAGGGTGGAAATCTCAAATTTCCACTATTGAATTCTTATCCGAATTATGAATCCCTCTTTCAAGAAAGAAGACAATTAATAAAAATCAATTAATGTTTGCAACCATTAATTTTATGATTAAAACTTGAGAAATTCAATATACCCATATCAATTTATCAATTATAAGCTCAATTAAACAAGACCCATACTAAGTAAATAAGAGAATATACCAATTGGGTAAATCATACTTTCATTCATAATTAAGCTAAAATCCAAATCCAAGCTCAATTTAGTAAAAATTGGTAAATTCAAGTGTAGAAGATGAAGAGAAAGAGTACTCTCAATATCTTCCTTGGGTTCTATATCTCTATTCAAAAACTATGAACTAAAAATTATATCTGGTACACAACCCAAAAAGGGTTTTAGAAGCTTCCCAAAATGTCACTTGGCAAAGGACAAAAATGCTCTTCGAGAGTGGTGCGATGCGATGTGCGACACGACGTGCGATTGCACCACGTGTTGTGCACGTCACATGTTTCTTTATCATCCAACCAGTGATGCCAGTGATTTGATGGTGATATGCTAATGGAGGTGTGGACCGCATGCTGCATTGTACGACTAGCATGTCGATCTCACCTCTCGGCAGATTCTTCCTTGTTTTAGATCACCTTCACACTTCAACTCTTTTTGAGCTCTTTGGGTCCATTTCCCTTATTTTCTACTTTTGACTAAGAGTGCCTGCATATTCATCAATAAAAGCAATAAGTACCTTTAAAACTCATCAAAACATGGCAATAATTCATGAATAATGGCTTAATAAGTTAGTAGATTACCAACTTATCACTGCAAAGGAAAACAACTGGTGTAGATTTTTCTGAATTGTATATTTAATTTTAGACTATGTTTATTTGGTACTTTAGGCATATTTGGAGTTCTAGAGCTTAAAATTAAATGACTTTCGCAGAATTCTTCTTGGCTTAATTGAGGGGGGAGGGGTAAGTATCTAATCTTTATTTTGGAATTCTTCTATGATTTCTTTAATTGGTTTTTCTTTTTATTCGCGGATTTGTTGGAGAAAAATTAGGGTTTTGTCTACTTAGACCTATTTTTTTTGATGAAAATTTAAATTTAGGGTCTTTATGTTATGGGTAAACCAATTTTGACATAAGTTTACTAATTCATCAATTATTTTATCATTTTAAATCACGTATGAACATAAAAATTGGGGACTTTGAGCCTAAAATTAAGAAATTATATTTGGTGATTTGAGGGTCAATTTGAACTCTATTTTTGATAAAATTTTATATTTGAGTTCTTTACGTTATGTGAAATATAATTTTCAAAGAAAATTTCAATTTTGCCCTTTTGAGCTTTGTCACGACTCGAGACCAGGCCCTGGACGTAACAGGCAACCCAGATTAATAAAGGCCTAAGAAGATCCCTTAACATAATATCATAAGCATATTCAATTACTATATTTTGCGGAAATAGACATAGTGATAAGAAGTTCGATTTAAATAAAATTGAATAAAACCCATCTTTAAATCCTACAACAATAATTGTCCACGAATACTCTAATCCATAAAGAAAAGATCATCTATACCGGGACATGGCCCCGACAATATCATAAAATAAAATACTAGAATAACTATCATAAAAGTGTCTTTCGAAGGATGAAGGGTTCACCAAAGCTGAAGCTGTCCGAACGAACCTAGTGCTGCACAGTGCCACGAGAAGGTGCCTCTGAACCTATATCACGAAATGATATAGCCGTCCGGTGATGATCAATACGTGAAATGTATTGGCATATAGAATAAATAATTGGATAAGGTATGCTTTATATAGAAGGTAGTCATATAAGTAACACCTATACAATATGAGAAAATATCAGTTGTGACTCCAAATAAAAGAAAACAAGCTTTCTATTCTTTAGTTCTGAACTAGATGGTATCACTGACTTTCATTTAAACACCATGAGCTATGTGAGTCTGATCAATGCTCGATCGGCTAAGCCCCAACCCATGTTTGCTGCATGAGTCGAGATTAAATCGATATGGCCAGCACAATCATCCTCATAGAGGAAAAGATAAGGTCGTCCACTTAAGGATTAAACCATCCCTATGTAAGCAAAACACAAGTTTCGGGTGTTGAGACGTTTAGACTCACACCTTCTTGATTGACCAACTAATTCTCTTTAAGCCCAAATTTTAGCTTTTTCATATTATCAAACATCATTGAACTAATTCATTTTCGTTAAGGGCATAGATCATTATTGGTATCATCATACCAAGACTTGCAAGTCATCTATTTCATCGTTTAGTAACCCATAAGGTTTATAATCAATTTAATATGCCTATCATGCAGAAATCATGTTTAAAAATGATCATTTAACATTAATCTAATTTGTTCATAAAACCCATTAGATAGTAACATCTTTTTACTCAACAAATCATTCAAACATTTTGAATTTTTTTTGGATGGAAGCAAGTAAAATTCATTTATCCCTTTCGAGGTGTGATTTATTATGTAGATAATAGCAATTCCAAGTAAAAGATAATATATCACGATTTCATGCTTCTTTAATCAATTCTATATACATATGCTTGAAACCCTAACTCTTTATTTGAAAATCATATAAGTATGCAAGGGTTTTGAAAGCCATAAAGTTTAGGAGTTTACTTGAGAAGAGATCGTTCTGCATACCTTTTTGAGTGATGAACTATGGAAGGAATCTTAGAGCTTGACCTTTGAATAGGCTATGTGCTTGACTTGTTTTTTGGTTTAGAGAGGATGAGAGGACAAGTATGTAATCTATTTTTGGGTAATTAGGACATAGGTAAAATGTAATGGAGTAATATGGGATGGTTTCCATAGTATAAGGACCAAAATACCCTTAAAATAATGCATAAAACAAAGTCCCATCAGGCAAAACAGGGGGGTGCAAAGCACACCCAAAGGCATGGACACCCCGTGCGTCGCATGCCTCATCGCGGGGATAAGCCCTGCGCTGCACATGACCCACTGCGAAGTTGGAACAATGGACCTTCGCGGTGGGTTGTGCAACACGAGGGCCAAGGCATGACCTCCTTGTGCACGATACATGGTCCCATTTCTCATCTTAAACTTTCCCAATGCTTCTAAACTCATCCCCAATCGATTTCTATCTGCTCTAAGGGTCACGTAGGTTCATTTTTATCTCTAAAGGATTTCCAAATGTACGGGGCATTACATTATCCTCCCCTTGGGATCATTCATCCCCAAATGACAATTATGGACACTTCTGGCATGACATAGGGATGCGCATGAAACATTAAGGAAATACTTACAAAGGGATTTGGAGATAATTTTTTGATTTGTACCTTAATTAACCTCATCCGAAGAAGTAAAAAAAGAGAGATATCTAGCCTTCATGTCCTCTTCTGATTCCCAAGTAGCTTTTTCCACTTTTTGATTTTTCCACAACACCTTCACCGAAGCTATCTCTTTGGTTCTCAACTTTCAAACTTGGTAATCTATGATCTCAATAGGGACTTTTTTATAAGTAAAGGAATCCTTCACACCAATTTTCTATATAGGAACCACAAGCGAATGATCACCCACACACTTCTTGAGCATAGATACATGGAATACAGGATGAACCGATGCCAAACTTGCAAGTAACTCTAATTCATAAGCATCATTTCCAATCTTCCTCAAAATCTTGCAAGGGCCAATATGTCGAGGTCTGAGCTTACCTTTTCTCCCAAACCTCATAACTCCTTTCATGGGAGAGACTTTCAAGAACACCCAACCACCAACATTGAACTCTAACTCTCTTCACCTCACATCGGCATAAGATTTTTGGTGACTTTGGGATATCTTTAGCCTATCACAAATAATCTTAACTTTATCCATCGCTTGGTGCACAAGATCTGGTCCCAATAACCTAGCTTCGCCCACCTTGTACCACCCAATTGGTGACCTACACCTCCTACCATAAAGAGCCTCAAAGGGTGCCATTTGGATACTCGAGTGGCAGCTATTATTGTAGGAAAATTCTATAAGAGGCAAGTGATCCACCCAACTACTTTTGAAGTCAATAACGCAAGCGCTCAACATATCTTCCAAGGTCTCAATAGTGCACTCCACTTGCCCATCCATCTGCGGATGAAAACCGTTGCCAAGGTTCACTTGAGTACCTAAACCTTTCTGAAAATCTCTCCAAAAATAAGAAGTGAATTGTGTACCCCTGTCAGATATTATAGATATAGGGGCTTTATGCAATATAAAAATCTCCTAAATGTACAACTTTGCATAATCCTCTCCCGAATAAGTTATCCTCACAGGCAGAAAGTTAGCGAACTTGGTCATTTTGTCAATAATAACCCAAATCGAATCATATTTATTGCGTGAACGTGGGAGGCCAGTGATAAAATCCATATTTATCATTTCCCATTTCTATAATAGAATAGCTATGTCTTTGGATGTACCACCAGGCCTCAAATGCTCAACCTTAACTTATTGACAATTAGCGCACTTAGCAATAAAAGTAGCCACATCCTTCTTCATATTATTCCACTAGTAGAGTTCTTTCAAATCATGGTACATTTTAGTAGAGCCAGGGTGAATAGAATAAATGGAAACATGGGCTTCGGTTAGGATTCCCTAGCATAAATTATCCACATCAGGAACACACAACCTTCCTTGGTACCGCAAAACACTATCTCCTCCAATCTCAATAGCCATTACTTTCTGTTGATCAACATCCTCCTTAATTTACACCAGTATGGGATTACTAGCCTGCTTCTTCTTAACTTCAGCACCTAGGGGTGACTTAGCCACTCTATGAACGATTACTCCCCCATCCTCAGAGTCTAAGAGTCAAACTCCAAAATTAGGGGTCAGCATTCTAACACTTGGTAGGGGGTCAACATTCTAACAATTGGTATCAAAGCATTCTAACAATTGGTATCAGAGAAGGTTATCTTAACAAGAGTCTAATAACTCAAGATAAGATCACTATGAATTTTGCACCTCCTTTTGGACACAGTGAAGGACCACACATAAACAGACCATCTTTATTCAATGGTCAATACTACTCATGGTGAAAGGCAAGAATGGAGTACTTTCTTCAAGCTGAAGACTATAAGCTATGGACCAGAGTTACTGATGGTCCTAGAATTCCTATAGCTAAGGATGCTGAAGGGAAGGACATTCCCAAGCCAATAACTCAATATGATGATGCTTACTACAAGATGCTAGGAAAGAATGCCAAAGCCAAGTGCATACTTGTATGTAGACTTGGGCCTGCTGAGTTAAACCATATCTCTAGCTGTACAGTAGCTAAGAAGATTTGGGATACACTCGTTAATGCTCATGAAGGCACCACTCAAGTGAGAAAATTAAGGATTGCCAGACTCTCTACTAAGTATGAAACCTTCAAGATGAATAATGGAGAAACCCTTCATGAGATGATCACTAGATTCACCACTGTTGTGAATGAATTGGTCTCCTTAGGAAAAATATATACCACTGAGGAACAAGTTGTTAAGGTACTAAAGACTCTTCCCAGATCATGGGAGATCAAATTCACTGCAATTAGAGAGGCAAAAGATCTAACTAACATGTCCTTGGATAAACTGGTAGGCAATCTAAAAACCTATGTGATTAATGTTGAGAACACAAAAAGAGGTGAAGGAAGAAAGGATAAAACTTTTGATCTCAAGGCAACTAAAAGTGATGAATCTGAGCTGGATAATGAAGATATTGCGTTGATAAGCAGGAACTTCAAAAAGTTCTTCAAGAAAGTAGGAAACTATGAGAAAAAGAAATCATCACCAAGTAGAGAAAAGAATGTAGAAAAGGGATAAAATGGTGGTTACTTCAAGTGTGGAAAAATCGACCATCAAGTTAAGGACTGTCCTATATAGGAAATTAAATGGAAAAAGGAGAGAGCTGAAAGGGAAAGAAGAGAGCATGATAGCAAGAAGAAGGAAAAAGATGCTGAAAAGGCTATGTATGCTGCTTGGGGAACAGGTTCAGATCACTCAGATGAAGATGACACAGAAGATGTTGCCCTGATGTCCAGGGAGGACACATAATCATATATACTGAAGAAAAAGAGGTAAACCTTCTTGATCTTAAGGACAAGCTAAAACTTCTTTCTAAGAAAAAATTGTTCTCCCTAATGATTACCTTTATAGAAAATTTTCAAGAATTGAGTGAAAACAGAGATTAGTTGTTGGCTTCCTTGACCAGCCTAAAGTTTGAATACATTGATCTTGAAAAGATCTACACTGGTCTAAAAATGGAAAATCAATCCCTTAAGGAACAGGTCCAGCAACTTGAATTTGCCATCCTTTCTCTCAAATCTGAAATTTTGAAATTCAGGGTTACTCAACAAGGGAAAGGTTATAAGAGTGACGATCAAATCAAGTATGAACAGGATCTAAAGAGGTTCAAAGATGTATTGTACTCAGAAAGGGAGAAATCTAGAAGAATAAATCTTGAACTAGCTAGAACTAAGTATGAGCTTGAAAGAGCAAATAAATGGACCAAGTCTTCAATGATTGTAACTCAACTTAGTAATAGAACACATAGTACTAAAACTGGAATAGGCTTTGATAAAGAATTTTCTGAGGGAACCTCTGATCTATGTACACACTATGGTAACATCAGTCACTTAAGGGATGCTTGTTAAACTGCTCAAGATCACTTGAATAAAAATATCAAAGCTGCTTTAAAAGGTAAAAACAAGCCTGTTAAAAGAAACATACCTCATCAAAGGAACATGTTTGTACAAAAGAAACATCCTGTCAAGGATTTGCCAAAGTGGATCAACAAAGATCTTATTCATCCTTTTGATCAAAGTAAAGGACCCAAGCTAGTCCGAGTTCCTAAATATAACCTTTAATATTTTACAGGAAAAGGTGAGAGAAAGCAGACAACATTGGTACATGGATAGTTCTTGCTCAAGACACATGACTGGAGATAAGAAGAAATTCATCTCACTGGCAAAAGGGAAGGGTGGAAATATGGCCTTTGGAGGAGGAAAGAAAGGTAAAATCAAAGGAGTTGGCAAAATAGGTAAGTCTCAAGAGCACTCAATTGAAAATGTATACCATGTTAAAGGACTGAACCACAATCTACTCAGCATATCATAACTCTGTGATAAGAGAAACAAGGTAACCTTCTACTCTACAGGTATGGAGGTGATAGACCTAAAAACAGGGGAGACTGTCTTGACTGGACAAAGATACAAACATATGTACACTGCTGATATCTCAAAGATCCCTGCTGAAGATTTTGTTTATCTCAGTGTGATTAAAAAAGATCCCTGCTGAAGATCTTATTTGTCTCTGTGTGATGGAAAAAGATCCCTTGCAGTAGCACAAAAGACTGGGGCATGATAGTTATGTTCAGCTAAACAAACTCATCTCCAAGGACTTGGTAATAGGTCTTCCTAAAACTAAGTTCAAGTAAGATAAAGTTTGTGCAACATGTGCTCGAGGTAGGCAAGTGAAATCCTCTTTCAAATCCAAACAACTTATCAGTTTGACCAGGTCCTTAGAACTGGTCCATGTGGATCTTTGTGGTCCTATGAGAGTAATTAACAGAGGTGGTAAAAAATATGTTTTTATACTAGTTGATGACTATACAAGGTACTCTTGGATATTTTTTCTTTCTTATAAAGAAGATGCATTTGAGGCATTCTACACTTTAGTAAGAAAACTGGAAAAGAAGCTTGACAAACAACTAGCTATAATCAGATCTGACCATGGAACTAAGTTTGAAAATGCTAAATTTGTTGACTACTGTTCTACTCATGGTTTGATCACATTTTCTCTACTCCTAGGACTCCTCAACAAAATAGAGTGGTTGAAAAAAAGAATAGAGATGGCTAAAACTATGATGATAGCTAGTAATATGGCTAGCCAGTTCTGGGATGAAGCTATTAACACTGCTTGTTATATAATTAATAGATACATGTCCAAGCCTCTTCTAGATAAAACTCTCTATTAATTACTCAAAGACAGAAAACCTAACATCTCCCATCTGAGAGCCTTTGGATGTAAATGTTTCATCCACAATAATGGAAAGAATTTGTTAGGAAAATTTGATGCCAGAAGTGATGAGGGAATTTTTCTAGGATACTTTTCACATAACAAAGCTTATAAGGTGCTAAATAAAAGAACTATGTATGTGGAGGAAAGTGTGTATATTATATTTGATAAAAGCAATGTTGTGGATAACCAAAGTTTGCAGGAAAATTATGAATTGCAAAATATATCTAAACCAATTATGAAGGAACAGGTTCAACTGATGCTGAAGTTGACAATGATAGCAAGGGAGAGAGGTACCCTCAGCTAATCAGAATGAGAAAACCATGAGTCAGTAAGATAAAGAGAATGATCAAGCTGAAGAAGCACAAGATCTAGTCCTCACAGGATACAAGTATCAATGATTACATCCAATAGATAACATTCTTACAGATCTAAGATCTGGAATAACCACTAGATCTAGATTAAAGAATCTATGTGCCTTCAATGCCTTCCTGTCTATGATAGAGCCTGAGAAAGTCAGTGAAGCCTTGTAAGATGTAGATTGGGTCATTGCAATGGAAAAGGAGCTCAATCCGTTTGAAAGAAACAATGTATGGCACTTGGAACCAAGACCAAACAATAGAACTATCATTAGTACCAAGTGGGTGTTCAAAAACAAGCTGGATGAGAATGGAATAGTTACAAGGAACAAGGCTAGACAGGTGGTCCAAGGGTACAATCAATAAGAAGACATAAACTATGATGAGACATTTGTTCTAGTGTCAAGATTGGAGGTAATCAAACTCCTCATTGATTTTGCAGCCTACATGGAATTCACACTCTACCAGCTGGATGTGAAAAGTGCTTTTTTAAACTGGCTGCTGAAGAAAGAAGTGTTTGTCAAACAACCTCCAGGCTTTGAGAACTCTGACTATCCTGACCATGTTTACAAACTTGATAAAGCTCTGTATGGACTTAAACAAGACCCTAGAGCATGGTATGAAAGGTTGTTAAAGTTTCTTCTAAGCCATAAATACACAAGAGGTAAGATTGACAACACTTTATTTCTCATAATCAAAGGGAAAGATTTGTTGGTTGTGCCGGTATATGTGGATGACATCATTTTTGGTGCCACCAGCAAGGCCCTCACAAATGAGTTTGCTACCTGATGAGCAAAGATTTTGAAATGAGTATAATGGGGGAACTTAACTTCTTCCTAGGACTTCAAATCAAACAAACTCACTCAGGAACAGTGATTCATCAACAGAAGTATGCCAAGGAGTTTCTCAAAAGGTTAAAAATGGAAGATGCAAAGGAAATAGATACTTCTATAGCCACAGTAACAAAGTTAGATCTGGAAGGAAAAAGTCCAATAGTGGAGAAGAAACTATATAGAGGGATGATTGGATATTTTTTGTACCTCACAACAAGCAGGCCTGATATTGTCTTCAGTGTGGGTCTTTGTGCTATATTTCAGGAAAATCCTAAGGAACCTCACTTGAAGGCTGTCAAGAGAATCCTAAGATACTTGAAAGGTATAAATAATTTGGGGCTATGGCATAAAAAATGCAGTAACTTTGAGCTTGTAGAATATGCAGATGCATACTATGCAGGTTATTTGGTGGATAGGAAGAGCACTATTGAAATGACCCATTTCTTAGGATCCTATCTAATCTCTTGGGCAACAAAGAAGTAAAACTCTGTGGCTTTGTCTACTGCTGAAGAAGAATATGTGGCTACTGCCTCATGTTGTGCATAATTACTCTGGATCAAGCAACAACTCAAAGACTTTGGGTTGAACATTGAGTATGTTCCCATCTTTTATGACAACACCAGTGCTATCAATATTGCTAAAAATCTAGTTTAACACAAGAGAACAAAGCACATTGATATTAGACACCATTTTCTGAGGGATAATATGGAGAAAGGATTGATCTCCATGCATTTTTGTGCCACAAATAAGCAAATTGCCTATATCTTCACAAAGGCACTGGCAAGGGATCACTTTGAAAGGAACAAGTTGGAACTGAGGATCATTAAGATCACATAAGTATTCCTTAATGACTAGCTAATGAACACTATACATAATATATTCTAATTTTAAATTTTATGCTCAGTCTTGTTCATTCAGTTATTGTAATGACCCTTCCGGTCATTTCCACGTTTAAGTTGAAGTCAAGCAGATCGACAAAAGTTATAGTAAGTTCGTTAACAAATTTCCTGAACTTTGGGTCAAATGTCTCGGAGCTTTTCTCCCAATATATAAAGAGTTAGAAGTCCCCCAAAATACCAAATCGAAGGTCTACGAGTCTAGTTTCCAACACATAAAACCTCACGTCCAACTTATCTCGGAGTAAAGAGTTATGACTGTTTTACCGCGGACTGTCTGGCAGAAAACGGGTTGCGAACCGAGCCGCGAACCGGGTCGGGTTAAACGCGATTTAAGCCTCGACGTCACGTTTTAAAATGCCATTTCAGTTCCAAAATAGTTATAAAAAAATAAGGGAGGATCCCGAGAGAATTCTTGAGTATCGAAATCGTGCGTAGGCGAATTACGAGCCTAAACTTAAGAACTTTATTAGCATCGTGCGTGTATTTGAAATATTTATTTAAAATTTGAAATTGGTAAAAATTATGTTATTATTTTCTTTCCAAAATATTTTAAAGGTTTATGAAAAATATATTTGATACGATATAAGTGTATACATATTTATTTTATAAGGTTTTTATACTCCGTAATATTTTAACGGAGATAGTAAATTAGGCTATGTTGAAAATTATTATTATAATATAGTAGGTTTTGTTTGAAATAATTTTCTATGAATTATGGTATATTTAAAGTATTATATTTATTTTACCACGAATTTATGCAATACCCGAATATATACTTAACGGGGTGAAATTGGTTGCCACCTCCACCCCCACGTGTAAGTGGAAGATGAAGGCAGCAACTAGTAGTGGCATCATTTGGGAAGTTAGGCAGCGTGATGATTAGTGGCAGCACTTAACTTTGCTGTAAGGTTTTTTATATAGGCATACTACTATGCACACTTCATTATGCACATCCTTGCGTGCTAAAGAGAATTTCATGGAGAAGATTGTTTAACTCAATATTTGGGTTTTGAAAGAAAAATCAATTATCTACGTCAAGTTATTCCGTCCCAAATCCAATTCCGATTTAGTTTTGGATTTTCTCGGAGTGGTTCGAGCTTGGACATCGTTGTTCTAGCAGCTTGTCATCGGACGACAGGTAGGTTACGGTTTAATTTTCCTAGACTCCGTATATATAAAATAAAATTGTATTAATGGGCATCCTTGGGTTGGTTTATTAGGTTGGTACCAAGACTTCGACAGCTTTATTCATAACCGCCTACTTTTTGTTCCTCCGTTTTGTTTGTAGTATTTGCCGGTATATTTTATTTACCCTTGTGGTCCTGCGAGGCCTTGTTGACTCTGGAACATAGAAGGTGGGAGTTTTGGGAATGTCCGCGAGTCCCGGACATAGAATTATCCTTCTAGGCTGGTTATGCTTGCTGAGTAGCTGTGGGCCTGTGCAGGGTCGATAGGTTGATTGTGAGCTGCGGGGCAGCTATTGTGTGTGATCATACCATTTCCATGCATATAAAGAGGTTTTATCCATGGTTTACTGTGGTTTTGGCTTTGGGCCTACTGGCACTGTTTTCTAAACCTTGCATGGCCCGGGGGGCCCGTTTTTTATGGAAATGATTTGGAAATGGTTGATTTCACTTGTGGAGATTTTGGGCAAGAAAGTAAAATTATGTTTAAAATCATCAGTTTTATGATTATCGCTAGACCCGGCAGGGCCGGGGTGCTAGTTGAGTTTTCTTGTTACTTGAGATGATTTTTAGCCTCGGTCGGACCGAGCACCTGAGATGACTTTTTACTGTTTA